>JAGFNQ010008552.1:0-29225 GCA_024364735.1 Boesenbergia rotunda | reverse complement strand
GTCCTCCTCTAGGTCTTCGGTACCAAGCAGTCCTTCGCCCGGTGCCTAGCAGTCCTTCGCTAGTGCTTTGTATCCTGGCATTCCTTCGCCAAGTGCCTAGTAGTCCCTCGCTAGGGCTTTGTATCCTGACATTCCTTCGCCAGGTGCCTAGTAGTCCTTCGCTAGGGCTTTGTATCCTGGCAGTCCTTCGCCAGGTGCCTAGCAGTCCTTCGCTAGGGCTTTGTATCCTAGCAGTCCTTCGCCAGGTGCCTAGCAGCCCTTCGCTAGGGCTTTGATCTGCACACTTAAAGAGCATGTTAGATAAACATAACAGCTTAACTTTTGAACCCTTTGCCATTATCAAAACCCAGGTTTGACTTGAGTGCTGCCTGCACCAACAATCTCCCCTTTTTGATTTATGGCAACTTAGTTCAAAAAGTTAAGTTAATCACTAGTTATGTAGTAAAACTACTTAAGTTTGATTCCCTCCCCCTGGAAGAAATCTCCCCCTGGTTTTTCCAATAGTTTGCGGGGTTGAAGGAAAAATTTCTAAGTTCAGATGTTTCAATTTTTTTTATTACATAGAAAATTTTCAAGAGAACCTTTAAGTTAGAAAATGTTTGGAGGTGGAAAAATTTTCAAGAGAGTTTGAATTTTTTACTTAGAAATTTTCCTTCCAGCTAGTAAGTTGATTTTCAAAAAAAAATGTACTTAAGCAAAGCTAATTTTTGAAAAATGAGCTCTTGAGATCAAGTACAGTTAATTTTCAAAAATATTAAACTTGAAAGCAGGTAAAGTTAATTTTTGGAAAATTGAACTTTGAAAAAAAGTAAAGTTAATTATTGAAAAAACTTAAGCTTTGAAAATATTAACTTTGAAAAGCAGGTAAAGTTAATTTTTGGAAAAATTGAACTTTGAAAAACAAGTAAAGTTAATTTTTGAAAAAACTTATGCTTTGAAATATTAAACTTGAAAAGTAGGTAAGTTAATTTTTGGAAAAATTGAACTTTGAAAAACAAGTAAAGTTAATTTTCGAAAATGCTTAAGCAAGTAAAGTTAATTTTCGAAAAAACATAGGCTTTGAAAAACAAGTAAAGTTAATTTTCGAAAATATTGAACTTTGAAAGACAAGAACTTTACTTTTTGAAAGACAGGAGATAAATGAGGGAAACAAAATTTTAAAATAATTTTAGCCTTTTCTCTCCTTTCCAATCTCTCCCCCTTTGCCATACATCAAAAACTATAGCAAAACAGAAAATTACATTGAGACTAAATAAAGTGCTGTACTGAACCAATTCAAGGTTTAAGTGGACCAAATCTGTTTGATTTTTCTTTTCAGGTCTTGTCTGACCCAGTTAGCTACTTACTAACTGTTATAAACAGTAGCTTTTGCTAGGGTTAGTCAAGTTTAAGTAATCTGTTCAAGTTAGATTTTCTAAGCTTAACACTCAACTTGATTACTGTATTTTTGGTATTTAGTGCCCCAATTACTCCAGATGCACTGACTTAAAGCATCATGAATTAAGCCAAAGACCTAAGCATCTCAACTCATTCTAGGTTATCAGTCAAAAGTACCCTAAGGTGCTTGTGAGATGTTGGCTTCTAGATCTATAGGTGCATGCAATTCTAGGGTTAGGGCCTAGGCTAAGTCCATTTGCGAAAAAGCCCTAGTTTTGAAGGGGGTAGTTTTAAATAAAACTAAGTCGAAAAATTGATTTTAAAAAAATGCCAAAATGATTTTTCAAACTAAGTAAAGACTGATTTTGAAATCAAGTAAAGCAGTTAAAAAATTATTTTAGAAACTGATTTTTCAAATCAAATAAAGTAGTTAAAAAGACAGAAAAATATAGTAAACCTATTCTACCAAGCATAATCCTGATAAACATCAAGAAAAGCAAATAGTCAATTCCATAAGTCAGCTGGAAAAGGAGAAAACTAGCACAGTCATACAAGTCAAATATAAGTCAACCCTACTGAGTAGGGGCAGTCAAACAGTCAATCATACAATGCCAATCTAAACTAGGAGGAGGGACCGGGATGATCCGATTAGCCTGGCTGCCAGGATCGAAATAGCGACATCATCTCATGATATCAAGCGTCGCTAGTCTCCCTATCGGCTCTGAGGGCACTCATGTACTCAGTGTAATAGGCTTGATTTGCCTCCATTTCTTCAGCATGATTTGCCTCCACTTCCTCTCAAAGGCTCTGGACCTGTGTCTCAAGTCGCGTCACTCTCTCGTAGAGTGTTGGTGGTGGGGGCTCGTCTATGTGCTCTCGAACCTCAGCTGCCAGATCTGCTACATCGACCTCAACGTCCTTATCAGAGTCGATCTGGGGTCCGGCTCTCTGACGCCTCCACGACAAAACCCCGGTACTCGATACCTCTACACCAGCTAGGGAAAAGTTCCTAAAACCTATCTCATCGAAGTCAGTCATCGTGGCCATCTCTCCTTCGGTGATGTTACGACCGTGATGATGAAGAATGGAAGTAATGATGTGGCAATAGGGGGTGCGTACCCATCCCTGAGTGGTAACACTGGACGCATGTAGAATCGTGTGGAACATGTGGAGTCCAATGTCGATATCAAGATGATGGATCAATGCGTATAGGAGGAAGGTGTGAAATGGTTGCATGGTAGCGACATCTCTAGTGGATAAAGGCAGAATGCAGTGGACTAGAACTCTATATAGAGCGTACTCCTGGACCTGAAGGTCAACAGACTGAAATCGTCTAGCCAAGGGGTTTCTAGCATGCCTATAGAAGTAGGAGTGTAGAGTATCTAGGGTAATGTGGGAGTAGGGAGCATCAAAGGGAGGATCCCTAAGAGGGTAACAGCAAATGGTGGATTGTGAGAGTCGTAGTCCAAGAAATCGGTTGAGCAACGAAGGTGTGATTGTCAAGGGTATCCCTTGAACGGTGGTGACGAACATAAGACCATCTTGTCTAATTATGTTGTTATAGAATTCTGCACATAAGGATGTGTTGATTGGATGAGTGCAGAATACAAGGTTGTCTAATTGGTAAAAGTTGATAACATTCATGGCCAAGGGACAAGATTGAGTGAAGAATTGCCTATTTAGGTAACTTGTCTTTATGGGTTTATATGTTGTTCGAGCAAATCTATTGCAAAGTTCTAAGGTTGGAAACCTAGGATCGAGACTAGGTTCGGTACCGGGGTTTGATTGGTTTGCTCGGCGTTTTCTAAGTTAAGAAGCATGCATTTAGAGGAAAGAAATTAAGAAAAATAATTTTAAATGCAAAAGAAATTATACCTAGTAGCCGTTCGGGGAGGCATAGTCGAGGTTGAGGGAGCAAGAGGGTCACTTGATCGCCTTGAAAGAAAAAAGAGTTAGAGAGGAGAAGGGTTTTGGGTGTGGCAAGATGAGGAGATTCGGGTTCCTTATATAGATGTTTTGGCTAGGGCGCCCGGGAGCTCCCGGGCGCCCGGGACAGTGTCTACTGCCTTTTGCAGTGACCTAATGCTGGTCAGAGGCGCCCGTGATGGCTCAGGCGCCCCGGTCAAACTGGGATGGCAGCTTTGCTACCTTTGAGCGGTCCTGGGGGCGCCCGCAAGGGCGGGGGCGACTTGGTTAGTGTGTCATGGCAGTTTTTCTGCCTTGAACGATGTGAAAGTGTTGTGCGGGGCGCCCGAGGTGTCACGGGCGCTCGGGTTAGGTTGGAATTAACAACTTTGATGTTTTGTTGACCATTTGACCATGGTTTGACTGCTTTGACCATGGTTTGACTACATTGGCCATGGTTTGACTGCTTTGACCATGGTTTGACTGCTTTGACCATGGTTTAACTACTTTGACTATGGTTTGACTGCTATTAGATTAACTCCGTTCTAAACTACAAGATTTAATGTTATTTAAACAATAATACAGATGTTAAATGAATTTTAATTAAGTTAAATTTTACCATCTCACCCATTCTAGAGTTGTCAATCACGTTTGCCTTATAGGTTTTGTGAGACAGGTTTTAATAGATACAATTATTTTAAAAAATTATGATTTATTTTGAAAATGTTAAGTTAATTTTGAAGACAGTTGATCTTGAGTTTATTTTTTAAAAAATGTTTGAATTTATAATTAACTGAAAATTTGTGTTAGATTCGAATTTGATAAAGAATAATTTGAATTTGAATTTCAAAAATTGGCTTCCAAGTCTTGGCAAGGCACTAGGCCTTCTTTGGTCGTAGCCTTATTAGATCATCAACCCTTTCCTTGACAAAGCCTTTTAATAAAATTTCATTTTCAAAATTATTTTTTGAGAAATTCTGGTCTAACTAGTTTGGGTCTTGGATCGGTAGCTTCGGTTAGTTTCACCAGTTTAAAGAGACCAAGTAGAGTATACTTGACCTTATTAGAATTGGCTTCCCTAACGTACTATAATCTCACCGCCACCCAATACTATGTTGTTCAAATTTCAGTTAAGTTGGTTTAATCCTTAAACTAACCAGCCCTAAATCTAAGCATGGTAAATTACAGAAATTAAATAGACAAACAATCAAGCAATTTAAAAACAAGAGTAGAAATTTATCTAACTATGAATATTGTTTTTAATTTGGCTCCCCCTGGACTAAAGTCGCGATAATGGTTCTGCAAGATGTGAATCTTGTCCTTGGGGATCCAATACTGATTTGATCCAGTTTGTTTGTTCAGGCACAGTTTGGGTACCCATGCCTGAATTTTAGGTCTGGACTGGTTCAGTACAGCATAGTAGGATCTTTGTCTAGATTTGGTTCTATAGCCTAATCTGGATCGATTTAGAACCGACTTCTATTTTCCGAGGATCATGTCAAGACCCTTGGAACCAGACGTGAATCGTTCTAAAGCAGCTCTAAGATCCTTAACTTGAGTTTTCAAGGAAGAGTTCTCTTGTTCAAGTTTTTCAACTTGAGCAGACGTTCTTTCTTGAACCTTCTCAGTTAAGGATTCAGAGTTTGCTCTCTCTTTCAGAAGTTTTACTTCCTGTCTGTGAGACTCGACTCGGATTTTGGCTTTCGCCAAGTCTCGAGAAAGATAAGAAATTAATTCGTATAATTGGATTCTAGAAAACCCACTTACAGTGATTTCATCGTTTTCTGAAAACGTGAGTTTTCCATCATCCTGCTCTGATTCTGACTCGGTCTCGAGTTCTTCGGAGGCAGTCAGGGCTAGCAAGTTTGACTGGGGGGCCTCTTCTTCTTCTTCTGAGGATGACTCATCCCAGGTTGCTTGAAGTGCTTTCTTCCTTCTTGTCTTCTTTGCCTCCTTTAGATTCGGACACTTCGTCTTGTAGTGACCCTTCTTTTTGCATTCATAACAGGTCACGTTTGGTTTGTTCTTGTCGTTTGAAGGATCAACTGGTTCTTTCTTTCTTCGGCTGGCTTTCCTTCTGTTGGTCTGGTTTTTTAGTTCCTTGTAGTAATCCCGAGCTAGCCGAACCAGTTTGGGTCGATATCTGTTGTTGTCTTCTGAGTCTGAGTCTGGGTCAGACTCGGGTTCAGGTTGAGGCTTTTGCTTGACCATTTTTCCTGTTTTTCCTACAAGAAAAACAATGCCTTTCTCGGCCAGGGTGCAGTTAGTCTGCTCATGTAACTCAAGTTCTAAAAATAGTTCATCTAATTTAATTTTTGAAAGGTCCCTTGAAACCTTGTATGCATCTACCATAGATGCCCACAAGGTGTTTCTCAGGAAAGCATTAAGAGCGTACCTTATCAGGTCACGGTTTTCTACCTTGTGACCGATTATGTGTAGTCCGTTCATTAACTCCTGAATTCTGGTGTGGTGCTGGGCTGCTGTTTCGTTGTCGTTCATCTTGATCGTGTATAGCTTGTTCAGGAGGAGATCTCTCTTGCTGATTCGAGTATCTGATGTTCCTTCGTGCAGCTCGATCAACATACCCCACAGCTCCTTTACACTGTTGAATGGTCCTACCCGATTCAACTCTTCCTTGGTTAGGCCGCATTGAAGTGTCTGGGTTGCTTTGGCATCAACTTCAATTTTTCTTTTCAGAGCGGTATCCCACTCAGCGTAAGACTGTGGCACTCCTTCAGCATTCTTTGGAATCTCCAGTCCAGACTGGATGATTATCCACATGTCCACCTGAGTTTTCAGGTGGACCTCCATCCGACTTTTCCAGTAGGAGAAGTCCTCCCCACTGAAAAGTGAGGGTCTGGATGTGTTGAATCCTTCTTGCATGGCCATTTATCTGAAAATAAGAGTAAAAGGAAAGAAATATCCCAAGACTTGGTCTTGGATTAGTAGTGCGGGAAGTAAAAAAAAATATTTATCGAGGGGTGTTGCACCAACCTCAATTAACGATGAAAATTCGAAAAAAAAAATTTAACAAGAAATCCGAAAAAAACTCTCAAATAGGTGGTTGCACTAAATTTGAGCTTCCCCGCTCTGATACCACTTGTTGGATTGAGAGATTACGATAGAGGGGGGGTGAATATCGTAAACCATTTCGGATTTAGAGAGAGAATGCACAGCGAAAAATTAACATGAAAACCAAACAGGAACACAAGCGGTTTTACTTGGTTCGGAGTCGCGGTCGGCTCCTACTCCAAGGCCCATGGTCGTTGACCATTTACTGCGGGCAATTCTATATGAACGCAAAATGTTACAAAAGATATTACAGTTGTAGTGCAGTAAATGAAATGTAGTGCAGTAAATGAAATTGACTTCTTCGTTTACCGACGCCCGGTGTGGATCGTACTTTCGAGCAGAGGGTCATTGTCTGCGCTTGAATCTTGAGATGGAAGGTTTCCAGAGTAGCGCGCTTGAGTCGAAGAGCGTTGAAGCGTTAGCAAGTTGTGTCTCAAAGCCGTGGGGGTCGAGGGCTATTTATAGCAGTCCTAGGGGCGCCCTGTATGTTGGGGGCGCCCTCTATGTGGCCTTCGATCCGCAACAATCTCAGTCAGCCCTTATCCCACTCGAGTAGGGCTGAGGCTTGACTGGGCGCCCGGGACGCTGGGGGCGCCCCGGTTGACTTGGTCTGCTGGCTTCTCGGCCGGTTCACTTCGTTGGCATGAACCCAGGGTGCCCTGGGCACTAGGGGCGCCCGGGACGTTGGGGTCGCTCGGGACACAGGGGGCGCCCTGACCCAGTAAGCCTTTGAAGCGATTTTTTGTTTACTGCTTTGCCTTGACCTTGGGGGCGCCCGGGACCTTCGGGGCGCCCTACTCAGCTGCTGCCTCTCTCCCTTGAGGCGTTCTGAACTACAGAGACTCGCTCCCTTGGTCCTGCATCTAGGGTTAGTTGCAAATACAATAAAACAAGAATATGTTATGATTATACAGCCTTAGCTGTCTTGGTTCTGACTTTGAGTCTCCAAAATGGAACCCTAGGTCGAACCGACGCCTACTGTTCCCTCGATGGGGAATGCGTCCTCACCTACTCCTCTCAGGAGAGTTTACCTTTTGCCAACTGGCTTCTCCGGTTGGACTTTTGCCTAGCAGTCCTTCGCTTGAGCTTTGGTACCAAGCCGTCCTTCGCCTGGTGCCTAGCAGTCCTTCGCTAGGTCTTCGGTACCAAGCAATCCTTCGCCCGATGCCTAGCAGTCCTTCACTAGTGATTTGTATCCTGGCATTCCTTCGCCAGGTGCCTAGCTGTCCCTCGCTAGGGCTTTGTATCCTGACATTCCTTCGCCAGGTGCCTAGCAGTCCTTCGCTAGGGCTTTATATCCTGGCAGTCCTTCGCCAGGTTCCTAGCAGCCCTTCGCAAGGGCTTTGATCTGCACACTTAAAAATCATGTTAGATAAACATAACAGCTTAACTTTTGAACCCTTTGCCATTATCAAAACTCAGGTTTGACTTGGGTGCTGCCTGCACCAACAGCGACCATGCGACCATTCCACACCTTCTTACTATACGCATTGATCCATCACCTAGACATTGATATTGGACTCCACATGTTCCACACTATTCTATATGCGTCCAGTGTGTCTACTCGGGGGGGTGGGGGTACGCACCCCTTACTGCCACATCATCACCTCCATTCTTCATCATCACGGTCGTAATATCACCGATGGAGAGATGACCACAATGACCGAATTTGATGAAATAGGTTTTAGGAACTTTTCCCTAGCGGGCATAGAGGTCTCGGGTACCGGGGTTTTATCATGGAGACGTCAGCGAGCTGGACCCCAGATTGACTCTGATGAGGAGATAGAGGTAGATGTCGCAGATCTGGCGGCCGAGATTCGAGAGCAGATGGACGAGCCCCCACCTCTGACGACTGATGAGAGGCAAGCTCTACTTCAGACAGAGGTACACAGTCTCAGGGTGGAAGTAGAATCCAATCACGCAGAGTATATGGATGCCCGCAGAGCCGATCGAGAGTCTAGCGACGCATGGTATAATGAAATGATGTAGTTATTTCGATCCTGGCAGCCCAGCTCATCTGATCATCCCAGTCCTTCCTCGTAGTTCACATTAATAGTGTACTATTGACTGGTTGACTACCCCTACTCAGTAGGGTTGACTTGTATTTGACTGTGGTGTGACTATGCTAGTCCTCGCTTTGACTAGTTGACTTATCTAGTTGACTAGTTGTTTTTTTATTATCTGATCTTTATCAGTTAGGGTTATGCTTGGTAGAATATGTTTGCTTTTTTTAACTGCTTTATTACTTGATTTTAAAATCAGTTCTTACATAATGTTGAAAAATCATTTTCTTTTTGCATTTTTAAAATGATTTTTTTTTCGACTTAGTTTTTCTTAAGAAAAATTACCCCCTTCAAAACTAGGGATTTTTCGCAAATGGACTTAGCTTAGGCCCTAACCCTAGAACTGTATGCACCTATAGATCTAGAAGTCAGCATCTCACAAGAGCCTTAGGGTACTTTTGATTGATAACCTAGAATTGGTTGAGATGCTTAGGTCCTTGCCTTAATTCAAGATGCTTTAAGTCAGTGCATCTGCAGTAATTGGGGCACTAAATACAAATTAAATAGTAATCAGGTTAAGTGTCAAGCTTAGAAAGTCTAACTTGAACAGAACACTTAACTTGACTAACCCTAGTGAAAGCTACTATTCATAACAGTTAGTAAGTAGCTAATTGGGTTAGACAGGACCTGAAAGATAAAATTTAAATTGATTTGGTCCAGTTTATACCTTGAATTAGTTCAGTACAGCACCTTACTTCTTTCACTACATTATTTTGCTATATTATTTTTTTTGATATATGACAAAGGGGGAGAGATAGGAAAGGAGAGAAGGCTTCAAAATTTTTTTTCAAAACTTTTTCTCAAAACTTCAAAACTTTATCTCCTTTTTCAAAAAGTAAAACTCCTTAAGTCAATTGCCTTTTGTTTGTCAAAAAGTATTTTCAAAAATTATTTTTAAACACTTGACTTAAAGTATTTTCAAAATTATTTCTAAGTACTTGACTTAAGGTATTTTTAAAATTTCTCTAAGTACTTTAAATTTCTCTAATAGAAATGTTTCTAAGTATTAATTTCAAAATGTCCTTGAAAACATTCTAAAGTGCTAAAGAGGTTGGAAAATCATTCACAACTCAAAAATATGGTAGAAATTTTTTCAGATTTTCCAATTATTAAAACTTCAGAAGAAGTTTAGAAAATTTTCTAAAGTACGAAAACTAAGTATTTACTTGAAAATTTTCTAAGTGTAAATTCTCCTGAAAATTGTCCAACTCAAAATATTTGGAAAAATGGTTTCTAACTTAAAATATTTTCTTAAAATTTTTCTAAGTTTTTTCTTTTAGACTTAGAAATCATTTCAAGCCTCACGAACTTTTGAAAAGCTCAGGGGGAGATTTCTTCCAGGGGGAGGAAATTAACTTTGATACGTACTTATCTGGATGATTAACTTAACTTTTTGAACCGGGTTGCCATAAATCAAAAGGGGGAGATTATTGGTGCAGGCAGCACCTAAGTCAAACCTGGGTTTTGATAATGGCAAAGGGTTCAGAAGTTAAGATGTTATTTGTATCTAATATGTTTACTATGTGTGCAGGAAAGAAGCCCTAGGAACACTAGGCACGAAGTCCTGGTCGAGGACTGGGCACGAAGCCTTGGCAAGGAGCTGGGCACCGAAGACCTGCTCGGATGGTGGGCACGATGTCCTGGTCAAGGACTGGGCACGAAGCCTTGGCAAGGAGCTGGGCACCGAAGACCTGCTCGGAAGGTGGGCACGAAGACCTGGTCAGGTGCATCGGGCAAAAGTCCAACCGGAGGAGCCGGTTGGCAAAAGGTAAACTCTCCTGAGAGGAGTAGGTGAGGATGCATTCCCCGTCGAGGGAATAGTAGGTGTCGGTTCGACCTAGGGTTCCATTTGGGAGTCCCGAAGTCAGAACCAAGATGGCTACGACTGTAAAAACTAACTAACATTTTTGTCTTGTTTGTTGTGGAAGTAACCTTGGATGCAGGGACCAAAGGAATGTGTTTCTGCAGCTCAGAACGCCCCAAAGGAGAGGGGCAGCAGCTGGGCTTGGCGCCCAAGGTCAAAGCCAAATGAGCAGTTAAGCAAGAATTGCTTCGAAAGCTTACTGGGCCAGGCACCCTGATGGTCCCGGGCGCCCTGAAGGTCCCGGGTGCCCTGAATGTCCCGGTCGCCCTAGGTCCAAGCCAAAATGTGATCGAAGAAAACTCAGCCACGAAGCCAGCAAACCAAGTCAACCAGGGTGGCCCCAGTGTCCTGGGCGCCCCCGTCAGCTCCGAGGCCGATTCTGGAGGGATAAGCGCTGACCGAGCTGCGGATGAGGTTTCTAGGATCCGAAGGCACGTGTCAGGCACCCCCAGCGTCCAGGGCGCCCCCAGGAGCAGTATAAAAGGGGCTCAACCCCTAAGGCTTCAACAACACTTTTTCCAACGCCTCTACTCTCTTCGTTCAAGCACTCTGCTCCGGAAAACTTCGTGTTCGACATTCTAGCGCCGCCGACGACCCTCTGCTCCGAAGTACGATCCACATCGGGCGTCGGTAACGAAGAGTATAATTGTTTATTTACTGCACTACTATTGTTACAATTCATGTAAATCTTTGTGCACATATAGAATTGCCTGCAATAAACGGTCAAGGACCGTGGGCCTTGGAGTAGGAGCCGACCGCGACTCTGAACCAAGTAAAAGTGCTTGTGTTCTTCTTGTGTGTTTGTTTTTATTTCCGCTGCGTAATTTCTCTCAATCTTATCCGAAAAAGTTTTCACGATATTCACCCCCCCCTCTATCATGTTTTCTTGATCCAATAGATATCGGAGTAACCCTGGTCATGGACATTGGACTGCGGTAAAGCGTATATTGAAATACCTGAGACGGACTAGGGATTATATGTTGGTTTAGCGGGCAGACCAATTAGTCTCTGTGGGTTATACGGACTTAGATTTCCAATCAGATAGGGACAGGAGTAAGTCTACCTCGGGTTTTCTGTTTACTTTAGGAGGTGGAGCCATTGTTTGGAGGAGTGTCAAGCAGAAATGCATGGCGGACTCCACCATGGAAGCTGAATATGTGACAGCCTCAGAGGCGGCCAAGGAAGCTGTATATCTCAGGAACTTCATCATGGACTTGGATGTGATTCCTGGTTTGCCCAGATCTATCACAATCTTTTGTAATAACAGTGGTGCAGTTGCAAACTCAAAGGAACCACGAGCCCATAAGGCGAGTAAACACATAGAGCACAAGTACCACCTGATACGAGAAATCGTAAAGTGAGGAGAAGTGGTTGTGGCCAAGATTGCATCAGAGGACAACCTGGCAGATCCTTTCACAAAAGCTCTTCTAGTTAGAGCTTTTGATATGCATGTGGAGGATATGAGAATCAGATGTATGGCAGTGAGAGAGCAGCAATGTCTTTAATTATAAGTGGGAGATTATAAGATGTGTATACTGAAAGACATGAATTTCATTATATGAACATCTTTATTATGAAAAGAGAATCACAACTACACTAGGTGCTTGTTTACATTAGTACATGCATGAAGTCCAATGACTTTGCGTTGTAGATAACATAGTATGTGGTGTCACACGGAAGATCATGTTATCAGTTCCTTGCTTAGTATAAATGAGAGCCTCTCAACCGAGATGGAATTGGACAACCCATCATAATGGTTGTAGTGTAATTAGGTATGGTTGGTCTTGACCATAGAATTACACTAGTGTGCTTTGAGTACATTGAGTAGGACCAAAACCCGAGGTTATCGAATTTGTACTGACTCGATAATTGGATAGGACCTCAAGTTTATATTATGGAGTACGATCCCTTAATCCCGATATAATAATGGACATATATTATTAATTATTATTTCATTGATTCACCAACGGGCGAGATCTATTCTTTTAGATCGATAGGCCTGGTAAGTTAGGAGATAATATTAATAATATGTTGTGCTATTGATTATTAACGGAATCCGTGTCCTGGTTAGTCAGGATGATGATGCCCCCTTGATGAGCTCGAAAGGTTCATCATGCTAAACTCTGTAGGAGGATTTGATCCGGCATGATGATAAGGTCGAGTGGTACTAGTCAAGGACTTAGAGGTTAATTAATTTGAATTATCAGTAATTAAAATTAATTAACGGGTATTTGAGATCTTAAACACGGGGGGATGGACGACTCGTAATAGGTGGAGCCCATATGAAAATATGGTGATTTGTGAGGAAGTTCAATTAAGATTCTTTAGTGGAATGGATCTTAATTAATGGATCGGGTTTAAATCCATTGGTGGGCCAAGATCCAACTCCTCCTCTTGGTCCCTACCTTAACCCTATATATACCCAATGAGACCATGAAACAGGGGCTAGACAACCCAATTAAACTACCCAAGGCTTCCTCTCTTCTCTCTCTCGGTTTTCTCTCTCTTAGGGCGCCGAATAGGAGAAGCAGAACTCCTTCCTCTTCTTCTCAGTTTTCTTATCCTTGGCTGCTATTCTACACCAAGGATAGGGATGTTGGGCACTCCCGATAACATAAACACAAAATGCAGCGGAAACAAGAATCCTCGAGCGATCCATGCGAAAGAAAACTCGTACGAAGTTCATCTTTCTAATAGATCTATCTACAGTGTATACCTTTGGAGCGTGCCCTTACGTTATCCCGCTCGTCCAAGTGCCGCCAGATCTCTTGCACGTTCAAGCGTCCGTACCTCTATTTGTATCCACACGGACACGATCTCTCAACTTCGGGAAGAACTACCTTAGTTGTGCTAGCAACTTGAGGTAGTTCACAAGACCACCAAGAACCCCAAAGGGGTTTCGGCCAAGAGGGAGAAGAGGAAGAAGAGAGGAAGGGAAGAAGGGAAAGCTCACACACACCTATTCAAAATGACTAGACCCTCTTTTATATTCATCCCATGAATATGAAGAGTTATTTGACTTCCCTTCATTAAAGCCAATAAAGAGCATAACTTTTCATGTGACTCTTCACCTTCTCTTCATCAAATGAAGAAAGACTTTTCTCTTTCCTTCATTAAACACCTTAACGAACATCCCCTGCAATTTTGACCGGGCTTCTCGGGCTTTCGACCAGGTCTCCCGACCAAGTCTCCCGACCAAGTCCCCGAGCTCCCGACTAAGTCTGCCGAGCTCCCGACCCAATCTGCCGAGTGTCAAGCTCCCGACCCAGTCTGCTGAGCTCCCAGCCCAGTCTGCCGAGTACCGAGCTCCCAACCCAGTCTGTCGATTGCTAAGATGCCGACCCAGTCTGCCGAGTACCGAGTGTTGGTGCAGGCAGCACCTAAGTCAAACCTAGGTTTTGATAATGGCAAAGGGTTCAGAAGTTAAGATGTTATTGTGTTCTAACTAGTTCACTGAGTGTGCAGGAAGAAGTCCTAGGAGCACTAGGCAAGAAGTCCTGGCAAAGGCTGGGCAAAGAATTCCTGGTTGAGGACTGGGCAAGAAAACCTGACCAAAAGTTGGGCAAAGAAGTCCTGGTTGAGGACTGGGCAAGAAGTCCTGGCAAGGGGCTGGGCACCGAAGACCTGACCGAAAGTTGGGCACGAAGACCTGGTCAGGTGGATTGGGCAAAAGTCCATCCGGAGGAGCCGGTTGGCAAAAAGTAAACTCTCCTGAGTGGAGTAGGTGAGGACACGTTCCCCGTCGAGGGAACAGTAGGTGTCGGTTCGACCTAGGGTTCCATTTGGGAGACCCGAAGTCAGAACCAAGACAGTTACGGCTGTAAATATTGACTAATACACTTGCTTTGTTTGTTTTGAACTAACCTTGGTTGCAGGGATCGAAGGAGTGTGTTTCTGCAGCTCAGAACGCCACAAAGGAAGGGGGTAGGCAACTGGGCTAGTCGCCCGGGAGGTCCCGGGCGCCCAAGGTCAAGGCCAAAACAGCAATGAAGCAAGACTGCTTCGAAATCATAGTATGCTAGGCGCCCAGGAGGTCCCGGGCGCCCAAGGTCAAAGCCAAAACGACCATCGAAGCAAATCAGCCACGAAGCCATTGGACAAGGTCAACCTAGGCGCTTGAGAGGTCCTGGGCACCCCAGTCAGACCAGGGGCCGAATCAAAGGGGATAAGCGCTGAGCGAGCTGTGGATGGAGGTTCTCGCAGCTGAAGGCACGTGTCAAGCGCCCCCAGGAGCACTATAAAAGTGTGCTCGACCCCAAGGCTTCAACAACACTGCTTTCTAACGCTCCAAAGCTTTTCGTTCAAGCGTTATGCCCCGGCAAACTCTGATTTCGAGATCCCACCGCCACCGACAACCCTCTGCTCCAAAATACGATCCACATCGGGTGTCGGTAACGAAAAGTGTATAAATTCAGTTTCTTGATATAATATTGTACTTATCTTGTAAATCTCTTTGCGTGATTATAGTATTGCCCAACGTAAATGGTCAAGGACCGTGGGCCTTGGAATAGGAGCCGACCGCGACTCCGAAACAAGTAAAAATCTACTTGTGTTCCTGTGTGCGTTTAATTATTTCCGCTGTGTATTTGCTCTTTAGTTTATCCGAAATGTTGTAACGATATTCACCCCCGCCCCCTCTATCGTTTTCCTCAATCCAACAAGTGGAATCAGAGCGGGTGGCTCAAATTTGGTGCAACCACCAATTTGAGAGTTTTTTGAATTTTACGAAATTTTTAATTTTTTTTTTCTTTCGAATTTTTCTCGTTAATCGAGGTTGGTGCAACACCACTCGATCGCTTTTTTTCCTAATTATTTTATTCCTCCACTACTAATCCAAGACCAAGTCTTGGCACAGAATTTCTATTTTTTTGGTTATTTCAGAAATTATAAATGGTCATGCAAGAGGGTTTCAGCACAGCTAGACCGCCACTCATCAGTGGAGAAGACTTCTCCTACTGGAAGAGTCGGATGGAAGTCCACCTGAAAAGTTAGGTGGATATGTGGATCATAATCCAATCTAGCTTGGAAATCTCCAAGAATGCTGAAGGAGTGGCACAACATTAGTCAGAATGGGACGCCTCACTGAAGAAGAAGATAGAGGCTGAGGCAAAGGCAACCCAGACACTCCAATGCAGATTAACCAAGGAAGAACTAAACTGGATGGGACCCTTCAACAGTGCGAAGGATCTTCGGAGTATGTTGATCGAGTTGTACGAAGGTACCTCCGACACCAGAATCAGTAAGAGGGACCTACTACTGAACAAATTATACACAATCAAAATGAACGAAGGCAAGTCAGCAGCCCATCTCCACAAAAGGATCTAGGAGCTGATGAATGACCTGCACACAATCGGTCACAAGGTAGAAAACCGTGACCTTATCAGGTATACCCTAAACGCCTTCCCAAGAAACATTCTGTGGGCATCTATGGTAGATGCTTACAAGGTTTCTAAGGATCTTTCCAAAATTAAATTAGACGAATTATTTTCTGAACTAGAATTATATGAGCAGACTAACTGCACCTTAGCCGAGAAAGGTATTGCTTTTCTTGCAGGAAAAACCCAAGGAAAGGTGGCCAAGAAAAAGCTTCAACCTGCACCCGAGTCTGACTCAGACTCAGACTCAGAAGACAGCGAAGGGGATCGACCCAAGCTGGTTCGGCTAGCTCGGGACTACTACAAGGAGCTGAAGCATCAGACCAACAGAAGAAAAGTCAACTGAAAGAAGGAAGATCTACCTGAACTCTCAACGTCCAAGACCAAATCAAACGTAACCTGCTACGAATGCAACAAGAAGGGACACTACAAATCGGAGTGCCCAAATCTGAAAGAAGCCAAGAAGACTCGAAGGAAGAAGGTCCTTCAAGCTATGTGGGACGAGTCTTCCTGCGAAGAAGAAGAAGAGGCCCCACAATCGAACCTTCTAGCTTTGACTACTTCGGAAGACATCGACACCGGATCAGAATCAGAGTCGGACGACGGAAGGCTCACAATTTCGGAGGACGGTAAAATAACTGTAAGTGATTATTCTAAAGTTGAATTAGCAGAGTTAATTGCTTACCTATCTAGTAACTTGGCGAAAGCCAAAATCTGAGTCGAGTCCCTTCGACAGGAAGTAAAACTCCTAAAAGAGGGAGCTGACTCTAGATCTTTGAACAAGAAGGTTCAAGAAGGAACCTCTACTCAAGTTGAAAAGCTTGAGAAAGAGAACTACTCCTTGAAAACTCAAGTCAAGGACCTTAGAGCAGCTTTAGAACGATTCACTTTGGGTTCCAAGGGTCTTGACATGATCCTTGGAAAACAGAAGTCTGTTATAAATCGATTCGGGTTAGGGTATCGAACCAACTCTAGACAAAGGTCATACTATGCTGTATTGAACCAATCTAGGAACAAAGTTTACGCATGGGTACCCAAACTTTGCCTGAACAACCAAGCTGGACCAAACTAGTATTGGATCCCCAAGGACAAGATTCATATCTTGCCTAATCATTATCGTTGCTTTAGTCCAGGGGGAGCCAACTAAAAAATAATTTTTATAGTTAGATAAATTCTATTCTTATATTAAAAATTGCATGCTTGCTTGTTTATTTATTTTCTGCAAGTTACCATGCTTAGACCTAGGACTGGTTAGATTAAGGACTAAAATGATTAACTGAAATTTGAATAACATAGTATTGGGTAGAGGTGAGATGATAGTAGGTTAGGGAAGCCATTATTGGCGGAACTAGCCGAAGCTACCGATCCAAGACTGAAACTAGTTAGACCAAAATCTTTCAAGAAGTAACTTGAAGATGAATTTTCAATAAAAGGCTTTGTCAAGGAAAGGGTTGATGATCCAATAAGGCTACGTCCAAAGAAGGCCAGTGTCTCGCCAAGACCTGGATGCCAATTATTGAAAACCAAATTCACCTTACTATTGTCAGATTTAAATCTAATACAAATTTCAATTAATCTTAGATTCAACCATTTTTTTAAAATTAATATTTAATTAAACTATTTTCAAAATTAATTCAACTTTTCAAAATTAATCATGTTTTTTTAAAATCGTTACTTCTATTAAAACCTATCTCACAAAAACCCATAAGGTTAACGTGATTGATAACTATAAACCGGGTGAGATGGTTAGGACTTAACTTAACTCAAAATCTAGTTTTTGTACTTTTGTCAAGTAAAAACATTGAATTTAGAACTGAATTGACTTGATTGTTGGTTGGTCAATAGAGTCAAACCAGGTCAAAATAGTCAAACTTAGTCAAACTGGTCAATAGTCAAACCATGGTCAGCTCGGGCGCCCGTGACCCTTCGGGCGTCCTCAACTTTCTCTTCGACCATGACAGCAAAAGCTGTCAACTCTACCCAGCTAACCCGGGCCCCCGTGACTTATCAGGCGCCTAGGCCTTTATATCAATTCAAGGCTGCAAAAGCTGCCACGAATGACAGCTAACTGCAGGCGGTTAACAGATTCCTTGGACTACAACCTTCCCAGTCCACCTTCTGCTGTTACCCACCTAGAGATCCTCCCTTTGTTCCTCCCTACTCCCATATTGATCTGGACACCCTTTATTCATATTTCTATAGGAATGCCCGAAACCCTTTGGTTAGACGGTTTTAGTCAGTACATCTCCAGGTCCAGGACTACGCTCTTTATAGTGTTCTGGTCCGTTGCATTCTTCTCTTGACCATTAGGGATGTCGCGACCATGCGACCTGTAACGCCCGTAAAATCCTCTTAATTTTTATATGAACACAAATGTGAATTCTAGTATAATTCTTAATGGATTTTATGTGGAATTCTAGGCTTTGTGTGGGCTTTTCAAAAAAAAGGGGAAAGAACCAAAAATTACCATTTGCCAAGGTTTAAACCATGGACCTTAGGTGGTAGCAAAGCCTTATGATACATATGATAACTAGTAGCCCCAGCAGGGGTGTGTTGTTAAGAAGGAGAGGAAAATTGTAGTTAAGGGTAGGGGATGCGAAGAGGCACCATGTGAAGAGGCACAAGGTAAAGAGGCACTTGTGAAGAGGTATCTTGCCCTTTCACTTAGTATAAGTAGGGATGAGTGAAGAGACAAGAGATATTAGAAATTGTTCTCTTCTTCCTCCTTCTTCCACCCCCACCGAAACTCTCCCTCTCCCTCTCCCATTTCCGAAAACCCCATCTTGGGTGTCACCCCTAGAAAGCTTCACAAGGGAGATCTCTTGAAGACTTAAGATCCCTTATAAGGCGAGAAGAACAAAGGAGATCCTAAGAGCAAGGAGGTCTTCATCGGTCTCAATTTAAGGGTATATAGATTGGTGGTAACCAAGCAAAAGAGGTAAGTCTCCCCTCACTTGTACTATAATTGTTTTGGGTGTTATGTTACTTAAATCATAGAGTAGGCCCCTTGAAGGTTTCAGCCAAGCCCCTAAAACTATGATTAGGGTCATGTTAAACTCCCAATTATGCTTGCTAATGATTTCCTATGATATAATATGTGTTAAATGAATGTTATATGATTTTTATGTCACTTATGGTTGCTTGAAAAGGGGACAAGGGTTTCGGCCAAGCACCTAGAACCATGACTATGATTAGATCAAACCTCAACTACGCTTGTAAATGACTTCCCATGATAGGTGATGTGTTATATGAATATTGGCATGATCTTATGATTTCTTATGTTGCTTAAAGAGGGAAGATGGGGTTCGGCCAAGTCCTAGCTTTAGGCCTAGGAGGAGGTTAAAACCCTAAGTATGCTTTCTATTTGCTTAAGAGATCAAGAACATATTTCCATGATTTATTAAATGATATAATAATGTTGGCATGCTTCTATGTTACTTTATGATTATGTTAGGCATTATTCATGTATGTTTTATGTTATACTCCATGAATCATGATTATGTTTAGGCCCTTTAGGGCATACCTATGTTATGCATGACTTATGTATGATGGAATGCATGAGCATTCTTTATGAAAAGAAATGAAACATGATAAGCTATTTTACTTTTGTATGGGCTTGTACCAGACCCTAAAAAGGTCCTTGGGATGGGCTCCTACGTTGCCCCTAGGTCGAAGGTTGCCTAGTTCTCTAGTAGGTCGGGATTAGCTACCTCGTATCTATCTAAGGAATGCGTGCAAATTATGAATGTGGTACAATGTCGGGCTCTTATGTTGAGAGTTATGTTCAAGTACTTATACATATATTGTTAGTGATATGAGAGAAGTGTCCTAAGGCAATCGCCTTATGATTGTAATCATTTATTCTAATAAATGAATATTCACTATTTGAGTATATATATTTATGTATTTGATTGAGATCTTAAACTCATTTACTGAATGCCTGCAATACAATTCACAGCATGAGAGAATTTGTGATGAATTCACAACTAGTGATTATCTCTACATGTGCAATTGTGAAGTATTGAAATTGTCCCTAGTCGATGAATTGATAAATACGGACACTATCAATTCTGTTGAGACTAGCATGGGTTATTCTCTAATCAGCTGATTCTCACTGGCTGGTGACATTGAGATGTCCGGAGATAAACATGAATGCTAGCTAAGGAAACTAGTTCATTGGAGTGACTGGCTGTAAAACTTCATATGGTAGTCTACATATTGATATGTCAGTGAAGTTCTTACTGCAGCCTAAGTGCGATGTTCCTTTGACTTGCGATGTTCAAGTCATCTTGGTCATGGAGACTTATACTTTGACATCTTAAGCAAGCATCTCCAAGGAGGTGTGGACCTAGGATGATTGGGTATAAGCCGAAGTGCCCGAAGATGTTTGAACAGCCTACAAAGGATTCACCACTCCTTGCGAGGAGATGTATACCCGAGGCCTATCGTCGGATTGTTACTCGAAGCCTCTGGCCAGAGCATGACATGTTCAGAGTATGAATCTCTTAAATACATGAGAGTAATTAGAATCCGGAGGACGAGAAAACGTTACTTGGGCTAGGTGTGACGTAGTCAGCCTAGTGGGGATTGACACACATAGACCATGTCCTGAACCAAGTGGGTATAAGATGGTGAAGGGAATGGGGCACGATTCATTATAGCTGCTGAAGGGTTTCAGAATTGTTCCTGAGGTCAACCGTTGATCTTTCGATTAATTGGGGATCATGATGTACTACTAGGTGTCACTCATGATCGTTCTATAATTAATTGATTAATTATAGACGGATAACATAAATCGAAAGCCTATTTAGTCACACGTACTATGAGTAATCCGAGGGATTTAAAACGAGTTGAAAATTAGATTTTCCAATCAAGAGAGATTAAGTTTGGTTGAGCCAATCGATAAGTCGAATCTGAATTTTTTAGGGACGCATCGGAAGCGTAAAATAGCTAACTCTTTTGAAGATTTAATAGATGAATTAAATAAGTTTAATTCATTGGGGCGTGGCTTGGATGGGCTGGTCAAAGAGGGCCTCCATCCTCTTTGCTTGGCCGACCACAACAAAGGGAGAAAACCAAGTTTTTGGTTCAATTTATAAAATAAACCAAGTGTGGTTTGTTTTATAAAATTATGGATGATATAAATTTTTATATAATAAACCAAGGTTTGGTTTATTTTTCATGGAAATTAAAATGAAACATGGATTGGTTTATTTTATAAAATCAATCATGGATTGATTTACCATGATAAGGAAATTTATTCCAAAGGAGAGAAGATTTTTATCATGAATTAAAATATGATTTTAACCATGATATAAAATCAAACTTGGCATGATGGAATAAGTTATTCCATATTTGAGAGGATTGATGGTTGAGAGACCACTATATAAAGGACCCAAGGCAAGGCTTTGGTGTGAATTATAGAGATGAAGGCATAGGCTCTCTCCCTTTCTTTCTCTCCTTCTCTTCTCCCCTTCTTGCCGTGCGCCAACCAGCCCCAAGAAGGAGCACCAGCCGGCCGCCCCTGCCCTTTCCCTGCCGACCACCACCTGCTGTCGGAGAAGGAAGCTTCGGCCATCTCTTGGCCGGAAGAAGGTGCTGCTGGAATTAGAGTTTACCGCAAGGATCTTTTTGCCGCAAGCCTCTTCTTTTGCTTCACCGGAATTTTGATTCCGGCCATCCTTTTGTGGTTAGTCTTTCGACTTCTCTCTTGCTTTTTCTTGTCGCGTTCTCGGAGAATCTAGTAGTTCTCGAGAACACGAAACTCATGGCTTTGCGAAGTCATTCCGAAAATACTCGGCGTGGACGCGAATAGAGGCGAACCTTCCAAGGGACGCTTACGGTTGGATCTCGTCCCTTCCTTCGAGTTACGCGAGGTAATACGTAAATTAGTTTATGTTTTTGTAAAATTTTAAATATATGATCATGTCTACACAAGATAAAATTGCTTGCTTAGATGTGTGGTTAAATAATTTGAGAAATTATTTATGCTAAACCTTCCGTTGCACATAATTAATTTTAAAATTACGAACCCGCATCCATGTCAACATGCACCCGGTCCCAACAGTGGTATCAGAGCGAGGTTTGTGTTCGACATAATCATATAATTGTTTTGCGGAAAGCTTTATCATGATCTCAATTTTCGGAAATTTTCAATTATGGAAACATTCCAATTATGGTAAATTTTTGATTTAGGAATTTCAAAGTTTGGAAATCCTCATGAAATTTCGTAGACTTTTGAAATATCTCAGTTTCTGAAATTTTATGATAATTGTGCAAACATTCTATTTTTGCAAACTTTTCAATTTTGAAAATTTCCTATTTTGGAAATTTTCATTTTTGGAAAAACGTAAGTTTTCTTTGTACCAGAAACTTACAATTATTCTGAAAACCTTTTATTTTTGGAAACTTTCCATTTATGGAAAGCTCGCAATTTTGGGCACTTTCTTTCAAGAACGTCTAGACAAATTATGGGAATATTAATTGACATTTAAATTTATAATTGGAAATTAAATTATTTACAAAATTCTTTATTTTGGATTGAGCCTCGGGGAGCCGTCCAATTTAAAGTTAGTTGTTGTAATTTAATTTCAAATTTTGAATAAAATTGTCATGTTTAATTTGGTTACGCCTCGGGGAGCGGACCAAATTAGATTTACAACAAATTCCTTTTTTTTTGGGTATCTGAGCCTCGGGGAGCCACCCAAAGAAAATAATTTATTGAAATTAATAAATCCATAAATAAAATTGTAATCAAATCTTGGAAATTTTGAGGTGATTCTCAAACGATAATTTCCTTATTTGATTTAAGAGGTCATTCCTTTGAGGCTCTCTGAGCTGCAGACGCTCGTTCCTTCGGTCCTGCATCCAGAGTTAGTCCAAAACACAATAAAACATTAAAATATTAGTTTATACAGCCTTAGCTGTCTTGGTTCTGACTTTGGGTCTCTAAAATGGAACCCTAGGTCGAACCGACGCCTACTGTTCCCTCAACGAGGAACGCGTCCTCACCTACTCCTCTCGGGAGAATGTACCTGATGCCAACCGCTCCTCTGGTTGGGTTTTTGCCTAGCGGTCCTTTGCCAGGTCATGGGTACCGTGCTGTCCTTCGCCCGGTGCCTATCATTCCTTCGCTAGGGCTTCAGTCCCAAGCTGTCCTTTGCCTGGCGCCTATCTGTCCTTCGCTAGGGCTTTTCACTCTGGAAGCCAGTGCCTAGCAGTCCTTCGCTAGGGCTTTTCACTCTGGCATTCTTTCGCTAGTGCCTAGCAGTCCTTCGCTAGGGCTTTTTGCCCTGGCATTCCTTCGCCAGTGCCTAGCAGTCCTTCGCTAGGGCTTTTTACCCTGCACACTAGAGTGACATATTAGATAACAATTAAGACTTAACTTTTGAACCCTGTTGCCATTATCAAAACACAGGTTTGACTTTGGTGCTTTCTGCACCAACAATCTCCCCCTTTTTGATTTATGGCAACCCTAATTCAAAAAGTTAAGTTTAATCAAAGCATGTAAAAACATTTGATTTTGTTCCCTCCCCCTGGAAAGAATCTCCCCCTAGATTTTTCAAAAACTCGTGGGGCTTTAAGGAAAAATTTTACTTAGAATTTTTCCACAGAAAGCTTTTGTATTTTCAAAGATGATTTTTGCACTTTTGAAAACTTAAGTGTAGGTACTTGGAAATCTTTTAACAACTTAATTTTTTAAAAGTACATAGAAGAGTTTTTGAAAGCCTGAGTTTAGAGTACTTTGAAAAATTTTGAAGTCTTTAAGTTTAAAGTACTCAAACGTCTTTCAAAGCTTTAACTTAAGTACTTAGTAAAAAAAATTTTTAACAAAACTTAAGTACTTAGTAAATTTTTTTTTAAAAAAAACTTAAGTACTTAGTAAATTTTGAAGTGTTAGTGATATGAGGGAAGTGTCCTAAGGCAATCGCCTTATGATTGTAATCATTTATTTTAATAAATGAATATTCACTATTTGAGTATACATGTTTATGTATTTGATTGAGATCTTAAACTCATTTACTGAATGTCCGCAATACAATTCACAGCATGAGAGAATTTGTGATGAATTCACAACTAGTGATTATCTCTACATGTGCAATTGTGAAGTATTGAAATTGTCCCTAGTCGATGAATTGATAAATACGGACACTATCAATTCTGTTGAGACTAACATGGTTTATTCTCTAATCAGCTGATTCTCACTGGCTGGAGACATTGGGATGTCCGGAGATAAACATGAATGCTAGTTAAGGGAACTAGTTCATTGGAGTGACTAGCTGTAATACTTCATATGGTAATCTACATATAGATATGTCAATGAAGTTCTTACTGCAGATTAAGTGTGATGTTCCTTTGACTTGCGGTGTTCAAGTCATCTTGATCATGAAGACTTATACTTAGACATCTTAAGCAAACATCTCCAAGGAGATGTGGACCCAGGATAATTGGGTATAAGCCGAAGTGCCCGAAGATGTTTGAACAACCTACAAAAGATTCACCACTCCTTGCGAGGGGATGTATACCCAAGGCCTATCGTCGGATTGTTACTCGAAGCCTCTGGCCAGAGCATCACATGTTCCGAGTATGAATCTCTCAGAAACATGAGAGTAATTAGAATCCGTTGGACGAGAAAGACATTACTTGGGCTAGGTGTGACGTAGTCAGCCTAGTGGGGACTGACACACATAGACCGTGTCCTGAACTAAGTGGGTATAAGATGGTGAAGGGAATGAGGCACGATTCATTAAAGCTGCTGAAAGGTTTCAGAATAGTTTCTGAGGTCAACCGTTGATCTTTCGATTAATTGGGGATCATGATGTACTACTAGGTGCCACTCATGATCATTCTATAATTGGTTGATTATAGACGGCCAACATAAATCGAATGCCTATTTAGTCACACGCACTATGAGTGATCCGAGGGATTTAAAATGAGTTAAAAATTAGATTTTCAGATCAAGAGAGATGAGTCGAATCTGAATTTTTCAGAGACGCATCGGAAGCATAAAATGGCTAAGTCTTTTGAAGACTTATTGGACGAATTAAATGAGTTTAATTCGTACGGTTTCAGCTTGGGTTTGGCCGGTCAAAGAGGGTCCCCACCCTCTTTGTTTGGCCGACCACATCAAAAGGGGAGAACCAAATTGTTTGGTTCAAATTATAAAATAAACCGAGCACAGTTTGTTTTATAAAATTATGGATAAAGAAATTTATATAAAGAAATTTATCTAAAGAGATTTATTTTTATGGAAATTAAAATAAATCTTGGATTGGTTTATTTTATTTTATAAAATCAATAATGGGTTGATTTTCCATGATAAAGAAATTTATATAAAGAAATTTATATAGAGAGATTTATTTTCATGGAAATTAAAATAAACCTTGGATTGGTTTATTTTATTTTATAAAATCAATAATGGATTGATTTACCATGATAAAGAAATTTATATACAGAAATTTATATACAGAAATTTATATAAAGAAATTTCTTTCCATAATAAAAGGGGAGACATGGTTGTTTTTATTATAAATTAAATTATAAAAAAACTTGGCATAACGGAATAATTCATAGAAAAAATTTATAAGATAAATTTCTTATGAAAATTTATTCCGTTAAGAGGAGACTTGGCGATTAAGAGGCTACTATATAAAGGCACCAAGGCAAGGCTTGGAAATCAATCCAAGTGATTAAGGATTCTTGCCTAGCCTCTCTCCCTCTCCTTCTCTCCCTCTCCCTCCTCTAGTGGCGCCGGCCCTAGAGGCCCTCCCTTTGGTTGCCGTGAGCTTCCTCCACCGAGAAAAGGCCGATGAAGAAGAAGAAGCGGGCGCGACTCCTTCCTTCCTCCCGGAATCTTGATTCCGTTTTTCGTTTGATGGTTAGTCTTTCCATCTCTCTCTTGGTATTCTTGTCGTGCCTTTGGAGAATCTAGTAGTTCTTATCGGAACGAAACTCGTGGCTTTGCGAAGTCATCCCGAAGAAAACTCGGCGTGGACGCGAATAGAGGCGGAGCTTCCAAGGGACGCTACGGTTGGATCTCGTCCCTTTCTACGAGTTACGCGAGGTATTAAGTAAATTAGTTTACTTTCTGCAAAATTTTAAATGTATGATCATGTCTCCACAACATAAGGTTACATGCTAGATACGTGGTTAAAATAATTTGAGAAATTATTTATGCTAAACCTTCCGTTGCACGTAATTAAATTTTAGAATTACGAACCCGTATCCATGTCAACATGCACCCGGTCCCAATAGTGGTATCAGAGCTGGTTAGTGTTCGACATAATCATATAATTGTTTTGCGGAAAACTTTATCATGATCTCAATTTTGGAAAATTTTCCATTTATGGAAACTTTTCAATTATGATAAATTTTAGATTTAGGAATTTCAAAGTTTGGAAATCCTCATGAAATTTCGCAAACTTTTGAAATATCCTAGTTTCTGAAATTTTATGATAATTGTGAAAACTTCCCATTTTTGGAAACTTTCAAATTTTGGAAATTTCCTATTTTGGAAATTTTCTAATTTTGAAAATATGTAAGTTTATTTGTACCAGAAACTTACAATTATTCTGAAAACCTATTACGAAATCTCACAATTTTGGGCACTTTCTTTCAAGAAAGTCTAGACAAATTTATGGATTATTAATTGACAATTAAATTCGAATTGGTTTTAAATTATTAACAAAATTCTTTATTTTGGATTGAGCCTCGGGGAGCCATCCAATTTAAAGTTAGTTGTTCTAATTTAATTTCAAATTTTGAATAAAATTGTCATGTTTAATTTGGTTATGCCTCGGGGAGCGGACCAAATTAGATTTACAACAAATTCCTTTTTTTTTGGGTATCTGAGCCTCGGAGAGCCACCCAAAGAAAATAATTTATTGAAATTAATAAATCCATAAATAAAATTGTAATCAAATCTTGGAAATTTTGAGGTGATTCTCAAACGATAATTTCCTTATTTGATTTAAGAGGTGATGCTCTTACATATTGTTGTCTCCAAAATTAATTAGGAAAATAGTTTCCTATAGAGTTTTCTTAAATGAGATTTTCATGAAAATAATATGTGGTTGAATTAAGGGAATCTGTCTCTTAATTTAATAAGATTTGATTTAGAGAAATCAAAGTCTTAAATATATTATTTCTGAAATTGATTATGACAATTTAGGAAATTGTTTCCCAAAACAATTCCTTGAATAAAGTATGATATTAGAATTAGGAAATCCGGTTCCTAATTCAGTTAATGAGACTTGATAAATTAAGTCACATACATACTTTATTAAGGAAATCGTTAGTACATGACATAATTATATGTCATGAATGTGCTTAGAAAAGAAAGGATGAGACCCAAAACCCCTTACAAAATATTAAGGCCAACACCTTCCATTAATATGGTTACAACCGGAGTTTTGTTTCTCGTTTGGGTTGATGGACACATCCATGCCCGGCTTGAACCTCAACATGTTCAAACCATGGAATTAGTTTATGATTAATATAGTTGGAGTCAGAGGTCAATCCTTAGTTTTGGTTGTTGGACACATCCAAGCCTGAATAAATGGTTGAATGAGCTCCAACCATATTAAAACTATTTCTTGATTAATGGGTCAGCCTTAAGCTTGGAGCATCGATTTGTTGTGCCACAGCCAAGGTCAATGTAAAGAGAGGTGCAGTTGGGTGCTATGTATAATGTTGCATACTTGTTAATGAGTTAACAACCCAATGATTTATGCAAACATTCAATTAGTTGATAGCATAAAGTGATAGTTACTTATATGTGATATGTAATCGGTATAATTACCTACCTTCATAGCTAAGAATAACTTGATGGCCACAGCCATGGTTGTTCTTATCTATGGTTGGATATCAACCTATTTGGAGATGTTCCTACGATCTCCCGAATTGATAAAAAGGGTTATTCAATTCGAAAAATAAATAGGATTTAATTAATGTATGTTGATGCATTCTTTATCATTCTTCTCACATAAGCTCAATTTGTATTTCTAGGATAATCACTCGATCATGTCTTCTCTGAATTTGTGTTCCATTTTGGACACCAATAAGTTAACTAAGAACAAAAGGATTGAAAAGGCACCAAAAGGCACTTGCCATCACTGTGGCAAGGAGGGCACTGGCGAAGAAACTGCAAGGTTTATCTTGAGTCCTTGAAGAAGAAGGCATCTGATGCCCCATCCTCTTCAGGCATCTTCGTTATTGAATCACTCTATTTCTTCGTACACCTGGGTACTTGATACTGGGTGTAGCTCACATATATGTAATGACATACAGGGGCTAAGGAATAGAAGAAGACTCGTCAAGGGAGAAGCGAATTTGCGAGTTGGAAATGGAGCAAAGATTGCTGCTATTGCCATCGGAACATATTTGCTAAAGCTCCCTACTGGACTTGTCTTAGAATTGGATAATTGTTATTTTATTCCTTCGTTAATAAAGAATATTCTATCTGTTTCATGCTTGAATGAAAATGGTTACCATTTAACTTTTAGTAACAATTGTTGTTACATAACTTTAAATGGTGTTCTTTATGGAATTGGAACTTTATGCAATGGTATCTACACGTTAGATTTATCCGATGACATTTTCAATATCGGAGTTAGCAATAAACGTGCTCGAATAGATAATCAAATAGACTCTTATACGTGACATTGTCGTCTTGGCCATGTAAGTAAGAAACGCATGACCAAATTACACCGATGTGGAATTCTGGAATCATTTGAACCCGGTTCATTTGATACATGTGAATCATGCTTAAAAGGCAAGATGGCCAAATTACCCTTTTCCGAAAAAGGTAATCCAGTGGGAGAATTGCTTGGTCTAATACATACTGATGTATGTGGACCAATGTCAACTCCTGCACAAGGAGGCTATAGCTATTGATTACCTTTATCGATGATCACTCACGATTCGGGTATGTGTTCTTGATAAAACACAAATCTGAAGCTTTTGAGAAATTCAAAGAGTTCAGAAATGAAGTAGAGAAACAGCTTGGCAAAAGTATTAAGATACTTCGATCCGATCGGGGTGGTGAATACTTAAGTCAAGAGTTTCAAGATTATCTTAGGGACAATGGGATATTGTCTCAATGGACTCCGTTATATACACCACAACATAATGGTGTATTTGAGAGGCGTAACCGAACCTTGATGGACATGGTTAAATCTATGATGAACCATGCAACTCTTCCAAAATCCTTTTGGGGCTATGCACTTAAGACAGCTGTTTACTTGCTAAACAGAGTCCCGACCAAGGTAGTCTCTACTACTCCATATGAGACGTGGAATAGTAAGAAACCTCATTTAACTCACCTTAAAATATGGGGTTGTCCTGCTTATGTGAAGCGGACTATATCAGACAAATTGGATGCTAAGTCTGATAAATGTCTATTTATTGGATACCCTAAGGAAACGAAGGGTTATCAATTCTATCATCCCTTGGAACAAAAGGTGTTTGTTTCAATGCATGCTGTGTTTCTAGAAAAAGAATTTTTTTTACAAGAAAACAGTGGGAGTAATATTGAACTTGATGAAGTTCAAGAAACTCCAATAGACATTA
>JAGFNQ010008551.1:0-17118 GCA_024364735.1 Boesenbergia rotunda | reverse complement strand
GCAAACTTTTGAAATATCTCTGTTTCTGAAATTTTATGATAATTGTGAAAAACTTTCCATTTTTGGAAACTTTCCAATTTTGGAAATTTCCTATTTTGGAAAAACGTAAGTTTTCTTTGTACCAGAAACTTACAATTATTCTGAAAACCTTTTATTTTTGGAAACTTTCCATTTATGGAAAGCTCGCAATTTTGGGCACTTTCTTTCAAGAAAGTCTAGACAAATTATGGGAATATTAATTGGCATTTAAATTTATAATTGGAAATTAAATTATTTACAAAATTCTTTATTTTGGATTGAGCCTCGGGGAGCCGTCCAATTTAAAGTTAGTTGTTATAATTAAATTTCCTAAATTGAATTTAAACTGTCAAATGTTTAATTTGGATTGAGCCTCGGGGAGCCGTCCAAATTAAGTTATTGATATTAATTTTCCATAAATAAAATATGTGATCAAATCTTGAAAATTTTGAGGTGATTCTCAAACGATAATTTCCTTATTTGATTTATGAGGTGATGCTCTTACATATTATTGTCTCCAAAATTAATTAGGAAAATTGTTTCCTATAGAGTATATTTCCTTAAATAAGATTTTCATGAAAATAATATGTGGTTGAATTAAGGGAATCTGTCTCTTAATTTAATAAGATTTGATTTAGAGAAATCAAAGTCTTAAACATATTATTTCCGAAATTGATTATGATAATTCAGGAAATTGTTTCCCAAAACAATTCCTTGAATAAAGTATGAAATTAGAATTAGGAAATCCGGTTCCTAATTCAATTAATGAGACTTGATAAATTAAGTCACATACATACTTTATTAAGGAAATCGTTAGAACATGACATAATTATATGTCATGAATGTGCATAAAAGAAAAGGATGAGACCCAAAACCCCTTACAAAATATTAAGGCCAACACCTTCCATTAATATGGTTAGAACCGGAGTTTTGTTTCTCGTTTGGGTTGATGGACACATCCATGCCCGGCTTGAACCTCAACATGTTCAAACCATGGAATTAGTTTATGATTAATATAGTTGGAGTCAGAGGTCAATCCTTAGTTTTGGTTGTTGGACACATCCAAGCCTGACTAAACGGTTGAATGAGCTCCAACCATATTAAAACTATTTCTTGATTAATGGGTCAGCCTTAAGCTTGGAGCATCGATTTGTTGTGCCACAGCCAAGGTCGATGTAAAGAGAGGTGCAGTTGGGTGCTATGTATATTGTTGCATACTTGTTAATGAGTTAACAACCCAATGATTTATGCAAACATTCAATTAGTTGATAGCATAATGTGATAGTTACATATGTATAATATGTAATCGGTATAATTACCTACCTTCATAGCTAAGAATAACTTGATGGACTCTAGCCATGGTTGTTCTTATCTATGGTTGGATATCAACCTATTTGGAGATGTTCCTACGATCTCCCGAATTGATAAAAAGGGTTATTCAATTCGAAAAATAAATAGGATTTAATTAATGTATATTGATGCATTCTTTATCATTCTCATCACATAACCTCAATTTGTATTTCTAGGATAATCACCTGATCATGTCTTCTCTGAATTTGCGTTCCATTTTGGACACCAATAAGCTGACTGGGCCAAACTTCATGGACTGGCTTCGAAACCTGAGGATAGTCCTCAAGGCAGAAAAGCTTGCTTATGTCCTTGAAGAACAACTTCCCAACCATCCTCCTGAAGATGCAACTCCAGACCAGTTAGTGGCCTATCAGAAACATGTGGCCGATTCTGAACTTGCGAGTTGCATCATGCTGGCCGCTATGGTACCTGAGCTACAAAAGCAGCATGAGCATATGGATGCTCATACCATCGTCTTCCATCTTCATGAGCTGTTTGACGAGCAGGCGAGATCCGAAAGGTTTGAGGTCTCCAGACTCCTCTTCACCTCTAAGATGCAGGAAGGCACTTCTGTTTCACAGTTTGTGTTGAAGATGTTGGGGTACATTGAGCGACTAGGCACACTCGGATTTGCAATGGATCACGAACTAAGTATTGACTTAATTCTGCATTGTTTGCCCAAGAGTTACTCACAGTTTGTGATGAACTATCGGATGAACAAACTGGAGACTACCATTCCTGAGTTGCTTAACCTGCTGAAGACTGTAGAGCCTTCTGTAAAGCAGGATCAGAAGACGGTACTGTTAGTTGGTTCCTCAAAGAAAGGCTCTAAGAGGAAGCCCAAAGAACAAAATAAGGGAAGGAAGAAAAAGGCCAAAAAGATTGAAAAGGCACCAAAAGGCACTTGCCATCACTGCGGCAAGGAGGGCCACTGGCGAAGAAACTGCAAGGTTTATCTTGAGTCCTTGAAGAAGAAGGCATCCGATGCCCCATCCTCTTCAGGTATCTTCGTTATTGAATGTCACTCTATTTCCTCGGACACCTGGGTACTTGATACTGGGTGTAGCTCACATATATGTAATGACATACAGGGGCTAAGGAATAGAAGAAGACTCGTCAAGGGAGAAGCGAATTTGCGAGTTGGAAATGGAGCAAAGATTGCTGTTGTTGCCATCGGAACATATTTGCTAAAGCTCCCTACTGGACTTGTCTTAGAATTGGATAATTGTTATTTTGTTCCTTCATTAATAAAGAACATTGTATCTATTTCATGCTTGAATGAAAAAGGTTATCATTTAACTTTTAGTAACAATTGCTGTTACATAACTTTAAATGGTGTTCTTTATGGGACCGGAACTTTATGCAATGACATCTACACGTTAGATTTATCCGGTAACGTTTTCAATATCGAAGTTAGCAACAAACGTGCTCGAATAGATAATCAAATAGACTCCTATACGTGGCATTGTCGTCTTGGCCATGTAAGTAAGAAACGCATGACCAAATTACACCGATGTGGAATTCTTGAATCATTTGAACCCGGTTCATTTGATACATGCGAATCATGCTTAAAAGGCAAGATGACCAAATTACCCTTTTCCGGAAAAGGTAAACCAGTGGGAGAATTGCTTGGTCTAATACATACTGATTGTAGGGTTTTTCGGGCCACGAAAACCACTTTTTCGCGTCGCGGAAACCCCGAAAGCCCCATTAGAAAGGATCCGAGCAAAGAAAGCCATTTCAAAAATTACGAGTGCTCGTTTACATGCTTCAAAACCCGATCTACTCCTAGATCTAAAGAGGGATAAACTTTTTACCTTTGGTGCGTGCCCCGTTTAATCCCGCTCGCTCCTCGGTTGGTGTCGGATCTCAAGGATGCAAAGTAGCAACCCTCTAGAAGTATCCACACAAGCAAGAGAGTGGAGAGGAGAACCCAAAGGTGTGCTAGCACCACAAGGGGTCTCGGCAAGATGAGAGGAGAGGGAGAGAAAAACCAAAACAAAAACCCAAGTAAGAAGAGAATGAAATCACCTACACACACAAAACCTCCTTTTTGTGTTTAAGTGGTCGGCCACTTAATGGCCATTATTGGCCATTAAGTGGCCGGCCATCACATTGTGTAACCCCCCATTTGAATTCAAAATTCAAATGGGGAGGTTACTTAGTCTTGATGATGATGCCAAGTCATCACTTGGTCAAGTCAAGGTGATGTGGCTTGAGTCAAGTCAACCTTGCCTCTTATGGACTTTCCATATTTAGCCAAAGTCAAACTTTAACTTCATTATTCTCCCATGATTAGATTCATCCAACACTTGGATCAAACTCGAGTCCAACTCAAGTTGTCTAATTTGAGTCAAGTCAAACTTGCCTTTTATGGACTTTCCATATTTAGCCAAAGTCAAACTTTGACTTCATTATTCTCCCATGATTAGATTTATCCAACATTTGGATCAAACTCGAGTCCAACTCAAGTTGTCTAATTTGAGTCAAGTCAAACTTGCCTTTTATGGACTTTCCATATTTAGCCAAAGTCAAACTTTGACTTCATTACTCTCGGTCCATCATATGGACTTATTCTCCATCTATTGCTCTATGTGTGTGACCCTATAGGTTCTTGTAACGTTGGCAATGCTTCTAACCTCTTAGAAACATAAGCAATGAGCGGTATCTAGCAACACATCATTGCTACCCAAGTTACAAGAATGTTGAGATCCAACATCACCAATGTGACTACTAATTATGACTTTCATAATATGTGACAATGTCCTTCTATCGTCGATATCTAGATTGGTCTTCTATGAAGCATAGACCGTGTCATCCTCCAATCAATCTATGTGTCTTGAACTCCAAGTAGACTCACTATAATCAAATAAGCTCAATATCTCATATTGCCTTATTTGGGCATAGCCATGCACTTAGTGATCTCACTCTATCAAGACTATGATATCTCTCCCGTCATATAGGAGGGATAGATCCCATCTACATCACTCACATCCCTCCGCATAATTTGTTACATACCCAGTAATCGCCTTTATAGTCCACCCAGTTACGGGTGACGTTTGACGAAACCAAAGTACATAACTCCTTATGTAGGGAACTATGGTGACTTCAGGTCTAAGGACTAATAGTCATACTAATAGTCACATGAGAAAGTATATGACACTCATATAACGATCCATGATACTTTCTCATGGTGGGTCATTCAGTATACATTCTCTAATGTATACCCATGTGTTAACTTGATATCTCATATCCATGACTTGTGAGATCAAGTCATCATGTTGACCTACATGCTAGTCTCTATGTATTAACATTGTCCTTGAATGTTAATACTTGACTAGGAATAATTAAGAGTAGTGTTCTCTATATCATCTCACTATCGATTCAACTAATCGATTGATATAGATAAGAACCTTCTACTCAAGGACGTTATTATACTAAGTTATTTGGCACCAATACACATAAGTACAATAACCACAAGAAATGCCTTTATATATAAGAAATATATATACAAGAATATGATACAATGAGTCCAAAAAGTAATCATCATATGATTGGCTCTAGGGCTCTCACTAACACTGATGTATGTGGACCAATGTCAACTCTTGCACAAGGAGGCTATAGCTACTTCATTACCTTTATCGATGACCACTCACGATTCGGGTATATGTTCTTAATGAAACACAAATCTGAAGCTTTTGAGAAATTCAAAGAGTTCAGAAGTGAAGTAGAGAAACAGCTTGGCAAAAGTATTAAGATACTTCGATCCGATCGGGGTGGTGAATACTTAAGTCAAGAGTTTCAAGATTATCTTAGGGACAATGAGATATTGTCTCAATGGACTCCGCCATATACACCACGGCACAATGGTGTATCTGAGAGGCGTAACCGAACCTTGATGGACATGGTTAGATCTATGATGAATCATGCAACTCTTCCAAAATCCTTTTGGGCTATGCGCATAAGACAGCTGTTTACTTACTAAATAGAGTCCCGACCAAGATAGTCTCTACTACTCCATATGAGACGTGGAATAGTAAGAAACCTCATTTATCTCACCTAAAGATATGGGGTTATACTGCTTATGTAAAGCGAACTATATCAGACAAATTGGATGCTAAGTCTGATAAATGTCTATTTATTGGATACCCTAAGGAAACGAAGGGTTACCAATTCTATCATCCCTTGGAACAAAAGGTGTTTGTTTCAAGGCATGTTGTATTTCTAGAAAAAGAATTTCTTTTACAAGAAAACAGTGGGAGTAGCATTGAACTTGAAGAAGTTCAAGAAACTCCAATAGACATTACAGAGACACCTAGTCTAGACCCACAACCAATAACTCATAATGATGAGCTATCAGTTGAACCTAAAACAACACCACTTCTTCGTAGGTCTGATAGGACACGCAATATTCCAAAGAGATACAGATTTCTCATAAGTGAATCGAACGACGTGTTACTCATTAACGATGACGAACCTATCAGTTATGAAGATGTTCTGAAAAATTCAGAAAGGGATAAATGGCTTGAAGCCATGAAGTCGGAAATGGATTCCATGTACAAAAATCAAGTATGAGACTTTGTTAACCCACCTGAAGGGATTAAGCCCATAGGGTGCAAGTGGGTTTTCAAGAAGAAAACCGACATGGAAGGTAATGTTGTTACCTTTAAGGCTAGATTAGTGGCAAAAGGATATCGTCAGAAACAAGGAATTGATTATAACGAAACCTATTCGCCAGTAGCTATGCTTAAATCCATTCGGATGCTCCTGGCCATAACAGCTCATTATGATTATGAGATATGGCAAATGGATGTGAAAACATCTTTCCTTAATGGAAACCTGCTTGAGGATGTATACATGATACAACCTGAAGGTTTCACATCGATTAATAAAACCAAAGTATGCAAGCTTCGACGATCCATATATGGACTAAAGCAAGCATCCAGGAGCTGGAACATCCGTTTTGATGAGACAATCAAAGAGTTTGATTTCTCACAAAATCCTGACGAACCTTGTGTGTACAAGAAGGTTAGTGGGAGTGCAGTCGTATTCCTAGTATTATATGTCGATGACATATCACTTATAGGAAACGATATATCAGTCTTACAGTCAGTTAAAATTTGGTTGTCCAAAACTTTCTCCATGAAAGACCTGGGAGAAGCAACCTATATCCTTGGGATTAGAATCTATAGAGATAGATCAAAACGGTTGCTTGGTCTTTCGCAGTCTACATATATAGACCGAGTGCTAGAAAGGTTTAGCATGTCGGAATCCAAGAAAGGTTACCTTCCCATCAGGCATGGGATCAACCTTTCGAAGTCTATGTGTCCACGCACAGAAGATGAGTGGATTTGCATAAATAAGATTCCTTATGCATCCGCGATAGGATCTATCATGTATGCTATGTTATGTACTAGGCCCGATGAATCGTATGCTCTGAGCGTCACAAGCAGATACCAGTCTGATCCAGGAATGGATCATTGGGCGGCTGTCAAGAAAATCCTCAAGTACTTAAGAAACACTAAGGATGTGTTCCTAATATATGGAGAAGGTAATATGGTAATACGTGGGTATACAGATGCCAGTTTCCAGACAGATAAGGATGACTCCAAATCTCAGTCCGGATACGTATTTATTTTGAATGGAGGCGCAATAAGTTGGAAGAGTTCCAAGCAAGACACAGTAGCGGATTCTACCACGGAAGCGGAATATATTGCAGCTTCGGAAGCAGCAAAGGAAGCAGTCTGGATCAAGAAGTTTGTCTCAGAACTTGGTGTGGTTCCAACCATTGATGAAGTAATACCAGTTTATTGCGACAACAATGGAGCTATTGCATAAGCGAAAGAACCAAGGTCTCATCAGCGATCCAAACATGTGCTTCGCCGTTATCATCTGATTAGAGAGATTATAAGTAGGAATGATATACAAATTGAGAAAATTCCCACTGAAAGGAATTTAGCGGATCCTTTAACTAAGGTCTTGCCTCAAAGTAAGTTTGAGGGTCATGTTAGAGCATGTGGTATTGGGTACTGTAGCGATTGACATTAGGCCAAGTGGGAGTTTGTTAGTGATATGAGAGAAGTGTCCTAAGGCAATCGTCTTATGATTGTAATCATTTATTCTAATAAATGAATATTCACTATTTGAGTATACATGTTTGTGTATTTGATTGAGATCTTAAACTCATTTACTGAATGTCCACAATACAATTCACAGCATGAGAGAATTTGTGATGAATTCACAACTAGTGATTATCTCTACATGTGCAATTGTGAAGTATTGAAATTGTCCCTAGTCGATGAAATGATAAATACGGATACTATCAATTCTGTTGATACTAGCATGAGTTATTCTCTAATCAGCTGATTCTCACTGGCTGGTGACATTGAGATGTCCGGAGATAAACATGAATGCTAGTTAAGGGAACTAGTTCATTGGAGTGACTGACTGTAAAACTTTATATGGTAGTCTACATATAGATATGTCAGTGAAGATCTTACTGCAGCTTAAGTGCGATGTTCCTTTGACTTGCGATGTTCAAGTCATCTTGGTCATGGAGACTTATACTTTGACATCTTAAGCAAGCATCTCCAAGGAGGTGTGAACCCAGGATGATTGGGTATAAGCCGAAGTGCCCGAAGATGTTTGAACAGCCTACAAAGGATTCACCACTCCTTGCGAGGAGATGTATACCCGAGGCCTATCGTCGGATTGTTACTCGAAGCCTCTGGTCAGAGCATGACATGTTCAGAGTATGAATCTCTTAAATACATGAGAGTAATTAGAATCCGTAGGACGAGAAAACGTTACTTGGGCTAGGTATGACGTAGTCAGCCAAGTGGGGACTGACACACATAGACCATGTCCTGAACCAAGTGGATATATAAGATGGTGAAGGGAATAGGACACGATTTATTATAGCTGCTGAAGGGTTTCAGAATTGTTTCTGAGGTCAATTGTTGATCTTTCGATTAATTGGGGATCATGATGTACTACTAGGTGCCACTCATGATCGTTCTATAATTAATTGATTAATTATAGACGGTCAACATAAATCGAAAGCCTATTTAGTCACACGCACTACGAGTAATCCGATGGATTTAAAACGAGTTGAAAATTGGATTTTCCAATCAAGAGAGATTAAGTTTGGTTGAGCCAAACGATAAGTCGAATCTGAATTTTTCAGAGACGCATCGGAAGCGTAAAATGGCTAAGTCTTTTGAAGACTTAATAGATGAATTAAATAAGTTTAATTCATTGGGGCTTGGCTTGGATGAGTCGGCCAAAGAGGGCCTCCATCCTCTTTGCTTGGCCGGCCACAACAAAAGGAGAGAACCAAGTTTTTGGTTTAATTTATAAAATAAACCAAGTGTGGTTTGTTTTATAAAATTATGGATGATATAAATTTTTATATAATAAACCAAGGTTTGGTTTATTTTTCATGGAAATTAAAATGAACCATGGATTAGTTTATTTTATAAAATCAATCATGGATTGATTTACCATGATAAGAAAATTTATTCCATAAGAGAGAAGAGACTTGATTGATTTTTATCATGAATTAAAATATAATTTTAACCATGATATAAAATCAAACTTGGCATAATGGAATAAGTTATTCCATATTTGAGAGGCTTAATGGTTGAGAGACCACTATATAAAGGACCCAAGGCAAGGCTTGGGTGATAATCGAAGAGACAAAGGCATAGGCTCTCTCTCTCTCTTTCTTTCCTTCTCTTCTCCCCTTCTTGTCGTGCGCCAACCAGCCCCAAGAAGGAGCACCAGCCGGCCATCCTTTTGTGGTTAGTCTTCCGACTTCTCTCTTGGTTTTTCTCGTCGCGTTCTCGGAGAATCTAGTAGTTCTCGAGAACACGAAGCTCGTGGCTTTGCGAAGTCATCCCGAAGATACTCGGCGTGGACGCGAATAGAGGCGGAGCTTTCAAGGGATGCTTACGGTTGGATCTCGTCCCTTCCTTCGAGTTACGCGAGGTAATATGTAAATTAGTTTACGTTTCTGCAAAATTTCAAATATATGGTCATGTCTACACAAGATAAAATTGCATGCTTAGATGTGTGGTTAAATGATTTAGAGAAATTATTTATGCTAAACCTTCCGCTGCACGTAATTGATTTTGAAATTACAAACCCGCATCCATGTCAACATGCACCCGGTCCCAACAGATGAGACTTCCTTCTCCTTCTTCTTCTTGTTCTTTTCTCCTACAACTAAGACAATCCCCTTCTCCTTGGGGCCTTTGTTAGCCATTTCATGCAACTCCATCTCACAAAACAAATCATCTAACTTGACAATTGATAAGTCCTTGGAGACTTTGTAGGCATCCACCATGGATGACCACAAAGCATTCCTTGGAAATGCTTTTAACACATACCTCACAAGGTCGCGATTTTCGACCTTTTCATCAATAGAATGAAGCCTGTTGAGGACTTCCTTGAACCGGCTATGGAGTTCACTTACGATTTCATTCTCCTTCATGGAGAGGTTTTGGAGTTGGTTGAGGAATAAGTCTCTCTTGGCAATTCTTGAGTCACGGGTGCCCTCGTGGAGTTCTATGAGCTTGTTCCACAAATCTTTTGCACTTGAAAATGGACCAACCTTGATGAGTTGGTCTTTGTTCATGCCACATGTAGGATCGATGCACGTGAGAGGGGGGGTGAATCACGTGACTTTTTTAAAAAATTAGAGCGCTTTAAAAAGCGTGCACAGCGGAAAAAATAAAACACGAACGAAAAACCAATACAAACGACACAGGTAGTTTTACTTCGTTCGGAGCCTTCGACGACTCCTACTCGAAGGCCCAGGTCCCTCGGACCTTTCCGTTGGGCAATCCACTAAAACTCTCTACCGGTAAACCCCGATAGAGTAGGCGAGTACAAAAGAATTGAAAGTGTGACAACCCCACACTTTCAAGTAATTAAATGCAAGAAATAAAAATTGCGTTACCCAACAACTTAGAAGATCTCCTAGATGGGCTCAGATGTTGGGGTTGAAGTTCCGGCAGCGATCAAACGTGAACACGTCGTAGCTTGGACCGCAGCAGGAGAGTTTGGAAGAGAGAGCACTTGAAAAGTTTTTTTTCAGAAAAATATTTCCGTCTCTTTTCAAGCTCTACAACCAGGCTTTTTATAGAGGGGCTCTCGAGCTTTTTGGGTCTCATCCAGATCCTATTCACGTGTGCTCCTTATCCAATATTTGAAGCGGCACAATCCAATCTCCTGCGTCGACTTCGCCGCTGCACTCTAAATCAAAACGTTGCAAATTCTTTGACCCACTCCAAATTTAATCTGCTGCCACGTTTTATCCCAAGACTCAAATTTTTATTTTCTACCAGCTTCATCGAGCCGAGACTTGTGGCTTCACAACATGGCTTCACCGAATCAGATTTTATCCTCACGCGGCTTCACAAGTTTTAGCAATTAAAAATTAATTCAATGGAGACTTTGTTTCTATCCTCATGCTTCACCGAAAAATATGAATTAATAAACAATTAAATAAGATGTAACAAAATGGATAGGAATTAATTTAACAAGAAGTGAACAAGTTTTAGCAAATTAAAAATTAATTCAAAGGAGATTTGTTTCTATCCTCATGCTTCACCGAACAAAGCATGAATTAATAAACAATTAAATAAGATGTAACTAAGTAATTAAACAAAATGGATAGGACTTAATTTACACAAGAAGTGTTTTGTAGCTTAGTCCATATATCAAACAAACCCTGTAAGATAATGTTATCAAATATATTGGAGTAAAATATATTCATAGTTAATTAGACCCTGTCTCCTAGACCAGGATCTAACCAGGCCTCAACTTAGATCACCCAAATGGGTCTAAATTGGACCGCGCCTAAAGTCCCATAAATGGACTCGTCCTCACTGGTTCGCTCCTCCAGTGACTTACCTCACTTACCCTTTGTGCAGCTTTACTTGACTTCTTGACCCACCAGGACTTCCTGCCAAGGCTCAACCACCCTGGTCTTCCTGCCAAGTCTCAACCAACTTGGTCTTCAGCCAGTTGTCAGGTCCCGCGGACCCAACTGGACTTCCCGCCAGGACTCAACCATCCTGGACTTCAGCCTGGTGTCTGGTCCTAAGTCTTTCAACCCTGCACACTTAGTAAAGAGGTTAAAAACCAACAACCCTAACTTTAACCACTTTGTCATACATCAAAACCCGAGTTTGACCGTTAGTGCAAACTCACCAACAATCTCCCCCTTTTTGATGTATTGACAACTCAGGTTAAAGTTAGAAAAAAACAGCAGATATGAACTTGCATAAACATGCAAACAATATAACACAAGCATAGGTATGAAAGTTGCAGCACACAAGAAAGCAGAGGTAAATAAATGTGAAATAAGCATGCTGTTTGCAATTTTCTAACCCTTTTACCCTACTCTCCCCCTTTGTCATTCATCAAAAAAGATATAAGCATAACAAGTTTAAGGGAGTAGAAATATAGGCTAAGTGTTAGAAAAAAAACTAGTCTTAAATCTATTAACTTAGCTTTCAAAAAAAAATTTCTTTCAAAAAAGATTTTTTTTTCAGAAAATATAATATCAATCTTAATCAAAAAAAATATTTTTAGGGATTAGCTGGAACTCCCTCTCAATCTTTATCAACTTTTATCAAAATTTTCAAATGTGTTTTGTCAAAAATGACATTTTGAAAAAGTATTTTGACCTCTGCTCCCCCTGGACCAAGTAATGATTGTGGTCCCTTTTCATGTGTCTAACCCTAGTTACTGACTAACTATCTAGATGATAGTAGTGTTCACTGGGTTAGTCAAGTCAAGTAATAATGTCTAGCTCAGATTTTAGTGCAAGACTACTTGACTTGATCACTGTAATGTTGGTATTTTACGCCCAGACTTACTGTGATGCACTGACTTAAGCATTCGGAAGTCCAGGCAGTATCCTATGCATCTCACAACCGTTCTATGTTTTTGCAAACACAAACAAGTTAATCTTAATGTGTTTTGTGAGATGCGGCTACCTAAATCTATAGGTTCATGCAATTCTAGGGGTCAAGCTTAGGCTAAGTCTGCCAGTTTTGAAAATCAAATTTTGAAAGACAATAAAGTTCTTGAAAAACAAGTTTGAAAAGTCCGTGTTTAAGTTAAATTTTGAAAGACAATAAACTTTTGAAAAACAAGTTTGAAAAATCCATGTTTTTAAACTCACAAGCTTAATTAGTTAAACCAAAAGTCAACTTAAGCTTATCAGGTCAGTCCTAGTCTATAACACACATTCCTATTAACCTTCTTAAGTTGCTAAATTCAGATTCAGGAAGTGGTTTGGTAAATATATCAGCTAGGTTAGACTTAGATTCAACATGGTTAAGTTCAATTTCTCCTTTATTTACATGATCTCTGACAAAATGGTGTTTGATTTCTATATGTTTGGTCCTAGAGTGGTGGATTGGGTTTTTGGTTAAATTGATTGAACTTAGGTTATCTATAAAAATTTTGACTTGTTTAAAATCTAAGTGAAGGTCCTTTAGGGTATGCATCATCCAGAGTAGTTGGGCTACACACTCACCCATAGCTATGTACTCAGCTTCAGTGGTGGATAGGGCAACACAGTGTTGTTTTCTACTAAACCAACTAACTAGTGAGGGTCCTAGAAGTTGGCATCCACCACTGGTACTTTTTCTGTCTAATTTACAGCCAGCATAGTCTGAGTCAGAATATCCAATAAGCTCAAACTGGGCTGTTCTAGGGTACCAAATTCCTAATCTTTCTGTTCCTTTAAGGTACCTAAATATTCTTTTAACTAGGGTTAGGTGTGACTCTTTAGCACATGTTTGATACCTAGCACACATACTAACTGCAAAAAGAATATCAGGTCGACTTGCAGTTAAGTAAAGTAGGCTTCCTATAGCACTTCTATAGTACTTAAGGTCAACAGGTTTGCCTTTTGGGTCACTATCTATAGTTTGATTGGTAGCCATTGGTGTCTTAATCTCTTTTGTATTATCCATTCCAAATTTTCTAAGTAGTTCTTTTGTGTATTTTTGTTGATAGACAAAGGTACCCTCACTGGTCTGTTTTATTTGTAGCCCTAAAAAGAAAGTTAATTGACCTACTAAACTCATTTCAAATTCAGTTTCCATTATCGTTGTGAAATCTTGTAAAAAGTCTGAGTTAGTTGAGCCAAATACTATATCATCTACATATACTTGGGCTACAAAAATATCATTTTTTAGGGTTTTAACAAATAGTGTTGGGTCAATTTTGCCTTGGTTAAAACCTTTTGAAACTAAGTAGTTAGACAGTCTTTCATACCAGGCCCTAGGTGCTTGCTTAAGTCCATATAGGGCTTTCTTAAGTCTAAAGACATAGTCAGGGTGTTCTAAGCTTTCAAAACCAGGGGGTTGACCTACATAAACCTCTTCTTTAATTAGGCCATTTAGGAAGGCTGACTTAACATCCATTTGATAAAGCTTAAATCCCTTATGGGCTGCATAACTTAAGAGCATTCTAATGGATTCAAGTCTAGCTACAGGGGCATAGGTTTCATCATAATCAAGACCTTCTACTTGGCTAAACCCCTTAGCTACTAGCCTAGCCTTATTTCTTACTGTTTCACCTTGTTCATTAAGTTTATTTCGAAAAACCCATTTGGTTTCAATAAACTTTTTGTTTTTAGGTAAGGGTACTAAATCCCAGACTTGACTACGTTCAAATTGAGCTAACTCCTCTTGCATGGCAATGATCCAATCAGGGTCAAGTAAGGATTCTTCTATAGACTTAGGTTCAATTTTGGAAATCAGAGCTATCTGACTAAGATTTCTAAAGGCTGATCTAGTCTGAACCCTTAGTTCTGGATCACCTATGATTTGATCAGTTGGGTGGGCTGAGCTAACTCGAACAGTTCTGGGTTGGTTAGGTTCAGTTTCAGGTGTGGGTTCAGTTAGATCATCGTTTTGGTCCTCAATTGGCCTTTCATCAGGGTTAGTACTGGATCTAACAAAGTCAATTGGTTGGTAGGTGGTTTGATCAGAGTTATTTGGGTCAGATTTTTCATCAAATTTTACATTTGTAGTTTCTTCAATTTTTAGGGTAATTTTGTTATAAACTCTATAGGCTCTACTGGTAAGGGAATAACCTACAAAGATACCTTCCTCAACCTTAGAAGTAAATTTTCCTAAGTGTTCTCTAGTATTTAAGATATAGACTTTACATCCAAATACTTTAAGGTATTTAATGTTAGGTTGTTTGTTATAATAGATTTCAAAGGAGGTCTTTCCTAGGTTTTTAATTATAGTTATTCTATTTTGTACATAACAAGCTGTACTAACAGCCTCAGCCCAAAGGTATTTAGGTGAGTTGTATTCATTTAGCATTGTTCTAGCTGCTTCTTGTAGTGTTCTATTTTTTCTTTCTACAACTCCATTTTGTTGAGGTGTTTTAGGGCAAGAGAATTCGTGATGGTAGCCATTTTCTAGACAAAATTGATTAAATTTGTGATTTTTGAATTCTCCGCCATTATCGCTCCTAAGTCTTTTGATTTTAATCCCTTTTTCATTTTCTGTTAATTTACAAAATTGAGTGAGTGTATCAAAAGTTTCATCTTTATTTTTTAAGAATTTTACCCAGGTAAATCTTGAATAGTCATCTATAATTACTAGGCAGTATAGGTTCCCATTAATTGATTTAACCCCATGTGAGTCAAATAGGTCTAGGTGAATTAATTCCAGAATTGACTTGGTTTGAGTTTGATTAGTTGGTTTGTGGGTTGACCTAGTTTGTTTTCCTTGTTGACAAGCATTACATAAGGTTGACTCAAGGTTAGATAACTTTGGTAGGCCTCTAACTAAACCATTTAGTTTAGTAGTTTTCTGAAGTGAGTGTGTGAAAGTCTCCTATGCCAGAGCCAAGTCTCATCCTTATGGGTTAAGAGGCAGTTTTCTAAGGGACAGGTTAACTTAATTTCATAAATGTTATTGTGCCTAAGTCCTCTAAGTGTGATGTTTGGGTTGTCATTGTGTTTGATCAGACATTCATTGGATAGGAACCTAACCTTATAACCAGTGTCACACAATTGGCTAATGCTTAGTAAATTGAAGTTGAAATTTTCAACAAGTAATACATTTGTTATTATGAAATCAGACTCAAGTTCAATATTGCCTAGGCCAATTACCTTAAGTTTACCGTTGTTCCAAAAGCAACGGTCCCTAGTCTTTTGTACTTGAGTTCTGTAAATTTGGTGGGATCCCCAGTCATGTGTCTGGAGCATCCACTGTCAATGATCCATTTGTTTTCCTACAGTTAAGTAAAAGGTTTAGACCTTAGGTTAAGTTTTTGAATTTTAAAAAAAATTTAAGAAGATTTAAAAACTTGAGTTTGAATTTTAAATTTGAGTTATGTTAATTTTGATTTTGAATTTGATTTTTATTTTTGAATTTGAATTTTATTTGAATTTGAATTTTATTTTTGAATTTGAATTTGAATTTGAATTTTAATTGAATTTGAATTTGAATTTTATTTTTGAATTTGATTTGAATTTTGAATTTTTAATTTTTGATTTGAATTTGAATTTGAATTTGAATTTAAGTTTGAAAGTTGAGTTATCAATCAATAATTTGAATTTGGTTATCCTTATTCATCTCACTCGGTCTAAGTCATCAATCAAGGGAGTCCTATGATTTTGTGAGATGATTTTGAGTTTGATTAGAAAAGTTAACTTGACCTTGTGTTAGATCCAAGTTTAACAAGTAGTAATTTAAAAGTACACTTCAATAATTGGCTTCCAGGCCATGGCGAGGCACAGTGGCCTTCTTTGGCCGAAGCCTTATTGGAGCAACAACCATTTTCTAGGCAAAGCCGCTTAAAGAAGTTGGACTTTTAACTTACTCATTGAAAACCCTGGTACTAAATAGTACAAGAGTCAAATTAACTTTGAAGCTAGTCCTAAGTGCCCACCTGGGCAAAGGCTGATTTTGAGGTGCCAACTAGTTTGGAGCCTCCCCCTAAATTGTAGACTGGGTGTCTAGGGTCAATGTAATGGATGTCCCTTTTTGGGACATAAAATTGATTCTGACCTACTTGCTTTGTTAGATAAGCTTTCGGAACCCACGCTTTTCGTTGATTTTTGCGGGGGTGGATAAAGGAGATAAAGGATCTTTGGGTCGATCTTGATTTATATCCTATCCCAGATTTGTTGTACATGCCCTTTTGTGATCCAAGAATAAGGTCAAGGTTCTTGGATCGGGTTGTGAAAGTTGCTAGTAGATCCTTAAGTTTTAGGACTTCGCCCTTTAGGGTTGAGTTTTCAGTTTCAAGCTCAATTAATTTTTGATTTTGAGTTTGTTCAGTTAATGTTCTGGTATTAATTAATTGCTCCTTAAGGTCTTGATTTTCCTTAAGGAGCTGGTCATTTCTAGATTCAGATGCAAGCAATTTTTTATTTAAAGCAGAGATAATCTTAAAAATTTTGATTAACTGAATCTAAATATACCTTAGTCGAGTCGTCCGAAAAGAGTCCGATCTCTTGACTCGACTCGTATTCGGAATCTTCGTCGTGCTCTGAGTCTGACCCGGGTCCGGTTGCCATTAGTGCGAGATAGTTTGAGTTCCTTGGTGGTTCATCGTCGGAGTCGTCTGTGCTGTCGTCCCAAGTGGCTTGAAGAGCCTTCTTCTTCTTATTCTTCTTGGGTTGATTCTCCTTTTTGTAGGGGCATTCGTGTTTGAAGTGTCCTTTTCTGTTGCAGCCGAAGCAGGTTATTTTACTTT
>JAGFNQ010008550.1:0-53451 GCA_024364735.1 Boesenbergia rotunda | reverse complement strand
CGTGTGGCCACAGATTCAATTATTGTTGATTTAATTCCGTTTGATATAGAGCATGATTTGGTACCTGACTACTATCCTCCAACTCAACCACTTGAGGTACACTCTGAGGAATTACAGCAGGCACCAGAAGGAAGCCAGGCACCACAAGGAAGGCAACAAGCCTTACAAACGGAAGCCTGCAATATATGTATACAAAAACAAGAACAAATTGAGACCTTACAACACGATTTAAATATAGCACTTAAAAGTTTGGAGGAAGCCACAAGTGAGACAGCAACAGCCATCAGTGCCAAGGATCAAATTATTGCTCAGAAAGAAACAATCATTGCAGAGAAGGAGTCGCAACTTAAACAAAAGGATGACAATCATTGTTGAAAAGGATATAATAATTGGTGACAAAGTTTCGCAGCTTAAAGTACAAGAGGAGCGTCATGAAAAAAAACTAGCTGCAAGAGAGAAGATCATACTTCAGTCTAACCAAAGAATCAAGAAATTGTATGAACAATTGCAAAGCAAAGGGTCAGATGAAGATGAGCCACTTGCCAAAAAATTAAAAATAACTCAGGTCACACAAGACTACCAGCCCAAAGGCAAGGGCAAACAAGTTGTTCAGGATGAGGATGAGGATGAGGATGAGGATGAAGATGATGATGAAGATGACGCGGCTCCTGCCCCATCAATCTCAGATACTACAACGCAAACAAATAAATCTGAGACCTCCTCCCAAACAAACATATCTGAACATCACGCAGTTAAAGCTAAAGAATTTCAAAAGGTCAAAAGCAAAATCTTGAGGAATTCCAGGGCAATTTTTAAGAAGAAGCCTAAAGATGCAGAGATTGTCGAAACATTATTAAAGCTTAGTAAATTAAAGTGAGTTAGTTGCTATTGCATTTGGAAAATTATTGAAAAACAATGATGATTATTGACATTCATTAATAAAATTGAATCTTCAAAATTTCATTAAGTTGCTTATCTTATTTGCATGTAGGTATCAGTTCAATCCAGTATGGTCCAATGGGACCTTTACATTAGATATGCTATCTTTTTTGACAATATTTGATTGGAATGACTACACCACCGGGGATTGCATCAATGCATACTGGACTATTCTTGGAAAAGAAGCAAAAGCGTGTAACTCACCATACCAGCCCTCCATATTTTGTGGGGTGGGGTTTGATGTAAGTTAATTAGCTACTAAATCATTATTATTTTTTTCTATGATTTAGTCCACTGACACTTACTTTTTAATAACCATAGGATCTTTTTGAGGCGATTCACGCTCAGGCTTTTGAACAAACTATTGCTACTGATACGGATAAGCCAATTAGATATATCATATGTCCTCTAAATAATGTAGACGATCATTGACATCTAATGGTTATTGACCTCGTGGAAGGTTGTATCCATCATTATAATTCTCTCGGCGCCACAGAAGGGTACACTGCTAAATTTGAAAAAACTGTAAGTTTTCTACTTCATAGATATACCTCAACAAAAAGGTTCATACCAATATAATTGTTACTAATGTCATATCTGTGTAGGTGGCGTTTTTCAAAAATATGACCTGGTCTTATTACAAGACATGGAATAAAGGATTGTCTGCCATATCTGGGACAGAGTTTACTAAAATTGTTGTACAAGGACCCACCCAATCCAGATCGTAAGAGGATGTTTATTTTTGTTAAAAATAACAATGCATTTTATAGTTGATTTTATAAGATGACAACAATGTCAATATTGGTTTTTCAGGTCGGATTGTGCCTTTTTCATGATGCGGTATGCAGAAAGTCTAGTTTTCCAAAGATCTACAGATTTTAGCCAAAAGGATATGAAAAATTATCGATTTCAGGTGGGCTATAAAATAATGAGAGACAAGTGTTGAAAGCTAAATCTGTAACTAGAGTTTTTGTTCATACTATGCATATGTAATTGGCAGCACAAACATTGTATTTGTAATTATACAATCCATGTACTCCTTCTCAAATCAATGAAACTTTGCTTCGGATCATTGTTTTTGTCTCATATATGATCTGTAATCTGTAAATGTTGTCGAATTTTTTCAGTAATATTGAACCTTATTTTTGCTAGAATCATTTGAAATGAGGACCACATTGGGCCTGAAACAAAAGCATTTTAGAAAACCCAGTCAGTGCCTGAAACAAAATGATTCAGTTGTATAATGTAAGTTTAATGACAAACAATATATATTTGTAGTTAAAATGTATGTAAACCATTTTGATACTCCACTGGAGCATTGCTTTCGATCCTTGTTATTGTCTAAAACTGTAATCTATAATCTGTCCTCTTGTCGATACTATAAGCAATATTGAACCTTACTTTTCCTCTACCCTAATTTTAAATCACAGCCCACGTTGGGCCTGAAATGAGATGATTTCAGGCCCACGCTGGGCCTGAAATCATCTCATTTCAGGCCCACTCTGGGCCTGAAATAATCCCATTTCAGGCCCAGGTTGGGCCTGACACAATAATGTTCAGAATTCAAATAATCTCATTTCAGATTTCAAATAATTCAATATTAGAATGATTAAATATTTTATATAAATATACATGTTGTGAGATTATTTTTAATATTAAACAAAAAAAAGAGTACCTACATAGACATTGCATACCACAATTTAATTTCATCCACATCATTACCTCATTTTTTCAGAATTTGGCACAGCAGGAGGTTTGTTTCATGGACCTACGATATTTTGAATTCTCAAAGCTCATTACCAGTAGTTAAAGTTTAGATAGCTAGGAGATGGTATTTTTGGTCTCCAAACATAATCCTAATGATTATCAATTACGTGTTAATACAGTATCAGTTGGCACAGAACAATGATTCAACAAAGCAAACAAACAAACAAAGGGTCTTAAATGACATATATTCACAAACCATAGGACTTCAGGACTTCAAGACCAGAAATTACATTTTGGTGGGTTTCAAAATCCGAAAACTTCACAACTGCTCAATTAAGCTTACATCACTTTACACAAGAAGAAATGTATCATAATATTGAAATACTTCTTTAAGTCACAACATTAACAACAACTAGTTTTTTGACAATACTATAGCTGTAAAATATACGAAATCTTTACATTCAGTTATCCTCCATACAAAATATACACTTCACTCAGAATATTGGGTCACTACATATACCAATTAACTCAAGACCTTGGGGCTGGCGACATTCTACATATCCTTTTATTATGACCAAGTTGTTTGCACCGGCTGCATTTTAGTTTGACCTTGCCATTGTGTCTGGACTCTATCCGTGCCTTCTTTCGTCTACCAGGCTGCACAAGGCTACAGGGACATAGAACTGTAATGTCGTTTACTCCAGTAGGCCAAAACTGCTTGCTTCTATAAGGGAAAATACGATCCATGTAAACCCACTTCCAAGTTTCAGAATAAAAAAAATGCTCACAATAAGGAAGTGTATCCATGTTCCTGTAAATGATTACGGCAGTAGCATGTGAGCAAGGAAGTCCTGAAATTTGAAACTCCCCACAATGACAAAACTTTTTTTCCAAATCAACAATGTATGAAGTGCCCCATGTTTCTACTTCCATTTCTGATTGAGAGTAAGGGTGAACCTTATAAGCTCTTGCTTTCTCTCTCCTTGAATCCATTTCTTTTGTAGCATAAGGTGTCAAAACAAGCTGCCATTTGGAGACTTGCTCTCTACGGTTATAGAACCATTGAGCAACTTTTCTTCTTGTATTATCAATTAACCTGTTTATGGGAAGCTCACGTGTAGACTTGAACAAAGCATTTAAGCTCTCCACACAATTCGTGGTAAGCATTCTGTACCTTCTCCCTGTAAAGTGTGCATTTGCCCACCTTTTAGGGTCAATGTTGTGAAGCCACTTATGGGCAACTGGATGTTTTTCAAGCATTGTCTGCATTATCATATCATATTGGAGTGTTGTGTTGGCTCGTGCTGCTGCCCAAAACAAACCTACAGCAGCTCTACTTCCAGTATCAGTTACCATATTATAACACATGTGGTGGCAACAAAAGGCATGATGCGCGTTTGGGTAGACTTTTCTAACTGCTGATATAATGCCCCGATGTCTATCTGATACTATGGTGATTGAGTGATCATCGACACCAAAGAACCTCTTTGTATGCTCCAAAAACCACTCCCATGCAGACCCACATTCAACTTCAGCTATTGCGAAGGCAACTGGAAGAACATTGTCATTACCATCAATCGTCGTTGCAATCAACATTACTCCCGGAAACTTTCCTCTTAGGTGTGTGGCATCAATTCCGATAAGTCTACGCAAATAAGACCTGAAAACCCTTCGGCAAGCACCAAAACCCCAAAAACACTGCTGGAACTGATTGTCACCATTCGTGCATAGTGCTACATACGTTTCAGGATCTCTAGCTCTTAACTCACGCAGATATTGTGGAAGATCTCTGTAAGCCTCATCATAATCTCCAACAACCTTTTTCAATGTTTTCTCCCTAGCTATGTATGCTTTTCTGTATGATATGGTCACTCCAAATCTAGCTTTAATATCTGATATAATCATACTTGGTTTGTATTGTTCATTATGAAGAAATTGCTCTTCAACAAAAGAAGCAACAAATGATGAAAAGCATGCATGATGATCAGCACTTTCCCTAACAGTTCCGCATTGGTGTTCCTTTATATATTTTGTAACAGTGAACTCTACTTTCCCCCTTGCTACTACTCTCCATGTACATGGTTGGTTGAAGCACACTGCTTTAACTCTATTTTTTCGGGTGCCAACTGGGTTATATCTCATATGCTTAATCATGGCATGTTTGACAAGTGCATTCTTGAATTCTTCTCTAGATGGGAATATCTGCCCCACAAAAAATTCATGCCCATCTCTTGCCTGTAACTCTCCAATTGGCCCAGCAAGCAATCGAGAATTTAAAATATAAGGATCTTCAGCTAATGGAAACTCCTCCTCTAAGTCACTGTACTCATCTGGGGGGAAATCATATTCCTCAATCTGCATATCATCGGCTTGGAATTCTAGTACACTTGTAATGGGTTCTAATTCATTTGCATTCCGGATTTCAATTCCTTCCTCCCCACTCCAAGTTGCCTCAAAGAATTCAACAACTCTTGAAGAAGAATTCAAACCCTCACCTTCTATATTAGTTGCTTCTTCATTTAGATCAATTGTCAAATTCCTTGTAATTTCTGATCCATTCCTCGTGACAGCATTATCATCAAGAGTATTCCATATTTCGGAGATAATTTCGTCAACATCATTATCATCCCTGAAAAATAAATTACAATTACATTTAGCAAACTTTGAAAAACATAATCAAGGACCTAGGAAGGCCCAAACCTCTAACCTTGCTGAAAAACCCGGAAATTTTCCCACTTGAGGCCCACCCTCGGCCTGAAATGGAGGTATTCAGGCCCAAACTGGGCCTGAATTGAAGTGCTTTCAGGCCCACCCTGGCCCTGCCAATTTTTTATTTCAGGCCTTCCATTTGGCCTGAAATGATTTATTTCAGGCCCACCGTGGGCCTGAAATCATTTTATTTCAGGCCCACCCCCTTGTGCCTCCCAGGGCCTGAAATCACAGGGCCTGAATTATATTGATTCAGGCCCTCCCAGACCCTCAAATCCAATGATTTCAGCACCTGTAAGGACCTGAAATCTTTTCATTTTAGGCCCTGGGAGGACCTGAATTCCTTTTTTTCAGGCCCTAGGTGGACCTGAATTCATTTTTTTTCAGCCCCTGCCAATGCCTGAAAACAACATATTTGATTCACTCCTAGGGCCTGAAATCTAATGATATCATGCACTCCTAGGGATTTAACTCCTTTAATTTCTGACCCTTCTAGGGCCTGATATGGTAATATATCATCCCTAGGTCGAATTCAAGCATTTTTTATCTTCATTTTAACAAATTTCACAGAGCCTTATTATGTAATCATATCACCCTTAGACTCCTCCAAACATACAAATTGTAGCAAGAGTTGATAAGTATAAAACCAGGTCTGATACAATATCAAAGATGACAATCATACGTACATTACTATTTGTATTTGTTATCAATCTGTTGCTTGCTTTTTCTCCTTCAATACCTATCTTCCTCAGCTGCCTTGATCAATTGAGTTGTGCAAAGTCGAAATATATACGTACCCTCGTGATGATTCGACTTTTGCAAGTTAGTATTATATATATAGGCTGAGAATATTTCCACTACCTTGCCATCTGAACCACGTATTCTTATTTTACTGCAAAAGTGGTTCGGATGTCTTGAAAATGGGAATGGAAAAGGTCTATTGTGACGCCAAGGGTATAATAGGAAGTTCACTTAAAGGGCTGCGCCCTTTGGTAAAATAGAAACCATGGGATGCCCTTTGGTAATTTCGTATTGTTAGGTACGCCCTTTGGCAAATTGCCGTTTTTAAAAAGCTATAGATTTATATGCAACTCAGAAAGTTAAGCAACCTGAATATTAACTTATGATTGATGTCCTCGTGGTTTCTGCTTAGTTTTTGTCACTTTGAGGCAATACCTTTGCATTCAACATCTGAGAATCATAATTAATTTTGTTTTAAGGTCGAGGATCGTCAGTTTTGTTATTTTGTCTTGCTAAAGAAAATGCTTCTGCAATTATATATACTCATCGATGAGGTTGCTGCTATTTCTTAAGTATTTTCCCAGTTATTTAACTGTCTAAGCACGAGTTAATAAACTTCCCTGGAATCCATACAAGGCATCTGCTTTCTTTCACAGGCACGAAGAATCATACACATGCATTCCCTATAAGCTCTCATGCACTTAGTTCCTGAAGAATTTGCAAACCACGATGAAATGATAATGCATGCATAAAAAAATAATGCAGATGTTATTAGTTGAATTCATTTAAACTCATCTTGAAACATTTTGAATTGTGTTGAAGTGTGCTTTAACGCATCATGGAACTTGCATGGGAAGCATAGGAGTGGTTTGCAAAGTGACTAAACGACAACTCGTCGTCTGAGTTATCACTTGAAGCAAAGTGACTTTCCAGTAAGCTGTATATTTTGTGAAATTTTACTTTCTTCTTTCTGAATAGAGTGTACAGCCGTTCATCACATATAACATTTTTTTTCTTCTTATCATTAGGATCATTAAGTTTGTTTTCTTGAATGTAATCCTTTACAATTTCACACGCATCCAACTGTGTAAGCGGTTCTTTTGTAGTCTTACCAATAGATGCAAGAAAGCCAATCAGCTCTATTGAACCCCAACCAATAAACTCCTTTTTCTTTGGCCTGGATTTCTTTTGCCGCTTCTTTGATCTAACAGACGTGTCTTTCAAATCCTCAAAAATTGTCATACAACTGATCAGTTTCCATACAACTCCCACGAATTAGTTTTTATGCATGCATTATCATTTCCTTGCTGATTAATTTTGAAGAGATATAACTTGGTTTCCATACAACTGATCAGTTTCCATACCTCTCCCACGAACTAGTTTTTATGCATGCATATCATTTCCTTGCTGATTAATTTTGAAGAGATATAACTTGGTTTTTATTTTTCATTCAGGTCAAATTTTTACTGATGTGGTTTGAAGCCAATACTATGCTACTCCTCAAGTACTTTGCAAGCATTACAGTCTAGAAGCTGAAGTTTGAACTGTTGCTGCTATGATATATATTTTTGTTAAGTGGTGTACCCCCATTTTGGTTAAGATTTCACTTCAAACATTTTTTGTTGTTAGTACTTTGTTTTTTGAGCATTTACTTTTATAGACATTCATTTGAATGTATTTAACTACTAGCTATGAAAATTTTCTATCTTCTGAAGATTACACAAGTGTTTAACTTGATTGTCCTTTATATAAAATATTAAAAAGAAAAATCCAATAAATATTTTCGGTTGAATTTGCCTTTTGCGGCGGTTTCAAAATCGCCAGTAATTATTTACAGTGGTGTTGCAGCAGTTTCAAAACAGTAGGTAATTTGATTTGTGGCGGTTTCAAAACCGCCGGTAAATCATTTACCGGCGGCTTTGAACCTTTTCTACTAGTTTTTGCGGCGGTTCAAACCGCCACTAAATCAGGTAATTTGGAAACAACCATTAATTTGGCGGCGGTTTACTATTGCAAAAACTGCCGCAAAAAATTTATCAACCTAAATCGAGTGATAGTTTAATCGGCGGTTAAAACCGCCGCTATGGAACCGCCGCAAATTAACCGCCAATAGAATCGCCGGAAAACGTATTATGGCGGCGGTTATTCCAGCGGTTGATCAGTTAAACCGCCACTAACTCATTTAAGGACGCCGTTATCGGCGGCGGTTTTGTAAACCGCCGGTAAAACCTTTACCGTCATTTCCAAACCGCCGTAAATCTCAACTAAAACCGCCGCAAAATATCTTTTTTTTGGTAGTGAGAGGTCCGATCAGATCACCCTCGCATCTGGGTTCGGTCGGCTAGCCCTTCTGACTTCCTGAGGTAAGTTCGTCTAATGAGCAACTCATACCTAGAATCTCTACTCAGTTTTAAGGTGGGCACCAGTCGACCTAGTCTTAGTCCCCCCCCCCCCCCCCCCCCCCCAAATTTCATCTAAGGAACTTTATTTCTCGGACTTAGTCTGATTGGACCTCTTTCAATGGGTTAGGTCCAACCAAGCTTTCCTTCATTCTTAGTGTGGTCGGCCTGATCAGTCCTTCAATCTGATGGGTTTTAACTTTGATCTCCAAGTTAGCTCCTGACCTTGACCATCGGGGAGACTATTTAAAATCGACCGGATCAGTCCTAATAATCAAGTAATGAGCCCTTTATTTAATTATTCTCTCCACTCGAAGGAGGATGTATATATATGGACTTCTTGATTCATAAATGTTTTTGGAAGTGATAATATTTTTTCCCCTTTATAAGTTGTAAAAGATTTACTATATCCATGAGCGAGAGAAAATGCATGATTTATGTTTGAAAGTTATTGGATACTTGTAATTTATCAATCATAAATTTATATATCACTAAAATAATTAATTTATAAAGAGCTAGTATTTTTCAAAAAGTATTACATTTGAACAGACTATAATACGAGGAAGCGCTCGTGATCACTCGAGCAAGTGGAGGCTAGAGAGCATGCAAGAAGAGATCATAATGAAAGAAATAGAGTTTTATTCAATTATTGAAACTTATTGAGGGTAGTGTACGGAGAAATTAATTAGATAAAAATGACTTAGTTAAAAATATTAAATTAATAACCCAACATTTTAATTAATTATCGAGTTCCTCATTTAGCTAGCAAATGGAAGGGATGTGAACATAGATTTATATATTTGTCATATGTTTTGATGATGGAGCACTACCAACAAAAGGATGTGCAGTAGCGACAGTGCAACCTGACCTCATTCCCATTAAAGATAGATGACAATACCTTAAAAAGATTCACGAGACACTAAGTGAATTTAGTGAAAGGAAAAAATTGGAAAAAAATATTAATTCTTAATATCAATTATTCAAGTTTATACGAAAATAATAATAAAAAAAAAGTATGAAAAGATAAATGATAACGTTGACGGCGACTCGGGCGGAATCTTTACCGAACAAACCGCACTAGCCAGAACAGCATCTCATAAGTACTCTGCTTTAATTCCACCGTACGCGTTCACGCTTTCCCCCGATCACACTCCATAAATAGCCCTCCTCGTCACCTCCTCAACACTTCATTACGACATCGATCTCCGGTCGATCCCCCTCTATATTCCTCCTTAATTCTCTATGTGCGCTGCAGGCAATGACGACTACGAAGCCATAACCCAAGGCAGAGACGAGCATCACATGAGAAGGTATAACAATAGGAAGAGCTAGCGATCTAGCAAGTGGTTGCAGGGGAGATGGACGGCGGTGCGGACACGCCGGCGGGGCAGCAAGCAGCAGCCGAGCACCATGGGTCTTCGAGGCCAACGCTGGGTTTCCCTCTCGGCACCGCGCTGCTGCTCGTCGTCATCTTCTGCCTCAGCGGCTTCTTCGCTTTGTGCTACCATTGGGAGAAGCTCCGCTCCCTCCGTGGCCGACCCAGCCGAGGCCAGCAGCAGCAGCTCCCTCCTTTGGATGCGCTCGAGGAAGGCCAAGGCCGCCGAATCCCCCTGCCGTCTTCTCCGTCTCTAACGTCCAAGCTCTCCCCTATCCGTCAGGTATACGTGTAGATATATTCTGCGCATGATAAGTCTTTTTTTTTCATTTTTTTTCCAACCAAAGAAAAAATCGAGAAAACATGAAATAACAAACTCACAGAGTAGATCAAAATAATCGTAGTAACTTTTTAAAAAAAGATTTGGTGAAAGATGAGAATTTGTTCTAGCTAGCTTCTTCGAAGCTTTTTCTAGGTACGTAGATTTTGCATTGGCAACGGTGGGTGATTGTCGGAAAATACTTGGTTTTTTTTTATTTGGAGAGCGCACTAACCAAATCGTGCCGTGACGAAGTCGCCATCTAAAAAGGGTGATGGACACCACTCCAAAATTAAAGCAACCTGATCATATATGGCACTGAAAACTTGCATAAAACATGGACGTTTCAGAAGGCCAAACCTCAAAAATATATAGCACTACTCTAGCTAGCTGGTTTAATTTCTCCAAGTGATTTGTCTGTTGTCTACTTTAATTCGCTTGACTTTTGCGTCTCTTTGAGTTGCAGGAGAACAAGGAGGAGGACAAGGCCGAAAGCTTGGTCGTCGTTATGCCAGGAGATAAAATTGCAAAATTCATGGCATGGCCGTGCCCGTGCCAACACCGGTCGCCTGTTGCAGATGCATGCACTGCAACGGTCGCTCGGGAAGCAGTAATCTCGTCGTCTCCATCTTTGGCAGAGTGCTCCTAAAATTGAGCGCGTGCACCATGTATATATATATATATATATATATTGTGGTAAATTCTAATCGTGATTAATTCTTTCTTTTCTTGATCAACGAGGAAAGTGAACTACTGGTCGATCATAAGCAACATGATGCATGCCTTTGTATTATTAAAAGCAGAGCTTTGTTGTGTTTCTTCGCAAGACATAGTGCGTTGCTTGGAATTCAGAGGAGCTAGGTGTATAATTTTAATGTATTTGACCCTAAAATTGTTGAGGTAAACAGCTGAAGTAAACATAGATGATGGTGACGCTCCTTTTGCTTGTTAGTCCTGGAACCGAATTAAATAGAATCCACATTTCGATTTGGATTGATCAATTTGAAATTAATCAATGGCGAACGAGCTAGCTAAACGCCGCCAGCAGGTGTACCGAATTCGTCCTCTTCCGTACTGATTAGCGGCCACGGTACGAAAATCTGAGGAAATCGATCGAGGCGAAGCTTCACTAGTTAAGAGTCGCGGAAGGCGAAATGTTCTCTCCTAGCATCCTTGTCAGTTTGTTCTAGGATTAATAGAGATGAGATAAATCATGATGATTGAAAATAAAAAAAAAAGAAAAAAGATATTTTACGTACATCGAATACAAAGATTTATGTTCCATAATCCCATGACTTAAATTTAAAATTCTTAATGATAATCTATCAAGTTTTTACCCTCTCAATTATATCCGCGGGGACAAAACTTCGCTAGCTAAGAGGGAGGACAGGAGAAGGTGCGTTCACGCCACCTGCCGTCTCTATCTTATCCTTGCCATCGATCGACGTACGTGACAGCGGCGTTGGACGATGAGTGGAAGGCAGGCGCCTATTTCTAGCAACCTTTTTGAAAAGCATATGTGCATCATCATTAGTTATTACTCAAGAATGGCTGGAGCTTGCTGGTTGGAGTTGGCATGACTGGAGCTAACTCTTGCAATTATATTGTCGACGCGTAGCTCACAGCCGGGAGCTGGGGGAGTGGGAGAGTTGCATGGCTTCCACTGGACGGAACCATGGGTATTATTTAAGAGGAACGACCGGGAGAGTGAAAATGGGAGAGTGAAAATCATAGTGAATGATGTGGCATGACGTGACGTTTTACATGCACATGTTTGATTATCGCTTGAATACTATCGACGGACTTCGGTCACTACCCTGAATCAAACTATACCCTGGGGGGCACAGTGAACCCGTCGAAGATCGTGCATGCAAAGTGCCACGTCATTCACTATAGTTTTCACTCTCCTATTTTAACTCTTCCAATCATTATTCATTATTTAAAGTCGAGATTAGGGATGTTCGATTCTACCACAACTATATATATATATATAAATTTTATGTTAAGGACTTTACCGTGCAAATTCGTACACACCTAGTGTATTTAATTTTTTCTTTTATTTTTTTTCTTTATTTTTTGCTTGAGATTTAGGATTTTAGTCTTCCCATTTAGGTTATAGTATTAAGCACAAAAAAATTTTCAAACCAAAGAAATAGTTATGATTTTCACGGAGTTTGCACGGTAAGGTCCTTAGCATAGCAAAACTCTCTATATATATATATAGAGGAATGATATGGTGCACAACTTATGATGCACAACCATAAGCACCTGCATAGGTGGCAACTTGCACATCACCCATAAAAAATGCATGATAGAGATGGATGATCAAGATTTCACCACCTAAGCAAGTGTTCATGGTTGTGCACCATATCATTTATATATATATATATATATATATATATATATATATATATATATATATAATTTGAATTTAAAGTTCAAAAATAAAAAAAAAATTAAACTCCATAAATATTATATATTATACTCCATAAATATTTATTTTTTTAGTTTTTTTAATTTGAAAACTATAATTTAATTCTTTAATATTAAAAATAAATTTAATTGATTTAATCCCAAACTAAAAAATTTAAAAAATGATTAATAATAATCGAGGCTTCTGAACAACCATTAAAAAAAATCGGATATTTATTTATTTATATATGTTCAGTCAAATACATTTAATTATTTACTAGTTCATTCCAGGACGCAACCATGACCTCGATAATATTTGGCCACTGCTACTGCCTGAAACAACACGTCGTTTGGGCCGGCGGTCTTTCTCCCTTTCTAGAAACAACTGCCCCCGAATTCAACATATTGCTAATTAATTGTAAGATTTCCAAACTTTAAAGGTCTGAATAACTAATATGCGAAAAAAATTCCCTAATCGCCAGCCAAGGTTGAGGAATTTCTGGTAAATATCGAACTGAGGAGGGCTGATTTGTATATATCTAGTCAATGCACAAAGGAGAGGAACCTTTTTAGCTTTCTCTCGATTTTCTCGATTGTTGTCTTCGCCGAGATCCGATTCCTTTGGCTTGGGTCTTCTGGACGACGGGAAGATCGGAGATGGGGCAGCAGTTGTTGATCTACAGTTTCGTGGCGCGGGGGACGCTTATTTTGGCAGAGTACACGGAATTCCAGGGCAACTTCAGCACCATTGCTGCACAGTGCCTCCAGAAGCTCCCCGCCAGTAATAATCGTTTCACCTACAACTGTGACGGCCACACCTTCAATTACCTTGTTGAGGATGGATATAGTGAGTCTCTCTCCATATTGAAATTGCTTCCCTGTTTCTTTGATCCCATCTGATTTGGTTTCTCGTGGTGGTCAGTCAAAGCGAAAAGTGGCTATTTTTAGTCAATTTAGTATTGAGTTTTTTTTGGATTAGTTTTCTGGATATGTATGTTTCTCAGCTTTATTTTTCCAGATCGTTGGGTCTTTCTTGCACAATTCAGGATGATCTGTCCCGAGTTTTGGTTTGTCAATCGAGCTATTCAATTGCGTGGGCCATGATGGATATTGTTGGAGGGAAGATTTTTGATCTTTTAAGATCTGTTACAAGCAAGATTGTATAGAATTTTTATAGTTAATCTGTCTTATTGGAACATTTATTTGATTGAAAAACAACTCAAAGGCGCAGCTGCATACTATTCGTTGTTGTATTTATAGTTAATCTGTCTTATTGGAACATTTATTTAATTTGTATCTTTTTATATAGGTGAATGGCTTGCCATTTCTGTTGTATTTCTTGGCAGTCTTTCTCTTCTTCTGAATTTCTTGAGTTTTTCAGACATTTAATCTGCTTTGATCCTTGAAGTTCCTCCCTTTTCTGTGTTCCTGCTTTTGTTATATTGAATATCTCGAGATCTTACTCAAATGTGCTGAAGATAAAACCTTGAATATTGCAGCATATTGTGTTGTTGCCGTTGAGGCAGTTGGCAGGCAAGTTCCCATAGCATTCCTTGACAGGATCAAGGAAGATTTTAACAAAAGATATGGAGGTGGTAAAGCTGCAACAGCATTGGCCAACAGCCTCAACCGAGAATTTGGGTATTATTTTAACGGTTTAAACTCGTTTTTGTTTTTGAGTGAGATAATTGATTAATAATGAAAACTTCTCATATCAACATTGAAGGTCTAAGCTTAAAGAGCACATGCAGTATTGTACAGACCATCCTGAGGAGATAAGCAAGTTGGCCAAGGTGAAGGCTCAAGTTTCAGAAGTCAAAGGAGTTATGATGGAAAACATTGAGAAGGTTATTTAATTTGATTATACAAATATTTCCTTTTTCCATGATGCATCCTTTTTTTCTGTACAATTGAGATTAACAATTCTTGTTGCTTAGGTACTTGATCGCGGGGAGAAAATTGAGCTTCTTGTTGACAAAACAGAGACCCTTCGTTCTCAGGTTCCTAAACTCGCCTTTGATGTTGTCATCGTTATGCTTGTGAATAATTTCAATATCATTATATAGCATCTGATGGAGCCTTGAGCTGCAAGTATATTTATTTTTTCCGGTTTCAGGCACAAGATTTCAGGCAGCAAGGAACAAGTATGAGGAGGAAGATGTGGATACAGAATATGAAGATAAAGCTGATTGTCTTGGGCATAATCATTGCACTTATCCTCATCATTATCTTGTCAGTTTGCCATGGCTTCAAATGCTAGTACGATGTAGACAGAAGAATGCCACCCAATTAGTAGTTTACAGAATTGGTGATTTTGGATGTAGGGATCATTTTCTTGTTATATAAACAGTTGAGTACTTGTGGGTTTGTGCTTCCATATATTTTAGGTTACACTGTTATGTCTTTTGTCTGTCTGTCCGTCCGTCGGATGATCAATAATTTTGTGCTCGATGAAATGTATGTACAGTGTGGACATTCTTAATATACAAATTGTTCTTATTTTTCTATCTTATCTTCATTGATCAGTTCTGTGAATGATTGAAAATGATATCGCTGAGCCTGAACTTAAATCCCTTAAACGATTATTATCAGTTCCGTGGTTGACGAACAGATTTTCTTGGTGGTCGATGAAGTGCAGTGTGAACATTCTTGATATACAAATTGGTTTATTTTTTTATCTTGTATCTTAACTTATGAGTTTCATTTGTAAATGTGACTGGAAATAATTGCTGAGCATAGGTCCCCTTAGACAGTCAATTAGGAATTTCATTACCATATGTGATCACCAGATTTATAAATTAATCTAACAGCTCTTGTCACTTCCAATCACGCAGATCAACACTCTTGGAATCTCCAACTTGATATGAGATATTCGGTATGCTTGTATCTTATTTCTGGACAACCATCTGAAACAAGAATTAAGAGTTTGTGTGCTTACAGATATGAACTTAGTTGGCCCCTCTACTATCTTCTTTTTCTCAACCACTGCATTTCACCTAGACTCATCGGCCTTGGCTCTTATTTTTGTGATTGCAACTAGAGATTATACATTTCATCTGTCAAGCATTAAGCTTTTACAGGTACCACACTTTTGATTTCAATAGGGTGATAAGGATCTTACATGGCCGTTGGTACTGATAAAGGATGATCAAGTTTGAACAGGAACCCTTTCAGCTTGCCAACTTGGGGAATATATTTGAGTTTTGTTAATATCAGAAGCAGCTTTGAGGAGAACAATGTTTCAAATTGATTCTCCCAAGGAATAGAAGCGAGGTACTGTGGCCAGATCTGGTATGTTTCTCTCTCTCTTTTGGAGTCTTTTGTAGGTTACCTGTCACATTTTATTCAGTCCTTTGCCAAGAAGTGCTGTTGGGATCCAGACAGCATGTGTGATGTTGTGACTTGATAGATCATCCTTAAATAATTTAGCTGTGTTAGGTCACTTGTCTCTGCAAGTTCTGAAGTTCATCAAGGACAGCTTGGATTTTTGTCATCTGATCGGCTACCTTAACTACTTGTCTCTTTGTTGGACCAGTTCTATCTGCAGGGTACACAGGAATGGCAAGATCCAAAGTTGTTTCTGCAATGTCTTGTCAGAAACATGAACAGAAGGACTGTATCCAATCCATCTCAGCTCCCTCCTCAATCTGACATCAACATTTCTTCACATGGCAGCGTTTGTGTAAGTCGAGCATTGTTAAACTCCTCTTTGAATCAAAAAGAAACCAAACTAAAAATATTCATTATTTTTTTTAAGGTTTGATTTGCAAACTTCATTTTTTTTTTTTGACAATCTTAGATTTTGAATAGGATGAGAATACACCATGACCATACATTGCAAGGTAATAATATGGCAGCATAATATTCTCAGTGCATGTCATGCTGATAGATGCCATCAAGTATTGGTGCAAAATCTTAACCGTTCACAAACTCAAATTGGCTCCTTTTCTCTTAAGTTTTCATATTCTGTTCAAAGACTGACCGACCTACTGAGGCACTCTTACGATGTATTTGATTACACAGTAAAAGTAATCACAGAAAGACAAGTAAATTTTGATGAAAAGTAGTCTTGCACAAAACTAGACAAGGGTTTGCGCAAGCAACACAACTGAATTTCTGAAACACTACCATATTAATCTCACTCGATCTGATTTGAGTTTTTTTTTAAACAGTGTCCAAAGCAAGAAGGATTGGGTGGGCCCGGTTGGTCCCAAAGCGAGGGAGCTCCAAATGAACACTTCACGTTCGGTACCTGCTTGCTTTTGTTGTCTCCTCTACGCAGTCCCACAAAAAGCACTACAGAAGCACTTCCAAACTCCACAGATAAAAGAAAAAGATACCAAAGCAAAATTAAAGGAGACTTAAAATTCCCCCCCAGTATAAGAATTTGCACAAACGAATTAGCCATCCATTGCCTTGTTCCTCTCTTCCACTCAGGATTTGGTCTCTTGATAACAGTAGAGGTTTTGACAGTAAGAATTTGCAGCAGAGATGAGAGACCGTAGTTGTAGCTTGACATTCTTGTTCTTCACTGCTCTCCTGGTGTCCATGGCAACAACACGTTGTGCAGGGGCAAGATCTGTACCACCTGTGGCTACTCTTGCTGTGCCTTGGTCAACAGCTAGGTCCGTAGTAACAGATCACAAGAACTCGGATCCTTTCAATAGTAGCAAGAGAAGAGTGCCTAATGGCCCTGATCCTATTCACAACAGGTAATTCCAGTTGCTTTTGTTCAAGTCGTCATTTATATATCAGTTTAAAGTAAACTCTTTCTTCTTGAAAATAGCAGAAACATTGATATGTAATTTCTTAGTTTAATCATGTGCCCTGAAACATTATATTTTCTTCTTCTACCCTGTAATTTGCAACTTTTGATCTGAGATGAAAATAATGCAAGTTATTTCCCAAAAAAAAATGCCGTTTGCATAATTTCAAGGTGCATGCGTACTACGAAACTAAATAAAACACATGAGGAAGAGCAAATATGTCTGAAGGCCTGAGTCAAGCCCCTTTCATGCATTTGTTTCTCTATGATGATGAAGAGGTCACAAGTTTTGATTGCACAGTATGTAGCTTGTGTCACTTGTACATCAGCATCATCATAAAGCATAATTGAATAGGCAAGTTGAAAATGATTAGGCCAGCATGCAAATGTCCATCATGCAGCATGAATTCCATAGGGATATATCCTATAGGGGTAAAGAGGTGCACCTAATTAACTAGTAAAACAAAATCAAATAGTCATGTGCAGTGTCAACGGTGTCACCTGGGATAAGGTACTGCCTGGTCAAGTATTGCCATCTGCCTAACCACCATTCTTTTCCCGTTTTGTATTTTTTTGTTCTCAGAAGAGCTGGGAAGTCGGGAAGACCTCCAAGTAGAGCATGATGACGACCAGAGGCCGAGGCATGTAAACTTCATCTGCTTGGAAGATGGATTAGAGAATATATACACAATCATGTAGCCAATAGGCCATCTCTTGACACTGCAGCATTGACCATAAAACACTTACTTTGCCAAAGTAATTTTCTTTATCAAGCGTTTTAAAGGTGATGAAGCTTCCCTCACCGAAAAGGAAAAAAAACCTCTCGAGATTCTTGAAGAGGAAAACAAGAGATTTTGCAGTTGCATTGATGACTGAGAAAGATCAGATTGATTTGCCAAAGAAGGAATTATCAACCGAGCAAGGACAAGCAAATGATGCAGGCACCAAACTTGTAAACAAAATATGCATTCAATTGAACTGACAGTCTGGTTTCTTGTTCCTTGGACTTTATTAGTGGATGGTAACTTTTGCTTTCGTTTCACATCTTTCTATCACTCACAATTCTTAGTCTAAGACTGCATGCCGACCAGTCAAAGTTACAACTTTAAAGCTACTTAGGACATGCAGAGGGAACAAAAGATTCTAATGGCGAGAGTTTCTTTTTCTTTTGCTCTTTTGTATTGCTTCTTTTTACGTAGTATTTTGAACTCACCGAGGAGGTAAAATAAGAGCAGTGGAGGAGTCAGGCAGCATGTCATGGACTCAACGTTAAAGAGAGGCTTCATCTTGTCATTAGATGTATATATGGTCCCATTGCAGTCTAGGCTACCTGTGTATTTTGGCTGTGTTTCTTCAGGAATTCTCTTAATTTCTACTTTTTTTTAATAAACAATTTAAAAAAATATCTTTTAGATATTGAGAAATTCATAGTTAAGTAATAAACTAAAGGATTGGACTAGTTCTTTGATATATATTCTTCTTCAGAATATCATATATACCAAATCGACATGCATGGACCAATTGTAAGTTATTTGTTGATTTTATCCTTAATATATAAACTCGAGTTAAATTGCCTTCAGGATCATCGAAACGATTAGTGTGTTGCACTTTCGTTATTTGTATTTCGTCATTGCAACTTTTATAGCATTTATATACTTTTTTTTAAAAAAATTAACATTGACTCTTTTTTCCCCTCCAAATTATGTGAATACTGATTTTTATCTTACTCAATAATATATTTAGGCTTTAATTAATAATGATTTATTTTGTTGATTTATTTTATTTATTTGATTTTCTATATAAATTTTAATACCTTAAAATTATGAAATATTATTTATAACTTTTTTACTTGATTAATTGAATAATTAATCTCCTAGTATATTTGATTTTCAATTAGACTAAAGATATCATTGAGAGGTGACCCTTGGGATGGGTCACCCGTGACTCAACCCAATCCAACTCAATCTGAATCATATTTTACACAATTCGATATGAAGTCTAGCTAGGCGATAGCAACAGTCAGTGTTGAGCCGAGATGACCAATGTGCCAAAAACAATTCGAATATTTATAAATAAAAAATAGAGGAAAACTAAAAAGATTTATAAAAATTATGAATATGCATTTTTCATTTTATATTATAATTTTTCTTAAAAAAATAAATAGATGGGCTGAAACATGCCCAACACTGAAATCAAGGTTTAGGCCTGGCCCAACTTGCCACAAAATTAGATCGATTGAACTCAAGCTCGATGCATCCTAAAGGTCGCAAAAGATAATTCATTTGTCCCAGCGCTCCCGCGAGAAATCTCATGCCCAATTTAGAAGAGATAAATCACGAAAACTATTAGCCCAGATACTATAACTAGCGTGTGAGGGAAACGAGCATACTGACTTTGTCAAATTTTAATTCCTGGACTTTATGACAATACTCACCTCCTAACCATCCGTCCAACCCGAATGCTCAATCCATTGTGAGTTCACTAGAGGTGTTGTCTATTTTAGTACGTTTTGAGAGAAGAGGAACCCGATTTGGTAATTACATATAATGAGGGCTCTATAAATAAACGGGGGCCCATTCGGGTAGACCTCCTCGACCTTTATCCTAAACTCAAATAGCCCATTAAATATATTTAGGCCCGGCCTGCAACGGCCCACTCAATTTACATTTTGTTTATTGCAGGTGAGTGGGAGGAAGACGAACTATGAAGAAAAGCTATGGTTGTGATCTCTCTCTACCGCGGCAACCTCCACCAGGTTTCCAACGCCCCGCGACGATGGCGAATCCCGCCGCAGAGCTTCTCCCTTAGCCAATTCAAACTTCTCATGCGAAAGCGGTCCGAAGCCCTATATCGCCTCGCCACCGCTTCAGGTGCCATCACAAACCCTAATTTCAATAACGAGGAGACCTTAAAGCCGGAAGACAAGGGTACGGGAGGGGGAGGAGGAGGAGCAGAAGAGAGAGATAAGCTAGACACTTCGAAACGCCAGGATTCCTTTACGATCGTTCCGCGACCTTCGAATTTCCAGCCGGACGACAAGGAGCACACTACGGAAGATTGTCGGTTTCATGAACCGAACGTTGGTGCTTCCGCTTCCTTATGTCTGGCTGGTGCGGCTGCCGCAAGGGAGGAGGACGTTCATGATTCGATACCTGGTGGGACTGGAAAAACCGACGGACATTTGGAGGTGAGAGGGTGCGTTTAGTTTAATTATATCTATACTTTCAAGTGCATGTGGATTTTCCAATGTCTGATTTAACGAGCTAGTCGATCATTATCCAGTTTTCTTTCTATTCTTTTAAAGACATCAGTTTTTCTTAATCTTACCGGAGGACGCCTTCCTGATTAAGCCCTCGGCACCTACAGTTGGCCATAAGATGTTGACTTTTTTCTCGTATGGTACTAGTGTCTTTGACTTTGAAGAGAAATGCTAATAGGAAGAACCTTTCTTTCCTTGCTGCTATAAATTGTTCCTCTTCTTGAAATATGTGTTAGGTTTCTAGATTAGGATGAACACTGTGGGTAATAGTTCAAGAATAATCAAAAGATAAGTGAGTGATTCAAAAAATTTTGCTAAGTGAACAACATAATAAAAGTATTATTTAGACTTATTTTTTGTTTGTAACTTCAAAATGTAATAATGCTTGTCAAACTTATTACAAGAAAATATAGTTGAGTTTTCTTTAAAAAAAACAGCGTTCTTATGGACAAGGTTTTTAGTATTGAGGCTAGTGCTGGTCTTAGCACGATTAGCTTGGTATATTAGTAAGCTTTTGGTGCCACCATAGGATACATGGTGATCTTCAATCATAGCAGCTGCCCCAAAAAAGTTGAAAATAACTCAAGGCTTAGGGAATACACGGTGGTCTTCAATCATACCGTCTGCCCCAAAAAAATTGAAAAGGACTTGAGGTTTAGGGCAATGACGAAAAACGGAAGGAAGAGAGGAAGAACGAGGGTTAACCTTACTAATTGGTCCAATATCTGGTTTCCCAAAGCAGACAGTCACTGAGATCGCATGAAAGGAAAAAGCTCAGAGAGGTGGGCAGCAAATCCAAGGGGAAGTGAAGGGAGACATTACAGCATCAATGTGAGGCATGGTTGTTAAAATCCCGATTTAAATCTTAAAATCCTACGATTTTACGATTTTTGACCTCCGAACGATTTAAATCGGAGTTAAAATCCTAATTTGTTAAAATCCCTTTGAAATCGCGATTTTAATCCTTAAAATCGCGATTTTACGATTTAAATACGATTTTAACGATTTAAAAAAAAATCTTTTTTTTTCCATTGAACCGGTTCATTTAAAAAAAAAAAAACCAGTTCAATTTGAAAAATCCCGCTTTCCAAGTCGCGTGCGTGCCCTAATCGGCTAATCTCGTCGCATCTCTTCTCATTTTTCCACTTGCTCGCGTCTTCCCTGCTCGGTTGGTGGAAGTTACTTGACTATTTTGTGGCTTATGGATGACATTTTTAATGTACTATTGATTATGAATGCAAGTTTATCTAAGTTTGTTTAGCGATTTAAAAGTTTTTTTTATTATTTATGTTATTTGACATTCATATATATGACTTTATAATTTTATATGCATATATATAGGAATTTTATAAAATCTTACGATACGATTTACGATTTTTAGATTTACGATTTTAAGTACCCCTTCTGATTCAAGTTAAAATCCCAATTTTAACTACCTTGATGTGAGGGAGAAAGGCTGGCCAAATGCGATTCCATTTTGTTGATGCTAAATTTTGCTTGGTTTGCAATGACAATTGGGTTGCACATAGAGACATGAGCTGAGATTGTAAAGAAGGAAGAGGTAGCATTGCTCTTATCTACGAAATGTCATATGTGTCACTGCCACCTCCCATTTCTTCCACTTGGATCTGGTTGTCAAAAGTGCAATAAGGCAAGTGAGCAGAGACACGATCTGCTTGGGTTGTGAGGATTTAAGTAGAGAAGTCTTGTTGAGCTTTGAAAAATCACGATTAAAAGGTGGAAAGACCGGTTTGCTAGTGATGAGATATCGTGTTTCAAATTAATGGATTTGGAAATATCAATTATGTTGCCATATCTTCCATTCAGTATTTAGCCTATATTTCAAACTGCTTTAAACTTGCATGGCCTGGTAAATCCTCATATGAACCAAAGAGCACTGGTAACTTTGTTTCGGCACATGCAGTAATATCTGCCTTGTATTTGATAACGTCTTCTGATTATGGAGATTTGACTTTGATTTGCTTGTTTTCTCTATTCTCTTGTTTGACTTCAATCTTCTGATTGCCTTATTTTGCTTGCTCATTTTTTGATGAATGCTCAATAACTCTTGAGCTCCTCATTTATCTCAACCATTCTAGTCTATGTATACCTTTTCAAATAGAAGACCTCTGTCTACTTTTTATAAATTCTTCAACTTAAGTTATTTGTTCTTCTGATGTGACACACCTCTTAGGAGCAAAGCAATCCTGATGCTGCTAGTGAAAAAAATGAAAGGAAACAGGAGTTGGAGAAACAACTGCATGTTTTGAATGAGAAGAAACACAATCTTGTTCAAATGTTGAAGCAAGTAAGTTAATTGACCAAAAAGTTTATCCATAATATGTGCCAATATCATTAATGCTATGATTGAGTTATCTGTATATGTGCTTTGGCAAATCGAGCACTTTTTTTCCCCTTCAATTCAGTCTGGTCTGTGTTTTTCTTGTTTGCTTTATTCAGTCGTCAGTACAAGAAGCTTTTCTAGAACTAAAATAGAATCCAAAACTTCTCTATTTTTTTTCCTAATAAAATTTCTTCTGAAGCAGGAGAAACAACATAATATTTGTCTTTCTGAATTCTATGGTCACGGTTTCCAATAGATTTTAAATGCAGAAGAAGAAATAAAAAGACGGAGCATGCAGTCACCTGTTGCACGACCCTCTGTGCCTCATAAAGCAGATATGGCAGTTGAGAACAGTGCTGCTAAACAAGTACCCAAGCTTACTGTCGAGGTTAATTTTGGTAGTGATTCAGGTGGTGAATCAGATGCTGCTGCTAATCACAGCAATCATGCAAGGCAGTTGAATCACATCCATAGTACTTCTCCATCTACACCACTAGGAAGGACAACATTTAGTTCTTTCCAGCATAATGCAGTAAGTAGTTGCTTTATAAGAAAAGGCTAGCGAAATTTGATTTTATGCTACATTGTAAAACTTTGGTAGTTTTATAACGCCTTGAAGACTAATATATGATGCTTGCATAATTAAGATGATTATCTTAAGTGCCAGTATTATGGAGTAGGTAAAAGATAGGAAGTTCAGCTCTTACTATCTTGATGTACTTATAATTTTTTGAAATGTCTCATGTGCTATGATTTTCTACCTCATACGAGAAGAATTCTTGCAATATAGTTGCTTGATTTCTTAACCCTTGCACAATTTTGGGTCTCTGTGATTTACTTTCTTGGTAAATATTAACAGCTGGCATTACTTGTTGATTACTTAAGTATAGCATGCATTACATTATCGTTTAGATGTTCTAGATTCTGTATGACACCAATGGATAATTCATATTAATGTATTCATCTTACCAACCTTTGGAACTTAGTGTTGCAATGCTTTGGTATGGAATTTTTTGCATCTTTTAATCCTCCATAACTTGACTATCAATTGGTACAGCTCTAGATTCTAGTATCATCGGCACTAACCCGTTTGAGTTGTATATTGGTTTGAACTATGACTCAAATATGGATCAAGGCAAGATTGTTGATTGAATTATCATATTTTTTCTGAATCCCTTTAGCAGGCAGCTCTCTCACCCTTCTAATTCATTTCTGCTCTACATAATTATTTTGATACCACTCATCATTCTAAAATAAGGTTTATGAAACAACAAATACAGATGCCATGTGCATCACTATCATGCTGTTGGATTGGCAACTTGTAAAAAGCCAAGGAGATAATTAAAATCTTTCAATCTTTAATCTTATATTTCTTGGGGCCAAATTAAATTAATATCAACAGAAATAGACTACTTGTAAACAAATGGACTACACACTCTCGGGAATTGACGACCTGGTGCTTCCCCATCATGCGTCTTTCGCCTGTGTACCTGTATTTATCTCCTTCCATATTCATGGGCCAGCTCTAGTGGGGGGCGCTGAGGCAGCGGGCCCGCCTTTTTTTTTTGTAAACAAATGGACTACACACTAAAGAAGATAATTAACTCAAGTTATACAAGTTATGCAAAAAGCTATATCCTTTTCTATTTTCCTTCAATAGTTTTCCATATCAATGCCTCTTCCAGAGTTTGGTTATGGATCAATAAGTTGTCCAGGTACACCACCACAACTTAAGTAGGTGTGTGTATATACATATATATGTATAAGCCAAAATAATGAACTTCAAGTCACACATGATCTTCCCTTGTCATGCTTCATTTTTCAAACTTGAGCATAAACCTCCATATCTAGTCTCGGTAAATGCTTTGACTAATTGTTTTAAAAGTGTTATACATGCCTGCATTTTTACATGTAACATGCACTTTGAATCAAGCATGCTGGAATGAGCTCTATTTACTCTCTATAATTCATCCTTGACCTTCCTTGCGCTTGTTTTGTAGTAAAGCACCCATGTTCTGCAAATTGCGTATGTTGTGCTAGATAGTTTAGAGTCATTCTACATGTGTGGTGCATGCGAAGTCGTATATAGGCCACATAAGCCATATGCAGTAGCATATTATTTAATATTCAAATAACCACCTAGATTATACAAATTAACCAAATTATGGTAGGCATACTATTCTAAAGATAGACTACACGAGGACAAATACAATTTGCAGAAAGAACATATAACTTGATTTCATGAAGGATGCAATACTGCCTGATTGTTATTTTGCCCTATTGCTCAAATTTCTGATATAAAATACATTTCAGGGTCTTCCAAACAACAGAGGTAGTATGGTGGCCACTGGGCATGGACCACCCACTCCCAGTTCACTGATGAGTGGTGCCATGGCAAGTCCATCCCGCTTTGCTCCTGCAGGTCACCAAAGTCAGACGACAAGCCTCCCTGTCATGGCTTTGCCTGCCAACCATTTCATGGCCTCATCACCATCACCTGCAGTTTCTGGAGGTACTTCCTCTGTCTTCAGGGATACCCGTCCAACTAACTCCTCGTGAAAACAGATGCTTATTGTACATGACTATCATATTCGTAAAAACCACTTTAGATGCTTAATGTTTTAGCTCCTAGAACTTCATTTCTTGTTGGTAGCGTCTCCATTAAGGTGTAACCTCGCGTATTTCTGATGCCACCATGCAGTTTTCTGTATACTCGTGTGAAGTTAATCAATTACTCGATTGATAATATCAATCTTTTCCAATTGAAGCATGACAATACTGGATTATCATAATAGGTTGTGAATGGCATGGATGCTTAGATTAAGGCCCTAATGACTAAAATGGTTTAACTAAGATACTATGGAGCTAATGGACCAAAGAAATGAGACTTAAGGTAGTACAATTGTCATCTCATTTAACTCCAGTAACTTCATCTAGACAACATTCATTGTGATTAATGTTCTACTTTTAAAAAAATCACCTCTCTAAACAGGATGCTCACCCTACTAAAGATAAAAGCCATCAATTGTAGTTTAGGAAATCTACTTAGATTTATCTTGTCAATTGTTAATTTTGTTTATATGAGGGGTTGAGAGTTTTGCTGTGCCTATTAAAGAGATTTATGAAGAAAAAAAAAACTCTAACCAATGAAAATTTTAAAATAGATGATAATGCGCACTATAAAACATAGAGAATATAATGAAGGCAATTTTCTTTTTTTACTTTCATCTGCCTTGAATGCTTTTCTAAAAAATTCTTTTAAAAATATTCATACTTGATCTACCGATACCTTTCTTATTGTGAAAAAGATTGTTGTTAATCCTTGTGAGATTAACTTACCAATCGATTTAAACATTAGTAAGAAAATTGAGTCTCCTTGTCTATTGGTTTACCCCACAAGTTATTCTCCTATAGTTTCTGTGAGTGCACTTTTTCCCAATGAAGACCATAAATCTCTTCTTATAAATCTTTTTTAAATCAGTAATTTTATTTTTAATATCTCTTTCCTTAGTCTGGTTCCATGTCAAGAATCTGATTTAGCTAATGAAGACTGTTCCAGACTGGACGGTATTTGGCCGGCATAAAGACCATAGTTATTTGATTATAATTGATGGATTCTTGACCTAATTAAAAAGTCTTCCAAAATCAAGATGGATTTAAAATTGTATATACTAATTGAAGGGGTTGTTAAATTAATTGGCAAGCAATATAGATTGCATAAAACAATCAGTTATTTTTTTCATATATATATATATATATATATATATATATATATATATATATATATATATATATATATATCTATGATAGATTAAATTTTGTCGTGTCAAAAAAAAAAGGGTTCTGGTATAAACCTTTCTATGTGTTCGTATCTGAATATTTCTTATTGCATCCCAGTTATAAAATTTCATCATTAATGAATTGTATGAAAAATTGTTTATTTTTAAATTGATTTTATATGTTGTTCTGATTAATATTATCAATTTATAGTCAACATGCTTTCAATCGACCATCTCCATCTTGTATTTTTTTTGGAAACCAAGCGAATTATTTATATCACGTTTTATTTAAATAGTTATTTAACAGCATAAATAGCTAAAATCGAAATTAAACTTTTTTTTTGAGAAATCTAAATCAAGAGTTTTGATAATCAACATCTTCATTCTCATTTTTTAAAAATTAATAGTGAATTGAAGATATGTTTTGCAGAATAGTGAATTGAGAATACATATTTTTGGACAAGAATTAAAAGAGTCAAAAATAACTTATTTAAAAAAAATTATCAAAGATGTTTTATTATATATTGAAAAATGATATGCTAAGTGAAAAAATTTAATAAGAGTCTCAAATGTGGTATTTTGTATGTAGTGATCTCCGATGGATTCATCGTGTCTTTCAGGATATAATTTGATTCAAGGTAACGGTTGAAGGTCACCGATAGTATTCGGACGGTAATCGAATATATACATATAAAATGTCACGTCATTCACTAAAATTTTTATCGAATTTTTTTCACCAAGCCTATCAAAGCTCTCATATATTTTATGATATTTTATTTTAATGCTAGTGTAGTTATTTTAGCGATGGCTGATGTAATATTTACTATAATAATTTTATTTTAGTCGAAAGTAATTTTGATTAAATTATTTTATAATAATTTAAAAAATTATCATAATAAAATTGAAATATTTTTGTAAGGCTTCTATCATTTTCCCCATCTTTTATTATCTATTATTTACTAATTTTTTAACTTATTTTATTTCTATTTAATTATATATGACGTTTCCATTTATCAAGTTGCGACCCTTCTGGTCCACCTAGTGGTGGCGGAGAGGCGTGCGTAGGGCGGGCCTCGGTAAGCTTCTCTACGATGGCTCCTTCTCACCAAGCTTCTCTCTGTCCTTCCAGCCCTCAGTTTGCTGCCGCCACCGGCCTTTCCATCTCCATTGCCTCCCGCATTCGTCTCGACTGCCATGCGCACCCAACCCTCCCTCTCTCCATCCTTCGAGCCTCCTCGCCGCCGATCTATCGCCTACGCTCCATTTCTGGCTCTCATGGACGTTTCCGAGGAAGATCCTCGCGTTTGTTCATCTCGGTATGCTTGTTGCCCCCATCGCCATGGAAATTGCTCAATTTTAGTACTTGAGGACGTTATTACATATACAAAGGGGAAATTTATGAGATTCGGTTTATTCTTGTATTTTTGTATTATGAAATTTTAGTGCTTTAATGCTTTCTTGGTTAAGTTGTTGCTGTAGGCGCTATATTTGGATCAACGTTTTTGAATTAGAGGATTAATATCCAAACGGTCTGAGAAAATACTTTACCTCTGGTCAAATCAACAGGATATGTATGCCTAACAGCCTCTCATCCTTAAAAGATTAGAAATTGTGGTTGTGTATCTAGTTTACAGTCGCAATGTCATGCAAAAGTTGCGATCAGTTTTCAATCTTATTCGGTCTAAAGTTTGTTCAAGGAGTTTGGCTACTTTAATTAATGTGCAGCTTTTAAAATGTTGAGGGTCAGATTCAGTCTGTACTAGTATGAGTACAGTCGACAATGCCTTTCTAGGACAAATTGTGTGTATTAATGTATTTTATTATGCATTCACTTATTTTTTTTCTGCACCTTGAAAATGGTCTCATTTATATTTCTTGCAGTCAAGTAAGAGCAGTTTAAAGTTATGTTTCATTTTTATATTCTTATTTTTCTGAATGTAACAATTGTACACTGGCCATTTTGGCATAAACTTGTTTCATCCTTTTGTAAGCAGATGCACAAGACAATATTATTTGCATAGATATACGGTCCTCTGCATTTTTACCGTTTTTTTTAAATGCAAAATTACATAATGTGTCTTTGTGTACAATAGTGACACACTACACATTTAAGCATATTAAGTGATTTTACTTTGAATCCTAGGCAGGCATGTTCTAAGTCTGATGCTGTTGGTTCCAGCCCATTAACCTCAAAATTATCAGAGTTCAGAGATTCATGCTGGAGATTCCTAAGACCACACACAATCCGAGGAACTACATTGGGTTCCATGTAAACTTTTAAAAATTTATTGAAGAAAATACAGATAAATACAGAGAAACAATGGTGTGATGTTGAATATCAAACATGGTTTTCCACTCAATAACTTTTAACTTTCTGCTGTTTCTCCTTTGTGTATCTTGTTTTGTGGCAGAGCTTTAGTTTCAAAAGCTTTGATAGAGAATCCAAATCTTATAAATTGGTGGTTGACATTCAAGGCATTATATGGGCTTGCAGCTCTTATATGTGGCAATGGTTACATAGTTGGGATCAATCAGATTTATGACATCGGTATTGACAAGTATGTTATATAATACTTGAAATATGTTTTTGTTAATTACACAATTTACTTCTGTATGCGTAACATGTCTCATACTCCTACTGATCCTGGATCCTGGAGATTGCTTGACCATTCTTATGATCATTAGCAGCTAAATTGAGATTTAATTTTTTCTAATTTGTACTTCCTGGTATATTGCAGAGTGAACAAGCCATATTTGCCTATAGCTGCTGGAGATCTATCTGTTCAGTCAGCTTGGATTTTAGTGATCTCTTTTGCAGCAGCTGGCCTCATGATTGTTGCATGGAATTTTGGTCCATTCATTACTTGTCTTTATTGTTTGGGACTGTTTCTAGGCACTATATATTCTGTTCCTCCATTTAGATTGAAGAGATATCCTGTTCCAGCATTTCTTATAATTGCAACGGTAAGCTAAACATTTTTCATGTTCCTCCTATATTAGATTTTTTTTTTTATGTCATTCTCTTGCTAGAGTTGAGATTGAGACTATTCAATAAGACTTGAATCATTGATTTCATTCAACTTAGTATCAGAGTTGGCTAAACCCAAATTTGCAGCTCCTTCTTGCTGTCAACTGTAGATGGCTGATTACTCCTACAGTAGCACATCTGGATTTTAGATATTGTAGCTAAACTACCTGCTAATTGTATTTCTGTCCCCTTGTTTGTCAACACCGTCCAACCCTATCTCCTCCTGCTGTCCACCACTCTCTCTCTCTTTCACTCTCTTTTCTATCATCTTCTATTTCTCTCTCTCAACAATGGTAGGAGTACATGTATAATTCTTCAGATGGTCATTATTCCACGAAGGAGGCAAGCTCTCTCAAGATACACTACTAGTATAACATCCTCATGCAATGTTCACAAGAGATACTACACATATATCAATATAATGTATAGTCTCTAAACCATACATCTCTATATACAGAATCATATAGGTGGAAAACTTGCAAAAAAATTGTCACTTCATAGATTTTTTTTTTGTATATTCATGAGAAAATTGTCAAAATTTAACAGTCGAGTCATATATGAGTCTAGCAGTACAATCTGTAAAAGCTATAGCAAGTACAAGTTCACTGAAATGAAACAGTAATACGCATGCAGAGTTCAATAAACATAGTAAAACACATGTTTCACCCCATAAACACTATCTAGATTATTCATAATACATGGAATAAATACTCAATATTTCAGATTAAACATGTAAGGATGACACTTGCTCATTTTGCAATAGCTCAAGTCACTCATAAAGAAAACACCTCTTAGACACTTCTCACAACTCAACTAATTTAGCACCAATGACCGATCCCAACTTGTACCCCAATGAACATGCACAAGGGAGAGTGAGAGGGTGTGTGTTTAGTGGTTGTTCACTTAGATGCTATTTAGAATTGCTCAATCTCACCACTCACGATTTGCCGCAACCTCGAGTATCTGATCTCGTTTGAGCTAGTTTGACTAAATGTCTCAACCCTCTCTTTTGACCACTATTGATGAAGAAAGGTTATTGTACAATGAGAGTACAAAGTAACCTCTCTTTATCAAAAGTGGCCCCACCACTATTTGTAAGTGGGAGTATATGTAATTGATAACTCAATTAAACACTACAGTGTGGAATATCAAACAATATTATGTTTTTTTAATAATATGTTATTAATCTATACTATTGGTTTTCAATATTAATGAGTACTATTTTATTATTATTATAATCTATTTTTATTATTTATAGTTTTATAATACTTTGTGACCTTCACCTGTTAGGACTATGCTAGCCTGTATGCATCTGGGTTGTCTTTCTATGAAGGATATTTATGTTAACAATTTTTGTTAATTTACTATTTGGTTTCCATGGTTCTCCTAGGTTTTCGTAGTTACTTGATTACACTGCAGTTTGTAAGTATATTGTTTTTGTGGTGAGTTACCACTCTGCTAAAGCTTATATTACACAATGGAATACTGTATCCTCTCAACTCAGGCAATTCCAGTCCAGGGAGATTGATGTTTGTGTACCTTTACATTGTAACATAACTTTTGCCACGTGTAGCCAATACCAGTTATAAGTGTTTATCAACAAATACTAATGTTTTTTACAATCAAAATGATATAGTATCTGTATCTCTTAATTTTGAGGGAGATATAGGATTGTGATGTTTCAATTATTTTACGATTTTTTAAAAGTCAGGAATGGAATTTTTACTGATTGTGTTACTTTTTAAAATAAAATTTATTAATAGGTACGTGGGTTTCTTCTCAATTTTGGTGTATATTATGCTACTCGAGCTGCATTGGGCCTAACTTTCAAGTGGAGGTAAAAGATACACCTGGTACTCTGAACAAGAAGTTTTTTATGAAACCAAATGAATATACATTGTATGTTTATGTTACATACATTTGTTTGAGCAAACAGGTAAATTTTGTTTGTGCGAAGTCCACTATCTCTCACATTGTAGAGCACTGGTTAGTTGCCAGGTAACTAGGGTTTAATTCCTAAAAAAGGAAAAAAAATATTTTGCCAAATTTAGGCACCTAACAATAAATTTTTTCCTCAATAATTGTTGTTTGTGCATTTCATTCAGAGAGATTAAGAGATGACTGTGGTGCTTAATGATATGTAACATCTTCCCATGTGCAGTTCACCTGTAACTTTCATCACAACATTCGTGACAGTATTTGCTTTGGTCATTGCTATAACTAAAGATCTTCCGGATGTTGAGGGCGACCGCAAGTAAGCGCCAAATTACCTTCAATACCTAGATTAAGATATTGTACTTCTGAAGGTTCATATATGATATATTTCATATATAACATACACTAAGTTTACATTAGAAATATATCTTATCCGTCCATGATTCTTCTGTTCTATACTCAAAATATTATTCCCTTATATAATTGAGACAGATTGGAAATTTTATTTTATTTATTTTTAAAACTTGGTCCGAGTTGTTTTTGTAGATCCCCCTATAGTCTTATTTAGTTAACAGGCCTTTTAAGGTAGTCCTTATATTTGGTAATTGTCCACACTTTAGGATTATAGGGTAATTTTTTTATGCAAGTTTATTTTGGGTATTATTTTAGTTTATTGCTTAGTTTGTTTGGGTTGGATTCTTTTAAAAGACACTCAATTCCTCCCATGTTAATCATCTTCTTCTTATTGATATTTTTTTTCAAGAATATAATTTTTTTTTTGTTGCATCAGCTAGAATTCTCTGCCTTGTATGTGTTTGCAAGCCCACCTTCTGTGAACCTCAACTTGTGCTCTTCTCCTTTCCTCAACAAGAGTCATGGAGCCCCACGCTATTTCTTCCCTTCAACTCTAAGAATTCCATCTCCAAATGTTAGAACTAATTTCTCAACCCATTGATCATTGTAGGAATGATAATACCATGACTTAATTGACTTCAAAGGTATTCTCCTATATTATTTGTAGCGGAAGGGCGACTAATTATCATCCCAGACATCCGCGGTTCGATCCCCAGCTACGGCGTATTTTGCAGGAATTTTTCCTCCAAATGGGGCGCGAATCCTGGACGTTGGGCTTCTGGATTGCCCGCTGTGAGCACTTCCCGATTTACCCTGGCGGTCGGTGGGAAACTTTCGTAGGACTGGGTTGGTCGCCCGAGGTTCGACGTTACTCAATTTCATTAATCATTTTTTATATTATTTGTATAAACAACAAAACAGTTAGCCACAGGTTCAATTAGAAATTTGATTATTATATGAATAAACCAAAACAGTGCTTGTGTTATTAGTTGATAATTGCTTCATTTGCCTATATTGTCCCCTTGGTGGAAAGCCAACACAATATTTTGCTGGTGAGAAATCATTAATGAGCTAGCTAACTTCTCTCAGCAGGTGGCTTGTTTTATATATTTGAAATTCTAAGGCCTGGTGCTGTGTGACAGAATCAACATATGTAGAGAAAGTAAAGTGTGCTTGAGAAAGTTATACAGAAATTTTGATAGTTTGAGAGGAGGGCAGTTTCAAACTCATTGTGTGAGAAATGGCTGGTGTTTGAAACTTTATGTAATACCCTAAATAATTACAAAGATTGGCTAAAACAGCTATTTGCTAATACGCAGTAGCTTAATCACTATTTCCTTTGGTATAAGGATTTTCAATGTTTCACAGTATTCAACTTTCATGATAACCAGTGAATAAATGTGTGCTAGTTACCTGCAGGGGTAGTTCATGCTATAATTCTTAAACAACATCATAAATAAATCTGACGGTACTTTCTATTTTAATTTCTACTTACAAGAAGTGAGGCTAATTTTAATTCCTTTTTAAGTTTCAAAAATGTACTATTATACACATTCCATAATTTGCCATCCTGCTCCTGATTAAAATTATCTTTTAGGTTTCAGATTTCAACCTTGGCAACAAAGCTTGGTGTTAGGAACATCACATTCCTTGGTTCAAGTCTTCTATTGGTGAATTACCTTGGTGCTATTGCTGCAGCAATTTATATGCCACAGGCAATCAAAATCTAAAAACCAACTTCTTAATTAGTCATTAGACCAAAATTATTTGTTTCTTTTTGTATGCCATGCGTAAGATGCTTATATTTTGGAATTTGAGTCAGTGTGAGCACCACACAAACTTTCTGCCGATCTTTTCTCGATTTTCTTTTCATTTTATTTATTTCAAATCTTCCTCTTCTCTAAAGGTCTTTAGAAGGAACGTAATGGTGCCAACACATGCTTTGCTTGCATTCGGATTGATTTTCCAGGTGATCCTCAATGCATTTTCTCTTAGTTTGTATTTCCCTTGATGCAGTAGTGATTTACTTAATTATTAGGATTTTATAGCATTTTTAATGTATTGTAGGATAGTTGAATTATTTATCTGTTGTATGGAATGTTTATTTCTCGAATTCATATACATGATGCCAAATTAGTCTAAATGGTTGTCAATTAAATTTGCTGGCTCTCCCACTTGTTGGTGCAATTTTCGTTAGGTCAGGGTTGACTTAGTTTAATTAGGCTCAGGTGAACTTGAGTTTCGATGTCTGACAATGATGTTTGAAGATTGTGTGAGTCAAGTGGGTCAAGGTTGACCGGAGACTTGACTGGGAATAGTCCTAGTGGGACTAGGCACACCTAGTGGAACTAGGTGAAGTCCAGGTGGATCGGGGAGATCGCACGCTGGCATGGGAAAAGTCTTAGTGGGACTAGGCACACATAGTATGACTAGGTGAAGTCCATGTGGATCGGGGAGATCACACGTTGGCAAGGTGAAAGTCTACCGAGAGACTAGACCTAACTTGAAGGTTAGGCAAACCTGATTGGGAACTAGGTTAAGTCCTAGTTGGGAACTAGGTAAGGGAAAATCCAAGTCGGTCAATGGTTTGATCGGACACTTGGCGAGGGAATCCTGACGGGTCAGGTTGACCGGGGTTAGGCAAGGGAACCCCAGACTTGTGCACACAAGTTAGGGTTGGGGTCAATCAATTAAGTAATCGATTGGTGTTGATTTATCGTAAATAGAAGCACTCTTAATCGATTGGGTCAGTCTCCTCTTAATCGATTAGTCAATCGATTAAGGTGGACAGTAATCGATTAAGCAATCGATTACAGTAGTATTGCGCGAGAGCACAGAAAGGTGCTGAATCGATTCAGTAATTGATTAAGATCGTCTTAATTGATTGACTAATCGATTAAGCTTCAAAAAACGGTCGTTGAACGACTAATTTTGACGTGGTAATCAATTGAGTGATGGATTAAGGGAACCTTAGGTCGCGAGTATATAGGGTTTTCACGTAGGATTGAAGTGTAGCTCTTCGGCATTCTTCGCACACTCTTCCTCCTTCTTCATCGTCATTTCAAGGGAAGTCTTGGAGTATAGTGTTGTTGCATTTCCAAGGTTCTAGAGGTGATTTTAAACTAGAAGAAACCAAGAAAAGTATAGAGAGCTCATTGTTGTAAATCATGTAAGATTTTCTTTGTATTTGTTTGTATTCTTGTTGTATTTTCTTGAGAGCTTGTACGAGGTTTCTCCACCTTCACGAAGGAGTCTTAGCACCGAAAAAGCAGATGGCAATGTTGTGAAATTTCCATTTCATTTATATTTGGCCAAACTCGGCAACAATTTCTGATTTTTAGTGCGTAGTAAATTGTAAAGAGTCTTGATTAGATTGTGGTTTCAGTTAATCTGACCATTGTTATAAAACTTATTATCATTGATTTATTATCCCCATTTAGAGAGTGATAAATTTATTATATTAGGCAAGGATCAATTTCCGATGGACACATGCCCTAAGGAGAAAAAAAACTCCTCTCACCCCCTAGTTATTTAGCGGTCGGTTATAATCTGAGGACGGACTTTGAGAAGGTGTATGAGTGAGCGTAATCATCTTATCCTTGATATGTTATGATTTGTCTGCTTAAAATTTGGCCAAGTTTTAGCATTTTTTTTTTGATTTGTCGTAGAAAAGTTGATTAAGCTTCGTCTTTGCAGAAGCAACTTATGGAAACACACGCCTTTGTTGTAGTTATATATCCTTTTACATGGATGAACTGCAAAAAGATAAAACATTTCGTTGAACTTTGAATTACCAGATGGATTTTGGGTGGATATTCATGAGACTCGCATTAGCTTTGCTCCACCTGAACAAAATTGCTTATATGCATCTGAATTGTGTTTTTTTTACCCTTTTGACTTTAAGACATGTTCTGATTGAGTACATATGCTTTTTTTCAGACATGGATTTTGGAAAAAGCAAAATACACCAAGGTATGAATAATTCTTAGTTTTTCGACGTGCTACAACACTATCAGATTTTAGTTAGTTCTGCTGCCATCCATGACTTTTGATGTTAACCTCTATTTTCCCCTGAGATGTCCTTTTCCCTTGCAGGAGGCTATATCTCAGTTCTATCGGTTTATTTGGAATCTTTTCTATGCCGAATACATTATTTTTCCTTTCATATAGAAGAGTGCAAGAACTTTAATAACTTCTGCCTGTTCCTCCTCTTATCCTTAACTCTTGTGCTTTGCGTTTCCTATTTCATGCAACTGGTAACGCTATTGATCATGTAAAAGTTCAAAATTTGATAAACCAGTTTTAAACAAAATTACTATATCAGGTTTAAACTATTAAAATTAGATGGTGCAAAAGTGATCAAATGTGGGAGACGATTATTATATTTTAACTTTCTAGAGTACAGCGAACAATATTCTTACAAATCAAATTGCCAAGACCAGATTAATACATAGCGATCTTATGCTTACGAACGAAGACGCCATGCAGTGATAATTCAGATGCATGTGCGCAACGTGACAGAGCCACAGTGGAGATTAATTACTTCTTAGAAGAAGTAACCAAAGAGGAAGGCGGAGAAGGCGGCCAGCCCAACAGCGGGCACGGAGACAGAGGCAATGGGACCAGTGCCAGAGGCAGGACCAGGTGCAGGAGCTTCCGCTGCGGCAGCCTTGTCGACGAACAAGGTGGCCATGACAACAGCGATAACAACAATGGCGGAGAGCCTGAGCTTGAGAGCAGCTTCCATGATTATATTTGCTGAGGCAGAGATCGTGTTGGTATGTGGATGGAGGAGGAAAGAAAGGAGGGGAGTGTGTTTAAATAGAAGAAGTACGCACTCATGAAAGGAAGGAATGATGAGTTGCGCGGCCGCATGGAGACGTGCGGTTCGCTCGCTTTACCGCCAGCTTTAGATAATTCTAAACAAAGGAATGGAAACGAATGGAATGGAATGGAATGGACGGACATTCACCTACTGCTTAAGAAAATGGGGGGAAGGTCGATAGGTTTAGCGCAAGAGTAGATTCTAAACTAAGGATATATGTGGTGATGAGGAAATAAAAGCCCAAATTGTAGTTTTGTTTCTGTTTTCACCTAGCTACTGCTTGGCTAATTGAAGGAAATTGAAATTGAGCAGTCGGGACTTGAGAAATGTTGGGATGAGGTTTGAGATGCATGTTTTTTTATTTCTCTAACTAGCTAATTCTTTCGAACTCACTATTAATATACTAAACGTAATATAATATTGGTTAATTAGTATCTAATAATTAATCATTATGTACTTGAGTGGCCATGAACTCGGAAGTGCCCAACGAGCTAGCATCAAAATCTTTCAATTCCAGATATATCTAATTAATTAATTGCCGAAGCAAGAATGATTCATGAGCGCGCAAACCTGCACAGTTAGGATTCATGAACTCAGAAGTGCCTAGAAGAATTCTAATATACTCAGTGAAAAAATTCAATGAAATGTTCAGTGAATAATGTGACACTTTGCATGCATATGTCCGATTATCGCTCAGACATCATCGGCGGTCTTCGGCCGTCGTCCCGAATCAAACTATATCCTGGGGGCACGGTGAATCCGTCGAAAATCGCTGCATGTAAAATGTCACGTCATTCATTAAGTTTTTTTAAAGATTTTTTACTGAGCATATTATTTTTCATTTGAAAATTAATTCGTGTGCCATGGGCCTTGACCTTCTTGGCCTTTAATGCCCATGCCTCGATAGGTATTGCTTCAATATCAAACTTAACGATCCCTCCCTCGCTCCTCTTGGGATTTCTTTTGGGCGAGCGAATCATCTTTGCCATCTTGGGATTTGTTTATCCTATTTCAAGGACAAACATGGTTCAAAGTGATAGGCAAGCATATAAGTTTGTGTTTGCATAGGTTGTAACTGTGGTTCAAGGAGTTCTTCCCGTGAAGAAATCCAATGTTCTTTTTGCGAAGTTTGTAAATAAAGCCTCTAGTTCTTCAACTTTGAGCTTGGATAGGCTTGCATTATGAATCTTGATCACTTGTCTGCTTAAGTTTTGGTGTTCAGTATGGATCGATCTACTGCACAACTGACACCTAATTAAGTTTTGTATTTTTAAAATATCTTTACGGTTTGATTTTATTAAAAAATTCCATTTTGTAATATAAAAAGATTAAGATAATCCCTACAATTAGATTTTGTAATAAAAAATGTTCCCGTTACTGCAAATTAAGATAGTTCCTGCAATTCTACGATCGATTGAACACTGGTCGGTCCCCCAGTAGTAATTTCACATGTCCGCGCCCGCACCCGCGCCGGTCGGTGCCTCCGCCACGATGACGGAGCCGCCTCCTTGTCGGCCTTACAGCCTCGCGCACGTTCTCACCGGCCATTTGCTCTCTGTCTCCTGCGTCAAGTTTTCCAAGGACGGTCTCTTGCTGGCGTCGGCATCTCTCGACAAGACCGTCATCATCTGGTAGGCTACAACCTTCGCTGCCGTATCTACCTTGATCGGCCCGGGGGTCACCTCTCCTTCATTTCCTTCATTTTTGTAAGGTTCTTCATGTTTCCATAACTCCTGAAGGGGATTGTTTGCTCTTTGTATGTGGTGGATGGAAACTGATACTCTTACAGCATAAATGGAAGCGCACTTCCTAACAAGAGTTGGAGGAGGTATGGGACGTCTAAGAGCGAGCGAAAATCTTCACAAACTACACACACAAAATATGGTTACAGGTTTAGGGGATTCTGGTGGAGGTGGCCCGCAGGGAATTCAGCAGGGCAGGAGGAGTTGAACATGGAGGAGATCTTTGGCCTGTGGACGCCCAAGCAAGAAAGAGCTGCTGCAAGTTGTGGTGGAGGTGGAGGTGGAGGTGGAGGCCAAGCTTCCGTGTGACCTTTATTAAGTAGATAATTAGTATTAATACTGAATTGAAAGTTAATAAAATATGAACATCAAGAAGTAGACTTGATTTGATATTATTGGCCGATGTTTTATCTACCGCGGTGGCATAACAAAATTTGAATCCCAATCTACGTACCGCTCTCAACACTTTCTCCCCGAAATCTGCACTTGTTTCCGCCATCCGCCGTAGCTTATCGTTTCTCCCACCTCTAACCCCCAGCACCCGAGATGTCGGTCTTCTGCTGCTTAAGATCCTTTCTAATTCCAACCTTAATTTCGTGTGACCTTTATTAAGTAGATAATTAGTATTAATACTGAATTGAAAGTTAATAAAATATGAACATCAAGAAGTGAACTTGATTTGATATTATCGCCCGATGTTTTATCTACCGCAACAGGGTAACAAAATTTGAAACCCAATCTACGTACCGCTCTCAACACTTTCTCTCCGAAATCTGCATTTGTTTCCTCCATTCGCCGCAACTTATCGATGGAGTGTTCAGAGATCCCTGCAATGTATGCAGGTCGTTGGAATCGATGGAGGATTTAAGCAGCAAGAATGTACCCACTTAGATTTTCAAATTTGGCAGCAAAGAAGGAGATCCACTAGCTCATGGTATTGACACTCATAACAATCATAATCGACAAATACACTAGATCAAGACAAACAAGAGTAACTTATAACGAAGAGTATGTGCGCATAATCGACAAGCTTGTGTCATTGTCATTTCCCTCACTCACCAGAGAGCTTACGATTGTGTTCTTTAACTCTATATTAATTCTTTCCTACAATTTGCTCATTAATTGTCAGGGATAAGAGGACAAGCAGTTAACCGTTCATTATTCTCTGAGATCTAGAGAATAATGAACGGGATGATGTCGAGGTCAAAGCAGGGAGGGCATCGGGATATGAGGCTGAGATCTAGATGACTTTGACAATTGAGGCTGAGATAAGGATGATGTCGGGATTTGAAATTGAGATATGAATGATGTTGACGATTTGAAGTTGAGATAGAGATGATGTTGGTAACTGAAACTAAGATATGGAGGATGTAAGTTGAGATATGGATGATGTCATGATTTGATGTTAGATTATAGATGATGTCGAAATTTAAAATTGAGATATAGAAGATATCGATGATTGAAGCTGGAGATAAGGATTCTAGCCGCTGTTAACAAAAAAAAAAAAAAAAAAATCTACATTAAGCCTATGCTTCAAAAAGGATGAAAGGTTAAAATTTTTTGGCACGTGTGGAAAACACATGGAGGATGTAACCAACTTAAATAAGTATAACTTTTTTTTAATAAATTTTATATTTTTAATTTTTTTTAATATAATAATTTTAGACCATTACGAACCGTGAACCAAATCATTAATCGATGATTTTGAACCGTAACTGACCCCCAACGAACAGTCTCTTCTGAATCATGATCCCATCTAACCTACCTATCTGCCTCCCCATGGGATATTACAAGCAGAAGCCCAGGTGACCGTAGCTGCCCCTACGACCGGGACACCTTCCAGCAGTATCGGCCTCTGAATTCTAGTGCTGACAAAATACTTCTCCATAAAACAAATTCTTAGTTTAATTTAACAAAATTTGAGAGCTTTGTTGGTAATTGGTGATCGCATGGTAATTCTTGTTTCCAAAGGAACAAAATTTGAGTGTCAGCGGATGAAAAGGTTTGATCACTTTATTTATTTATTTATTTAGTTAACATCTTTTCGATATGCAAGAGGATTTATAGCATTATTATATAGATTGAATCACACAAGGGACTTCTTGTGAGAGTACAAGACACGAGATGAATTCGATAGATAAGCAAACAACTAAAGTCATTTTTTTTAATGAGCACACATTAATTTTCATCACTTGCATCTCTGAGATGTTGATAAGTTTGTCACAAAGTAACACAGTTTTAACGAATTTTACATGTTTTCTTTTTTGTTTGTACAATCGCAACAAGATAAGAACTAAAGTGATAAATTTACATTCGCATAGAAGGGAGAAAAAAAACAAACCACACTACGTGGCACTAAGAAGACGATACTCCAGATCTTAAGAACACAAAGTGTCACGCCACTTTCCTATTTATTAAAACACAAGTCATTGGTCCATTCAAACACGTGAGTTAAACATGGCGAAATCAGAAGATCAAGCAACTAATCAATCCAGTATATGTACAGATGCCTGGTCAACCTGCACACAAATTGCACTATGTTACTTGGTGCCGAGTATTGGGTGAAACTTAAGTACAGATGATGTGAGAATTACTGACGATTCAGGACCAAATCCAATCTATGAATATCGAAATAGAAACAATGCCAACAAACAATAAACTGCAGATCCAAATGGGCCATTTGATATCAAACACGAGGGGATCACAACCAGCATTCTTGCCGGGTTCATTTGTATGTTTCATTAAAACTTGACAAGATATCTTCAAAGTGAATCTTGTGGAACTGATGCTAGTGGGAGTAGATTTTCTAGCTTAACAGAAGACATGCTTATTCTGGGCTAAACAATAAGGCTAATCAAGATTATAATACTATGATAAGCTCTTTTCTTTTTATTGTTAGGACTATTATTGAGATTCTCTATTATTAATGAAAATCAAGGGAGGGTCTTATTCCTTGTGTGTTTCCCAAAAACATAAGAATATACCTAGCAGTAACCGATCAGAAGTTAGTCAGTCGCTTCCAAAATCCTGAGAGCTGACTGCTTCGGAAATGGTGTCTAGTTTCTTGATGTCTTCTTCTGAGTAATAAATTGAAAAAAATTTGAAGGTTAAACAAGATAAGGGTGAAAAATTGCAAAATGTGCAACAGAAAAGACAAGACGGTAACCTTTGAATTCCCTTCTTGGGGAGTCTGAGAAGTTATTTGAATCACGTTGAAGATAAGGAGATCCGTCATAATTTTCCAAAATGTCTTTAAATAAACGAAATATTATGTTAGAAAATAGAACCAAAATGGAAATAAAATGATACTTTTGAAGTGAAACAATAGGAATCAACCAGTACAGTAAACGAAATCGTCTCTTAAATCTGAAAAACTGAAATTTTGGGGAATATGACTAATTCCAAGTGTAGAAGTGTCATTATCCAAGAGAGTATGATTTAGTGGTTGCCCGATCAATTCTGAGCTACTGAACGATCCAATTGTAGCATCGCCAATAGATTGGTGCGTGTCCAAGATGCTGCTTTTATTACTGAATGGAAACTCAAAATTGTTCAAGTAGTTAGGTTCTGGCGTGACTAGCGTTCCGTTCATTCCCCGAACCCCTGTCGTGTTGGAATCATGTGAAAACAACATACTCGTTGAGGGATTCATGCTCGCAGCAAGAATAGAGGAAACATTGTCAAGGTAGATTCCTTCTTGTTGTGATGGCCTTCCATTCATAATAATATTTGGAAAACTTCCATCGCAAATCATGCCATCAAGCTGGGCAGATGTAGATGTGTGCTGAGGTATATAGCACAATGGAGGTTGATGTACTGAAAGAGGTAATGTAGTAAGAATCTCCAATAATTTTCCATAACAAGCTATCAATAAACAGTAGTAATCATTAATCGATAAACAGTCCAAAGATAGCATATTAATTTTGTTAAGATCTCAACATAGAATTCCATACTTTTGATCTGCACATAATTGACTCAGGACTTCACTCTTCACAATGAAGAGAAGTTTGCCCATACATCCTTTTATTAGTATATTGACTATTTTTATTTTAAACCAATTATTTGTTAAAAACAGAAACAAGTTCAAAGTATTTTCGTGTTTCACCAACCCTAGAATATAACTCATTGTTACATTGACCAAAAACTAACCTGTAATAAATTGTCACTCATGTTTACTAGAGCCTAGCTGAGATTGCTTTTTTCCTTATCTTAGCATCAATCAGTATTGACCAGATCGTTTAGATATACAACATAAGTGCAATCAGTATGCCGTTATTGCCAAACCATAACAGCAATCAGTATGTGCTTTCTTTTCTCTTTCTATTCCACACAGTGAAAACCACCCTATTCAGATTTCGATAATATTATGTTAAAACTGAATTATCAAGAAAAGGCTTCATGACATAAAAGAGTTGTAAGTAAACATCTACAGATTTTCGTCCACAGTATCATCAATTTTGACTCTGCTATCTTCAGATAATAAACATTAAAATGTCGTCTCAATTAAGTAATTCATGATAGGAAACTTTAGTTTTTAAAATAATACTAACTGGATTAAACAAATACATTAAAAAATAAGGCAAGAAAAAGCATCCCATGTAGTCTTTGATGTAGTCTGGATAAAGCCAAAGCAATACAAATTGAGGAGAAACTGATTGCACATGATATTAGATGGCACAGAATGGATTAGACAAATAATATATTATTAAGGCAAAGACGAAAATAATATCATGTATATAATAGAAAACTTGTATGAATTCTGCAGTCGCATCTCCAACATTAAAAGCCGTAAATTCTGTAGTCAATGTTGTCTCCAAACTACAATATTCTTAAATTGAATAAATTGACGTATTCTCTCGTTGATTCTGACTGTTTTGAAGAAATTAGCTCAATACTCTTTCTCCCATCAAATGTATGTGATACTTAAAAGTGAAGCAACAACTTTTAAACAAATCTATGATGTTTCCACTCTTCAGTTATGACACTATCAAAGTATGGAAATTCCAAAACAAAACCGAGTTACAGTTAATAACATAAACCAAATATGTTCAAAGTAAATATGGAAAAAAGGCGGATATAAAAATCATAATCCAAATTCAAGAAATCAAAAATGTTGAATAGGATACAATATCATCTAAAAATAATCCCAACAATGTTAAAGCAAGCTCCATGCAAGAGTAATACATGAGTTATACAAACATAAGCCAATAACAATACTCAACTAATAAGTAATTAGATAGTTTTAAAAGAAACATACTAGCAGAAGAATTAGACCCATTGGGCAGAGGCATGCTAGAAACACCAGATTGGCATGTTGTCTGCATCATTTCAGCTTGTTTGCCAAGGAGCTTGTTGAAAACCATTATTTGATCCTTAACAATGACTCTTTCATGATATGCTTTAAAAAATTCTTGATTCTCTTCCTCGAGTCTTTTCCAAACTGTAATGCAAACGATGGGCAAAGCATTAGCATTTGATGACTAAATAGCATGAATTGCCAATGACTGAAAAGCAAATCAATAATTATCCTGATGGTAACTTTGAAATTCATGTCAACTGTAAATTAATCTTATATTATTAATCATATCATTAATTATAATTATCTCATACTCTCATATAGCTACATTTTGCAGATAAGATGCAGATTGTCTAGCATTAAATAGCAGAAATCAGATAAGTAGAATTAATTTAATGCCTCCAATTATCCCGGCTTCTTTCAAGGCTCTATCATTACAGGGATTACTTTCATAAAGCAATATTGGATGATTTACTAACTCCTGAAATCTTGTTTAAACAACTTGTAATAGCAAACCAAATTGTGGGTTGTAAACCATACTGAGCATAATAAAGTTCACTATGTTGCTTAACATCACTACACTGCACCAACTCAGCTTTCATAACACTAGATAACACTGAATGTGATCTTAAGTACAGATATTTTTCGAACAATTTCAACTCTTTGCATGGCATTATTGCTGATACATTTAATAATTTACAAAAGATTAAACATACTCCACCATACCGATATGAAATAGAAAAGTAATGTAAATTAGATTAGCATAACTTGAATAAAACCTCAATACAATATACTTAAAGCTATAAAGCATATTTATCAAGAAGCTACCAAGTTGAGTGCAAATGGGCTCTATCTTTGCCTGAATAGACAATGTGTCAATTACTTCTTTCTGATTCATATAGAGCAGCAGGCACTGCTCAATACGGATATGAACCTGAAATTTCACAAGAAAGTAGTAAGCTAGAAAATGCATAGTAAACAATCTGAAAAACATACACACGAACACAGAAATGGTAAATGGCATTGGGAATAAAAAACAGATATGTTGATATATTTGTGGTAAATGGATTAGGAAAAGATGAGAAAAGTCACAAAGCACCAAGTTGACGCACTTAAATGCTATTAGTTTGTTTTTTTACAGATTGTGAGCCTGTGAATACCATTTATTCAAAAAATCATAATCATGAGGATTCATGTGACTATAGAGAGCACATTCATAGCAACAATGGGAAAGAGGTACATCATGAAAGGGCCAATTGTGTTACATGCACTTAGTAGAGCTTTATGGTAGGAACCATTGTTTTTTTAAAGAAAATAAAGCATAAAATATGAATATAAAATGAGCATATTTTAGACAATACATAAATTATAAACAAATACAAAACATAATCGAGGTTCCCTCAAGGCTCATTATGTTCGAGAGTGCATATCAGGAGACTATGATAGTTCTTATGGTTTGATGAGTCTACTATAATTAAATTGGATTGCATTACTTATTATTTTGGGTTATCTTGTCTAAGCTTAGAAAAGTGTCTGTAAGTTTCATAGGTCCAAAGCCAAGATTTAGTTGAGCCTCTATTACTAGCACTTGAAGCATGTGATTATTGCTTTTGGGACTGATAGGCCATATAGCCACAGGAAAATTATCCATGTAAGCAGAGTAGCTTAGTCACACTTTTTAGCAACCACCAAATAAAATGCACCATTGAAGTCTATGATTGATTAAATGAATTCCGTATCATCAAGAAAAAGTAAGATGATTTGGTATCCGTTGAAAATATTAGTACAATAAGCCAGCTTTGACAAATTAGGACGTTTGTTTTATAAGAAAGATCCCCGACTTTCCATTTTCTTTTTCAACATAAACAAACTGTTCTTTAGTATGTCTTGGTAGCAATTTCATAAGAAAATTAAGTAAATTTTTAACATGCATAATCTCTTTCCATTTTTTTTTCTAGAGAAGAACACTAGTCCTCGCTATAAAAATTGTTTATTTTTTCTACATATTTTTTTGTAAAATTGTTAGGTACAGCTGAGCAAAAAACAATTTTACCTAGGTGATTAGCCACGACATGGGCTTTGAATGCTTTCAGTGAGATTTTTTTTCTCTAAGATCAGAGAAGTATCATTGGGTGAGTGAGAATTCCATGAGGTGGCTAATGCCAAGTGTCCTAAAATTTAGATATGGTCTTCAATTTAGTCTTACATTGGCAAAAGAGAAAATATTCCTTGGTTAACTAAGGTAATAAGGCAAATCAACCTAATTGGCTAATCAATTAGAACTGATGGACCTCTAACCGCAAGATAGCCTTTTTTTGCGGAATGGTACCATCGAGAAACAGTCTTGTCGTGACCCATTACCTACAGCTCCATCCTCAAGCTGATTTAAGAGTCAACTTTAGCAACCTAGCTTATTGGTGAAGAGCAGGGGTTCGCCCTAGAACCACTCAAGTCTATGGGTCTGACAATTCAAAATGACCAGCACCTTAAATAGGTTTCCCTCAATCCTTCTAACCAATGGATCATCTCCCATTACCATCTTGGGGCTTGTGTGGTATTTCCGTCTATATCATCTGGCCGCTTAGGATGGCTCAATGCAAAACACTGTTTCCGCTACACTCGCTTATCCTACCAATTGAATCCACAAATGTTCAGCGCTGAATCAAAACAAACTGACAGCAATAGGCAGAGAGATCAAACAACTAAAATAAGGAAACGTGATCGCGATCTAAAGAAGCAAAACCTAACACGGTAAAAGATACGTACCTCTTGTATGTCCTCAAGGGAAACCTTTCTGACTTCTCCACTCTCCATAGTTTCCCCTCGCTCTGGTCCCAAAACCACCAGGATCGCGGTCGCCGAGGACGGATAACCAAGGCCTACACAAAATCAACTCGTCAACCTCAGTTGATCATGGAAGAACGAAACGCGATCCGCCTGAAGGAGGAAATCGAACTGGAAAGAGAGAGAGAGAGAGGAAATACGAGAGACGAGAGGAGGCAGAAAGCACTAGGGTCGGAGCTCGGGCGCTTTTGTAGCTGGCAGAGAGCGAGGGATTGGGGCAGGAGAATGAGGGATCGGATCGAGCTCCACGTCGCCATTGATCATTTATCCAACGGCTCTCAGGACATAACTGAGATGGTAATAATAGATTTACTGCGTTAAGCATGATCGAATCTCAACAAAATTCATAAATATATCCTTTCATCTTTAATTTTCTGATTTACTTAATATATTCTTCCATCTTTAATTTCCAGATTTATATTATTACATATATTTGTTTAATTTCCTGATTTACCAACATACTCTTCCATCTTTAATTTTCTAATTTACTAATATATTTCCTGATTTACAAATATATTCTTCCATCTTTGATTTTCTAAATATTTCCTGATTTACTAATATATTCTTCCATCTTTAATTAAATTTCAAGTTATCACAATTTATCCTATTATTCCTAGTTTTCATTGAGATAAGAATGGAGCAATAAAATTACAGGAAGATATTGATAATATTTGGATTTGATGTCAATATAATGTCGAAATATAAATTATGATGAAATATATCTCAATGATAAGCAAGGTGATATATATGTATGTTATATATTTGCATTTCAAGTCACATATATGTTTGTGTTTAGTTTATGAAATTCTAAGATATAAGAAAAGCGAACAGCTATATCTTAAAAAAATAAAATAAATCATCCAATAGCATAAATATACTTTGCTAATCGGGGGCAAGCATTAAAAAGTGTCAAAAATATTAAAGAAACATCTTTTCTTTTAAAATGATGAAAATATCATATTTTATGTTTTCATCCTTACTTTAATATTTTATATGTTTCCTTTAAAATACAACTCTGTACGAGAATTTAATTTTTGTAATAATTTATTTGTAAAAATATATAAATTGATTTTGTAAAATCTGAATTTCTGAGTTCATTTTAACAATGAATTTGGAGCGAAAAATTCAGACTCTCGAGTTATATTGCAAGGGGACTATGTGAAAGGTGGAAGGGGCACTGTCTTAATGTTGTAATTGATTATTTAAGATATCTTTGACTCAACAGTAAGAATGAGTCACAGTAGTACGTGATTATTTCTTTTTAAAAGTATATTTCATTTACTAAACCTCTTATGATTCACGTTTCGCTGGGTTAAGGTCGGTCTGAAGTCTGCCCATGGTTTATGATACAATTTATTTAAAGAAACTTGTTATACCATGTAAAATTATGGTTTATTTTGTATTGCATATGTCCTATTCATAAGTGACTTGCTCAACAAACTCAATAAGATTTTAAATCACATTTTTACAATGATAATTAAAAAGAAAAATGCAAAGGCATAGTTAGGGGTGTCAATTCGGGTAGGTCGGATCGAGTTGAAATTTTTTTAAACTCCTAACCCGAACCCGAACCCGAATTCAATCCGAAACGCTCAAACTCGAACCCGAACCCGACCAACTCGAATAATCTGAAAAAATCGATTCACAACGTATTTTTTCATTATTTTTCCTATAATTCTTCGTTTTTATCAAATACTTCATCATGATATATTAATATTGATATTAAAAATTAAGATAAAAATATTTTAATTTTCAAAATAAAATTTGATTTAACTCTAAAAAATCCACTAAATATTAAATTTTGGTCAATCCGAACCCGACCCAAAAATTTTTATCTTGAAACCCTCCAACCTGAATCGGATCCGAATTCGAAAATTTTAAATCCAAACCTAATTTTTTTCTGATCGATCGGATTGGGTCGTCGAATCGTATTTGATTTTTAACACCCATAGGTATAGTCTCACAAGGAGAAGAATAATGTAGGAATTTTCAGCAATATGCAATTAGAATAAAGATGGGATCACCATTATTAAAAATAGAGTAGAATGGCCAAAGAAAGAATAAAATATTAAATCACTGATCCTCATAGCGAGGAGCGACTGAAGAGGAACGACCGGGGAAAAGAGAGACATTCAACCCCCGGAACCCCACACCCCGCCTATTCGTTCTGTGCTTTCCTACTCGGGTTGGCCTTGTGGATATGCTTCGCCTCTTCGTCCTTGGTTGGCCTTGATAAAGCACCTTACCTTGACTGCTTTTTGGGTTAGGAAAGACAGATTAAACCATCAGACTAACAGCTAACAAGAAAGGAGCGTAGCGATAGCCCTTCTTCTCTCTCTTCGTCTTTTTTTCATTCCCTTCCGGTTTAGTTCAAGCGAAACCAAAAAAATCCAAAATCAACTAGTCTGATGGCTTCCACAATTCTTACAAACCGTAATGGCATTGAATATCTAACAAAATTTCTTAAGTGATCATCAAGCTAAGCCATTTGGATGGGATGATTGTAAAAATCGTAAAAGGTAATTCACGTGTTTCGGTATCCCCACTAATCTTTTTCAAGACTAACATAGAGGAAGTAAATCATTAAAATTACTAGTCGGGATGAATATAAATGATCCATACGTAGAATGTAATAATTGACAAATATTATTGAGCATATATACAATGCAGACGGTTATTTTTTTTTATGAAAGAACTATTCCATTGTATATAAAATTAAAGACGAGGCTTAAATTTATATCAATAGTATAAATTACTTTTAATATGAATATTTATAATTAAATAAGTAATAATAAATAAAACTATTATTCACTATTATAATTCATATAAATATGGTTGAAATTCAAAAATATATTTATTATACTTAAAAATTATAAATCGAGATGCCAATAATATATTAACATCTTATTATTTATAATTTTATAAAACAAATTTTTAACTAGAAGTGTTATGATCCCGTCTGAAATCGATGAGGATGAAGCACCGGTAGGCTGGCTTGAATGTTGATCGTGGAAAGACTTTGAGCTCCGAGAAGGTGCAATACCTCTAATAGCATGAAAAGGAAAGAACATCTGCAAATTAGGCCAAGGAGTCCCTCGCGCGGTCACTCCAATGCTTAAGTTAATTTTGTGAAGGAGAAAGTTGACCGTGGTAAGAACGAGAATGTAAAAATCAGAGAAAGCGTCATATGCTCACAAAGAAGGGACCCCCTTTTATAACTCCTTAATAATCTCTACTTCAATGAGGAGTTATGTCAAATAAAAGATCATGTCTAATAGTCGCATTTCGCCTGTATTAAGTGGTCTTGTCATTTATACGTATAATTATAACCCATATTTATGCAGGGACATTGTTCCACTTGTTCCTAATAACTTTGCTTTGAGCCATAGCCCTAAGACTATTTCCAACCCAAAACATCATATTTGGTGTCAATTTCATACTAAAATGACACAATTTCAGCATCAAATACTTATCACACCAAAAAAGAATATTTCTTAGAATATTCTATTTCATCATATTCAAAATTTAATTATACACGTTACATGATACTTATTATATTTAAAATTAATATTTCATTTATTTTAATTAGTTAATTTTTAAAAATTTTACATCCAACTAATCTATATAAAATATTTTAAAATCACACACAATTAATATAATTACTATTTTTTATTTAAAACAAACAATAACACTTAATTTTAATTATTTTATTATATTTTTTTGAAATTAGTGATATAATTTATAAATATAATTATAATTAAAATATGCTTGATAAATAAATTTTTTATTTAATTAAATATTTAATTTATATTTATAATAAATAATTAATATTTTTAAATAATTATGAAAAATTAATTATTAAAAATTAATTTTCATTAATGATATTTAGTAATATAATATTTAATAACATATATTATATTTGATTTTATTAATTATATAATATAATAAGAATTTTTAAATATTAAAAAAATTAAAAAATTCCGACACCAAATATGGTGTCATGAATAGTGCATCACCAATATGGTGATGTACTATTCATCACACCAAATTTGGGATGAGTTTGGGTGTGTTGGTTGGGGTGGTTTGGTGGGGGTTTGACATCAAATTTGATGTTTTGATGTATGGGTTGGAGATGGTCTAATAGGTGCCTATGGGCCAACGGGACTTACTGGGTTTCAGAGGCTAGCCTTACCCATGATGATACATTAAAATTATTGAGATTTTTTCAATCTCAAACGACCGATTTGGCGTTATGAAAATTTCTCATCGATCGTCAGGGTAAATCGAAAAGTATTTACGATGGACAATCTAAAAGTCCAACGTATCAGGATTTACGCCTCATTTGGAGAACACACTGCAAAATACATACTTTCGATTTGTTGAACATGGATTTATATTATTTTGTTTTCATTGTATATTAACAAAATCGAGACCGCCTTCTACACCGCACCAATCGGAAGGGTAGAATATATATATTGATATTTTAATAATTAAAAGCGGTTTTAAAATTTTGAGAGCAAATAATAAAATATGTATACTAATTAAATATATATATAAGACAAGAAATTTTATTTAATTAAATTTATTATTTTTCAAAAAGTTTTTAAATAGTAACACAAGACTGGTGCGGTAGGCAAAAGATTTTTGGTAAAAAAAGAAAAAAAAGAAAAAAAACAATCAACGAAAGATCACATCTCAAAGATTTCCTGCCGAGATAGGTGTAGATATGGTCTAGTTGAGATTTAAGGCAGTTTCGAAACATCTGAGGAAAAGTAATTTTCAATGAATGATATGTCAGAGTAACTCGTGCCTATCCCTCTGCCGGTTGCGTGTTCCTTTCCTAGGAGTGAAGATGACAAAGCTCAGAACCCCGCGTCTTCTTCTGCTCCTCGCCTCATCCTAACCTTCGCTGTGGCTTCCTGTGTTCCTCTCTTTGTCTTCATCTTCTGATCTTCGGTGTTGGAATCTGTTCACATTTCTTTACCGATCTACTGTTTCTTCTGCTGTCCTCATCTTCATATGATCTTCCTCATCCTCAGCTGATCTTCAACCTTGGGTAACCATTTTTTATTTAATTATACTTACATTTCTTTTACTCTTCCATTTCATACCAGTATTGTTTGTTTTCCGAAACATTTCGATATACAGAAATCAAACAACACACGGATTTTATTTTTAACCCGTTTTTACTCTGCGATTTCAGACCAATGTTTTCAGGAAACAAACAGTACATAAATTTTACTAAAAGCCCGTTTTCCCTTTATTTGACTCTGCGATTCATTTAAACCAACACGAAATCAAATATTGGTTGTTTCCTGAAATATTTTCCCGTGCTTCAATCTGTCTACTTAGGTATTGTGTGTCAGTTTTACATATTTAGGTAATTTATTTTTTGTTTGAGTGGTATTTTAAATTGTTGTTAGTTGGATATGTTATCATCAATATTTTTTTCCTCTTCTTATTCGTAGGCTTTTATTATAAGTCATTTATAATTTTAGTAAACCTATCTATAGTTTTATCCTTTTTTTTTTCGATCTTTATATGTCTTGTATACATCTTTTTCTATGATACATTCCACACTATTTGCACAAATTTTTCGCTGTACCATATTTTACTTTTAATATAAGTATTTTTTTATTTGCGTTTTGAATTTTTATTGTATACGATATAGTTTAGTGGGAGTTTTTTTTATTCTTTAGGATAGTTTACAATTTATTAGCTTATGTACGAGCTTTTATATTTGGGATTTTGGGAATATTTATATTTTATTGTTTAGGGTTAAGCTAATTTGGTATCTAAAAAGAATATTAATTTTAACTGAACTTCACATATAAACAAGTCTTGATAGTTTGCATTTCGATTTTTAATTTCAACTTAATTTTTTTTTAAGCCATTTATTTGAGCAAGATGTGATAAAAATTAAGAATATTTAAATTAATAGAATTTATATATCTTTGTATTGATATGTCTGGTTCATTTTAAAGTAAGTTCTCATATATTTATATTTTTGTATTTTACAATCTCTCCTCCTAACATTGCAGGACCAATCTAAAATTTTAAAAATTATCCATATAAGATTAGAAAATTAAATGCAGACAAATATTTTTTTAATCATATCTAGATTAATCAAATAGTAATATTATGATTAAATTTATTTTAAGTTCGTAATTATTATTCGTAAACAATGATTTGTTTAATATATAATCACGTGGCTGGCAAGGATGATTTTGTCAGATCAAAAATCTGATATTAAAAGTGCCTGCTGCACCTTCGTACCATGCGATCCCTTAACGTCCATATATGTACATCTGTGTGCATCTGCTTACGCTGGCAATGTCAGATAAAAGATCTGCATTAAAAGCCCATGCCTGCGATTCACGTGCTGTCTTATCGGAGATCTCGCGGATCAGTATCGTCCATATCCGGATGTAAATTTCGAAGTGAAAACAGCTGTATTATAATTTTGAGCAGATTTTTTTTTCGCCGCGATATTTTCGCTGCCTGTCTATAAATAGAAGGGCAGATGCAATCAAAAACTAATTGAGCTGCCTTCTTTCCTTTTTGTCGCCCTGTATCACTGCTTTCTTCTTCCTTCGCCCGTTTCTTTTATTTTGTCGCCCTCTACCATTGCTTTCTTCTTCCCTTTCACCGTAAATATCTCGTTGCTCTTCTGTTACTG
>JAGFNQ010008549.1:89889-215687 GCA_024364735.1 Boesenbergia rotunda | reverse complement strand
CTAGGGCTTCGTCCAAGAGACCCTCGTAGCGGAGGGCATCGACCTCGTCGGCGTAGATCGCCTGGAGAGCAGCGAGCGTCTCCTGGAGACGGCGGAGGCGGAGCCGGTCCGTGGCCTTGGTGCGGCTCAGGAACTCGACAGCCTCCTGGAGCCGCTGCACGGCGGGGTCGCAGTCCGGCAGCGACGCCTGCGACAGCGTCGTGGAGGCGGTCGACGCAGTCGACGTAGTCGATGAGAGTGCCGGGTCGGAAGTGGAGGGGGAGAGGCGGAGGAGGCGGCGTTGGAGGGAGCGGACGAGAGAAGAAAGCGCGGAGGAGGGCGAGGGCGGGGGAGACGGCCCGGTCGATGCGGGAGCGGAGAGCGCGGGCGGCGACCGCGTGGGACTGGAGCGGAGACACGGTGTCAGAGACGGTGGAGAGGGCGGAGAGGTGGGAGGAGAGGCGGGCGTCGAAGTCGGAGAGGGCGGTCTCGACGTCGGAGGTGGACCGGAGGAGGGAGGCGAGGCCGGAGCGCGAGGCCTGGAGGTCGGCGAGCGCGGCGGCGGAGACGTCCACCGCCATCGGAGGCTGGCGAAAGGGGAAGCCAGGAGGGGAATGGAATTGGAGGTGGCGAAAGGAAGAAGACAATATATAAATAGAAGGCGGCAGGGTTGAGATGGACGGAGAGGTCGACGGATGGTGACAATCGGCGACGATAAATTCAAGGAACGAAGCCGGCGGCGTCACGGTGGGCGATGATTCGAAGACCATTTGGCGGAAAAAATTTGAGCCAAGGCGCCGCGGAATTATAAAAATATTATTTACCCAAAATTAAATAAAAAACTTGATATTATGAAAAAAAAAATTAAGAGGGGTTTTCAATTATAGAAGTTTTTCATCAGAATTCCTGTCAAATAGATGCAGACAGATCGTAATTATGAATCATGAATATTGAGATAATAATTAATTACTTTTTTTAGATAGATCGTAGTTATGAATCATGAATATTAAAATAATAATTAATCATTTTTTGCTGCAACATATTCCCAGGACATAAAAATTTTGATATTTTGAGAATTTACATAAAAGGGAGGCATCAACGTTTATTAACATTCTTTTCCATGTAAATTATATCCCTATTAAGGACTTTCTTAAGTTTCTTTATTTAATATATTTTTTTTCAGTTTGATCCTAGAGTTCTTTATTTTTTATGTTTTTTTGTAATTTTAAAATAATAACCTCTTTTTTTAAAAAAAATTATAGAGTTATTTTGATGTGAAATAATAAGTAAATTTGAAGAAACTTAATTATAAACTTCATTTGTTGAAATGAAAAAGTTCCTTTATTTTCTTATATACAATTAATAATTACACTTTACACGGCTTACAACATCTCAAAAGGCAAATATAAATAATATTAATTCAACAAATAATATTAATTAAAAAAGTTCAATAATCTCTGAAAAAATTGAATTAGCCCCTTCATATTTACTTAAATTAAAACACCGTACCCGTTTCACCATCCACCTTCATCCTTCCTTCATCCACCACATCCACGCTCAGCAGCAAGCAGACGACGGCGACGGATGCGGAGAACACGAAACCCGACCCGAAAATCCACAGTAGCAGAGTCAACGCCGCGTAGAACACTCTGCTGCCCAGCAACTGGAACAAGTACGCCTTCTCCAACACGTCGCAGGTGAACTCCGAGTCCATGGTGAGCGTGTTGATCAGGAAGCATACTTGGTTGATGAGCTTGATGGAGAGGGAGAAGCAGAGGAAGGCGATGAGGAAGGCGAGGAGGATGAAGACGTACTGGAGCGTCGTCGACGGCGCCAGCGGTGAGCGCTCGACGGTGGTGACGAGGGCGGCGAGGCCGGAGCAGAGGACGACGCAGGTGCTGCCCATCAGAGTAGCGCCCATGATCGAGTTCCGGAACGTTTGCACCGCCAGGATGTTCTTCTTCTCGTTCTCCTAAAAACAACACCAAAATGCAAGATCTTCTAGTTCAATTTCCATTGCGGATGAGCTCAATTGCTCGATCGAGTGCCGCAAATCTGTCGATGCTTACTTTGACGATGGAAAGGACCCAAAGGCGCCGGGCGAAGGAGTGGATTCCGATGGCGGTTCTGAGTGGGTGATATCGGACTTGGTACGACAGCCAAATGTGGTAGGAGATGTGGAGGAGAAGGCTCAATGGGATCAGAACGAGATCCAAGTAAGACTTTCTGCACTCCATTTTGTGATCAGCAGAAACCTTCTTCTTCTTCTTCTTCGGATCGTTCTGTGGTCATGTTTGGAGCTTGTGGTTGTATATATAGAGCAGTGGTGAATTGAGTTTAGGTGAATGTCATGCCATCGCTCGGTTACATGTGCTACATCATATTAGTGTTGGAAAGCCTAAAGAAATTCAACTCTTTGTCTACTTGCAACATGGAGTATTTCCTTATCCTCAACTTGGGTTTTCAATTCGCCCCTTTCTCTTTAGGTTTGGCATGATCCCCTCGACTTAGAAACCCAAACACAATCGGAAATAACAGATTTCAACAGACAATTGGCATGTGGCTTTTCGATGGTGATGACAGCGGGTGGAGTGAAACATAAGATTCTTGTGAAAGGGAAGTTCGAGATGAGGTTATATGCACATTTGAAACGTTATAGACCTAAATAATACAATTTGTAACTCGTTATATTTTGTGAGGAACAAAAGCACCTAGCTACCTCAATTGGAGAGGTGAATTGTCATCCTCCATTTTAGGGATGACAGCCTCCAGTTTTCTATCAAGTACGTGTGCCTACCTAACGTTCTCAACTTCGAGTTTAGATAATGAAGAAACTACAAAAGGAATTCAGTCGGCCAAGTTTTATCCAAACCATAGGTCCATTGTTCAAAACCCACCTATGGATTAAATTTTGTCCCCGGGGCTATGGTACAGCGGTAAGGTACCTAATTGTTAATCCAGGCATCCGCGGTTCGATCTCCAGCTACGGCGCATTTTGTAGGAATTTTTCCTCCAAATGGGGCGCGAACCCTGGGACGTTGGGCTTCTAGATTGCCACCGCGAGCCTTCCCGATTTATCCTGGTGACCGGTGGGAAACTTCCGTGGGGCCGGGCCGATCATCCCAGGTTCAATTTGTCTGCTGCCTGGTTCATCATTTTTTCAACTTCGAGTTTAGATAGCGAATAATTAACGATCGCTATCTCTAAATAAGTATTATTGAAATTTTCACTAATCTAACCAGACTGACTGAAGAAGTTACACGATTTTTCATCAGATGCACCTGTGCACAGCATGTCGTAAAGCGGTAAGGTCACTAGTCGTTAACCCAGGCATCCGCGGTTCGATCCCCAGCTACGGCGCATTTTACAGGAATTTTTCCTCTAAATAGGGCGCGAATCCTGGGACGCTGGGCGTCTAGACTGGCCACCGCGAGCGCTTCCCGATTTACCCTGGTGACCGGTGGGAAACTACCGTGGGGCCGGGCCGGTCACCCCAGGTTCAATTTGTCTGCTGCCTGGTACATCATTTTTTTTTGTTTTGGTTCCCAAGAGCATAGAAAAAACTAATAGAAGAAAAACAATGTCGTAAGACAAAATGAGCAACATGCACTACCATAAAAACCAGCATTACCGACGGAACTCTGTCGGTAAAAGCACTTACCGACGGAAGAAATCCGTCGGTAATTCCTTATCGACGGAATTTTTGTACCGTCGGTAAAATTTCCGACGGAATTTTATTTCCGTCGGAATATTGTGTCGACGGAACCCCATTTCCATCAGTAATTTCCGACGGAATTGGGTTTTCGTCGGAAATTTCCGACGGAAAATTCCCCCATTTCTGTCGGAAACACGTATTTATTATTTGTTCTTTTGTGTCTATGAAAAATGATATTTCTAAGAAATCATCAACATAGTTTCTTACCGTAGATCCAGAATGCACAAAACTCATTCCTATCCAAATCAATTCAATTGGTGTCTCTCAAACTGATGATTCCTAGGAAATAGAGCACAAGAAAGATAGCATTACAAAAGACGCCCAAGTAGTTGTTCTTAACATAATCCAAGAATTGATAAAATGTCGCCATGCCTTCGATCGACTATTCAAGATTTATTAAGCAAAATTGAATTCCAACGTTCTTGATCTAAGGAAGGCTACTACCATAAAAACCAGAATTACCGACGAAATTCCGACGGACTTTCGTCCGTCGGCGTAAAATCCGTCGGTAATTCCTTACCGACAGAATTTTTGTACCGTCGGTAAAATTTCCGACGGAATTTTACTTCCGTCGGAATATTGTGCCGACGGAACCCCATTTCCGTTGGACATTTCCGACGGAATTGGGTTTCCGTCGGAAATTTCCGATGAAAAATTGCCTCAATTCCGTCGGAAACACGTATTTATTATTTGTTCTTGTGTGTCTATAAAAATAACCTTTTTGAGAAATCATCAACATAATTTTCTACCGTAGATCCAGAATGCACAAAACTCATTCCTTTCCAAATCAATTCAATTGGTGTCTCTCAAACTGATGATTCCTAGGAAATAGATCACAAGAAAGATAACATTACTAAAGACACCCAGGTAGTTGTTCTTAACGTAATCAAGAATTGATAAAATGTCGCCATGCCTTTGATCGACTATGCAAGATTTATTATGTAATATTGAATTCCAACGTTCTTGATCTAAGGAAGGCCACTACCATAAAAACCAGCATTACCGATGGATTTCTGTCGGTAAAGGCACTTACCGACGGAATTCCGATGGAATTTCATCCGTCGGAGTGAAATCCGTCGGTAATTCCTTACCGACGGAATTTCTGTACCGTCGGTAAATTTCCGACGGAATTTTATTTCCATCGGAATATTGTGCCGACGGAACCCCATTTCTGTCGAAAACATGTATTCATTATTTGTTCTTGTGTGTCTATGAAAAATGACATTTCTGAGAAATCATCAACATAGTTTCCTACCGTAGATCCAGAATGCACAAAACTAGTTCCTATCCAAATCAATTCAATTGGTGTCTCTCAAACTGATGATTCCTAGGAAATAGAGCACAAGAAAGATATCATTACTTAAGACTCCCAGGTAGTTGTTCTTAACATAATCCCAGAATTGATAAAATGTCGCCATGCCTTCGATCGACTATGCAAGATTTATTATGTAAAATTGAATTCCAACGTTCTTGATCTAAGGAAGACCACTACCATAAAAACCAGCATTACCAAGAGAATTCTGTCGGTAAAGGCACTTACTGACGGAATTCCAACGGAATTTCCTCCGTCGGAGTGAAATCCGTTGTTAATTCCTTACCGACGGAATTTTTTTACCGTCGGTAAAATTTCCGACGAAATTTTATTCCCGTAGGAATATTGTGCCGACGGAACCCCATTGCCGTCGGAAACATGTATTTATTATTTGTTCTTGTGTGTCTATGAAAATGACCTTTCGGAGAAATCATCAACATAGTTTCCTTCCGTAGATCCAGAATGCACAAAACTCATTCCTATCCAAATCAATTCAATTGGTGTCTCGCAAACAGATGATTCCTTGGAAATAGAGCACAAGAAAGATAACATTACTAAAGAAGCCCAGGTAGTTGTTCTTAACATAATCCCAGAATTGATAAAATGTCGTCATGCCTTCGATCGACTATGCAAGATTTATTAAGCAAAATTGAATTCCAACGTTCTTGTTCTAAGGAAGGCCACTACCATAAAAACCAGCATTACCGACGGAATTCTGTCAGTAAAGGCACTTACCGATGGAATTCTGTCAGTAAAGGCACTTATCGACGGAATTCTGATTGAATTTCCTCCGTCGCAATGAAATCCGTCAGTAAGTCCTTACCAACGGAATTTTTGTACCGTCGGTAAAATTTCTGACGGAATTGGGTTTTCGTCGGAAATTTCCAACTTAAAATTCCCCCATTTCCGTCGGAAACACGTATTTATTATTTGTTCTTGTGTGTCTATGAAAAATGACCTTTCTGAGAAATCATCAACATCGTTTCCTACCGTAGATCCATAATGCACAAAACTCATTCCTATCCAAATCAATTCAATTGGTATCTCTCAAACTGATGATTCCTCGGAAATAGAGCACAAGAAAGATAGCACTACTTATGACGCCCAAGTAGTTGTTCTTAACATTATCCCAGAATTGATAAAATGTCGCCATGCTTTCGATCGATTATGCAAGATTTATTATGTAAAATTGAACACCAACGTTCTTGATGTCATGAAGGCCACTACCATAAAAACCAGCATTATCGACGGAATTCTGTCGGTAAAGGCACTTACCGACGGAAATCCATTACCTCCGTCGGTAACGACAGGATTTCCTCCATCGGATTGAAATCCATCGGTAATTCCTTACCGACGGAATTTTTGTAACGTCGGTAAAATTTCCGACGGAATTTTATTTCGGTCGGAATATTGTGCCTACAGAACCACATTTCCGTCGGAAATTTCCGACGGAATTCGGTTTCCGTCGAAAATTTCCAAGGGAAAATTCCCCCATTTCCGTCGGAATCACGTATTTATTATTTGTTTATGTGTATCTATGAAAAATGACCTTTCTGAGAAATCATCTTTCCTTAGATCAAGAACGTTGGAATTCAATTTTGCATAGTCGATCGAAGGCATGACAACATTTTAACAATTCTGGGATTATGTTAAGAACAACTACCTGGGCGACTTAAGTAATGCTATCTTTCTTGTGCTCTATTTCCTAGGAATCATCAGTTTGAGAGACACCAATTGAATTGATTTGGATAAGAATGAGTTTTGTGCATTTTGGATCTACAGTAGGAAACTATGTTGATGATTTCTCAGAAAGATCATTTTTCAAAGACACACAAGAACAAATAATAAATACGTGTTTCTGACGGAAATGTGAGAATTTTCCGTCGAAAATTTTCGACGGAAACCCAATTTCGTCAGAAATTTCCGACGGAAATGGGGTTTCGTCAGTACAATATTCCGACGGAAAAAAAATTCTGTCGTAAATTTTACCGATGGCACAAAAATTCCGTCGGTAAGGAATTACCGACGGATTTCAATCAGACGGAGGAAATCCCGTCGGAATTTCGTCGGTAAGTGCCTTTACCGACAGAATTCCGTCGGTAATGCTGGTTTTTATGGTAGTGGCCTTCCTTATATCAAGAAGGTTGGAATTCAATTTTACATAATAAATCTTGCATAGTCGATTGAAGGTATGACAACCTTTTATCAATTCTGGGATTATGTTAAGAACAACTACCTGGGCGTCTTAAGTAATTCTATCTTTCTTGTGATCTATTTCCAAGGAATCATCAGTTTGAGAGACACCAATTGAATTGATTTGGATAGCAATGAGTTTTTTGCAATCTGGATCACGGTAGGAAACAATGTTGATGATTTCTCAGAAACGCCATTTTTCATAGACACACAAGAACAAATAATAAATACGTGTTTCCGACGGAAATAGGGGAATTTTCCGTCAGAAATATCCGACGGAAAGCCAATTCCGTCGGAAATTTCCGACGGAAATGGGGATCCGTTGGCACAATAATCCGACGGAAATAAAATTCCGTTGGAATTTTTACCGACGGTACAAAAATTCCGTCGGTAAGGAATTACCGACGGATTTCACTCCGACGGAGGAAATTCTGTCGATAAGTGCCTTTACCGACAGAATTCCGTACTGACAGAATTTCGTAGATAATGTTGGTTTTTGTGGTAGTGGCCTTCCTTAATTCAAGAACGTTGGAATTCAATTTTGCATAATAAATCTTGCATAGTCGATCGAAGGCATGACGACATTTTATCAATTCTGGGATAATGTTAAGAACAACTACCATGACGTCTTAAGTAATGCTATCTTTCTTGTGCTTTATTTCCTAGGAATCATCAGTTTGAGAGACACCAATTGAATTGATTTGGATAGTAATGAGTTTTGTACATTCTGGATCTACGCTAGGAAACTATGTTGATGATTTCTCAAAAGGTCATTTTTCATAGACACACAAGAACAAATAATAAATATGTGTTTCCGACGGAAATGGGGTTCCGTCGGCAAAATATTCCGACGGAAATAAAATTCCGTCGGAAATTTTAACGACTGTACAAAAATTCTGTCGGTAAGGAATTCCCGACGGATTTCACTCCGACGGAGGAAATTCCGTCGAAATTCCTTAGGTAAGTGCCTTTACTGACAGAATTCCGTCGGTAATGCTGGTTTTTATGGTAGTGGCCTTCCTTAGATCAAGAACGTTGGAATTCAATTTTACATAATAAATCTTGCATAGTCGATCGAAGGCATGGTGACATTTTATCAATTCTGGGATTATGTTAAAAACAACTAACAACTACCTGGGCGTCTTAAGTACTGCTATCTTTGTTGTGCTCTATTTCCTTGGAATCATCAGTTTGAGAGACACCAATTGAATCGATTTGGGTAGGAACTAGTTTTGTGCTATGTTGATGATTTCTCAAAAAGGTCATTTTCATAGACACACAAGAGGAAATAATAAATACGTTCTCCCGACGGAAATGGGGATCCGTCGTCACAATATTCCGACGGAAATAAAATTCCGTCGAAAATTTTACCGACGGTACAAAAATTCAGTCGGTATGGAATTACCGACGGATTTCACTCCGACGGAGGAAATTCCATCGGAATTCCGTCGGTATGTGCCTTTACAAACAAAATTCTGTCGGTAATGCTGGTTTTTATGGTAGTGGCCTTCCTTAGATCATGAACGTTGAAATTCAATTTTACATAATAAATCTTGCAAAGTCGATCAAAGGCATGGCGACATTTTTTCAATTCTGGGATTACGTTAAGAACAACTACTTGGGCGACTTTTATAATGCTATCTTTCTTGTGCTCTATTTCCTAGGAATCATCAGTTTGAGAGATACCAATTGAATAGATTTAAATAGGAATGAGTTTTGTGCATTCTGGATCAATGGTAGGAAACTATATTGATGATTTCTCAGAACGTTCATTTTTCATAGACACACAAGAACAAATAATAAATACGTGTTTTCGACGAAAATGGGGGATTTTTACTTCAGAAATGGGTTTCCGTCGGGACAATATTCTGACGGAAATAAAATTCAGTCGGAAATTTTACCGATGATACAAAAATTCCATCGGTAAGGAATTACCGACGGATTTCACTCCGACGGAGGAAATTCCGTCGGTAAGTGCCTTTACCGACAGAAATCCGTCAGTAATGTTGGTTTTTATGATAGTGGCCTTCCTTAGATCAAGAACGTTGGAATTCAATTTTGCATAATAAACCTTGCATAGTCGATCGAAGGCATGACGACATTTTATCAATTTTGGGATTATGTTAAGAACAACTACCTGAGCGTTTTTAGTAATGCTATCATTCATGTGCTCAATTTCCTAGGAATTATCAGTTTGAGAGGCACCAATTGAATTGATTTGGATAGGAATAAGTTTTGTGCATTCTGGATCTACGGTAGGAAACTATGTTGATCATTTCTCAGAAATGTCATTTTTCATAGACACACAAGAACAAGTAATAAATACGTGTTTTCGATGGAAATGGGGCAATTTTCCGACGGAAATTGCCGACGGAAACCCAATTCCGTTGGAAATTTCCTACGACAATGGGGTTCCGTCGGCACAATATTCCGACGGAAATAAAATTACGTTGGAAATTTTACCGACGGTACAAAAATTCTGTCGGTAAGTGCCTTTACCTACAGAATTCTGTCGGTAATGCTGGTTTTATGGTAGTGGCCTTCCTTAGATCAAGAACGTTGGAATTCAATTTTGCATAATAAATCTTGCATAGTCGATCGAAGGCATGGCGACATTCTATCAATTCAGGGATTATGTTAAGAACAACTACCTGGGCGTCTTTAGTAATGCTATCTTTCTTGTGCTCTATTTCCGAGGAATCATCTGTTTGCGAGACACCAATTGAATTTATTTGGATAGGAATGAGTTTTGTGCATTCTGGATCTACGGTAGGAAACTATGTTGATGATTTCTCAGAAAGGTCATTTTTCATAGTCACACAAGAACAAATAATACATACTTGTTTTTGACGGAAATGGGGAAATTTTCACTTGTAAAATTCCGACGGCAACCCAATTCCGTCGGAAATTTCTGACTGAAATGGGGATCCGTCGGCACAATATTCCGATGGAAATAAAATTTCGTCGGAAATTTTACCGAGGTACAAAAATTCCGTCGGTAAGATATTACCGACAGTTTCACTCCGATAGAGGAAATTCAGTTGGTAAGTGCCTTTACCCACAGAATTCCGTCGGTAATGCTGGTTTTTTTGGTAGTAGCCTTCCTTAGATCAAGAACATTGGAATTCAATTTTGCATAATAAATCTTGCATAGTCGATCGAAGCCATGGCGACATTTTATCAATTCTGGGATTATGTTAAAAGCAACTACCTGAGAGTCTTAAGTAATGCTATCATTCTTGAGCTATATTTCCTAGGAATCATTAGTTTGAGAGACACCAATTGAATTGATTTGGATAGGAATTAGTTTTGTGCATTCTGTATCTACGGTAGGAAACTGTGTTGATGATTTCTCTAAAAGGTCATTTTTCATAGACACAAGAACAAATAATAAATACGTGTTTCCGACGGAAATAGGGTTCCGTCGGCACAATATTCTGACGGGAATAAAATTTCGTCTGAAATTTTACCGACGGAACAAAAATTCCGTCGGTAAGGAACTAACGATGGATTTCACTCCGACGGAGGAAATTCCGTTAGAATTCCGTCGGTAAGTGCCTTTACCGACAGAATTCCGTCAGTAATGCTGGTTTTTATGGTAGTGGCCTTCCTTAGAACAAGAACGTTGGAATTCAATTTTGCTTAATAAATCTTGCATAGTCGATCGAAGGCATGACGACATTTTATCAATTCTGGGATTATGTTAAGAATAGCTACCTGGGCGTCTTAAATAATGATATCTTTCTTGTGCTCTATTTCCTAGGAATCATCAGTTTGAGAGACACCAATCGAATTGATTTGGATAGGAACTAGTTTTGTGCATTCTGCATCTACGTTAGGAAACTATGTTGATGATTTCTAGGAAAGGTCATTTTTCATAGACACACAAGAACAAATAATAAATACATGTTTCCGATGTAAATGGGGTTTCGTAGGCACAATATTCCGACAGAAATAAAATTCCGTCGGAAATTTTACCGACGGTACAAAAATTCCGTCGGAAGGAATTACCGACGGATTTCACTCTGACGGAGGAAATTCCATCAGAATTTCGTCGGTAAGTGCCTTTACCGACAGAATTCTGTCGGTAATGCTAGTTTTTATGATAGTGGCCTTCCTTAGATCAAGAACGTTGGAATTCAATTTTACATAATAAATCTTGCATAGTCGATTGAAGGCATGGCGACATTTTATCAATTCTGGGATTACGTTAAGAACAACTACCTGGGCGTCTTTAGTAATGCTATCATTCTTGTGATCTATTTCCTAGTAATCATCAGTTTGAGAGACACCAATTTGGATAGAAATGAGTTTTGTGCATTCTGGATCTACGGTAGGAAACTATGTTGATGATTTCTCAGAAAGGTCATTTTGATAGACACACAAGAACATATAATAAATACGTGTTTCCGACGGACATGGGGCAATTTTCCATCAGAAATTTCCGACAGAAACCCAATTCCATCGAAAATTTCCGACCGAAATGGGGATCCGTCGGCACAATATTACGACGGAAATAAAATTCCGTTGGAAATTTTATCGAGGTACAAAAATTCCGTCGGTAAGGAATTACCGACAGATTTCACTCTGACGGATGAAATTCTATCGGTAAGTGCCTTTACCTACAAAATTCCGTCAGTAATGCTGGTTTTTATGGTAGTGGCCTTCCTTAATTCAAGAACGTTGGAATTCAATTTTGCATAATAAATCCTACAAAGTCGATCGAAGGCATGGCGACATTTTATCAATTCTGGGATTATGTTAAGAACAACTACCTGGGCGCCTTTAGTAATGCTATCCTTCTTGTGCTCTTTTTCCTAGGAATCATCCGTTTGAGAGACACCAATTTAATTGATTTGGATAGGAATGAGTTTTGTGCATTCTGGATCTACGGTAGGAAACTATGTTGATGATTTCTCAGAAAGGTTATTATTCATAGACACACAAGAACAAATAATAAATACGTGTTTCCGACGGGAATGGGGGGAGTTTTCCGTCGGCACAATATACCGACGGAAATAAAATTCTGTCAGAAATTTTATCGACGGTACAAAAATTCCGTCGGTAAGGAATTACCGATGTATTTCACTCCGACGGAGGAAATTCAATCGAAATTTCGTCAGTATGTGCCTTTACCGACAGAATTCCGTCGGTAATGCTGGTTTTTATGATAGTGGCCTTCCTTAGATCAAGAACGTTAGAATTCAATTTTACATAATAAATCTTGCATAGCGGATCGAATGCATGGCGACATTTTATCAATTCTGGGATTACGTGAAGAACAACTACCTGGGCGTCTTTAGTAATGCTATGATTCTTGTGATCTATTTCCTAGGAATCATCAGTTTGAGAGACACCAATTTCGATAGGAATGAGTTTTTTGCATTCTGGATCTACGGTAGGAAACTATGTTGATGATTTCTCAGAAAGCTCATTTTGATAGACATACAAGAACAAATAATTAATACGTGTTTTCGATGGAAATGGGGCAATTTTCCATCAGAAATTTCTGACGGAAACCCAATTCCGTCGGAAATTTCAGACCGAAATGGGCATCCGTCGGCACAATATTCTGACAGAAATAAAATTCCGTTGGAAATTTTACCGAGGTACAAAAATATCGTCGGTAAGGAATTACCGACGGATTTCAATCCGACGGAGGAAATTTTGTCGGTAAGTGCCTTTACCGACAGAATTCCGTCGGTGATGATGGTTTTTATGGTAGTGGCCTTCCTTAATTCAAGAACGTTGGAATTCAATTTTGCATAATAAATCTTGCATAGTCGATCGAAGGCATGGCGACATTTTATCAATTCTGGGATTATGTTATGAACAACTACCTGGGCGTCTTTAGTAATGGTATCCTTCTTGTGCTCTTTTTCCTAGGAATCATCTGTTTAAGAGACACCAATTTAATTGTTTTGGATAGGAATGAGTTCTGTGCATTCTGGATCTACGGTAGGAAACTATGTTGATGATTTCTTATAAAGGTCATTATTCATAGACACACAAGAACAAATAATAAATACGTGTTTCCGACCGAAATGGGGGAATTTTCCTTCGGAAATTTCCGACGGAAATGGGGTTCCGTCGGCACAATATTCCGACGGAAATAAAATTCCGTCAAAATTTTACCGACGGTACAAAAATTCTGTCGGTAAGGAATTATCGACGGATTTCACTCCGACGGAGGAAATTCCGTCGGTATGTGTCTTTACCGACAGAATTGCGTCAGTAATGCTGGTTTTTATGGTAGTGGCCTTCCTTAGACCAAGTACGTTGGAATTCAATTTTGCATAATAAATCCTGCATAGTCGATCAAAGGCATGACGACAGTTTATCAATTCTGGGATTATGTTAAGAACAACTACCTGGGCGTCTTAAGTAATGCTATCTTTCTTGTGCTCTATTTCCTGGGAATCAGCAGTTTGAGAGACAACACGTTAATTGATTTTGATTAGAATGAGTTTTGTGCTTTCTGGATCTACGGTAGGAAACTATGTTGATGATTTCTCAGAAAGGTCATTTTTCATAGACACACAAGAACAAATAATAAATACGTGTTTCCGACGGAAATGCCAGAATTTTCGGTCGGAAATTTTCGACGGGAACACAATTCCGTCGGCACAATATTCCGACGGAAATAAAATTTCGTGGGAAATTTAACCGACGGTACAAATATTCCGTCGTTAAGGAATTGCCGACGGATTTCAATCCGACGGAGGAAATCTCGTCGGAATTCCGTTAGTACGTGCCTTTACCGACAAAACTTCGTCGGTAATGCTGGATTTTATGGTAGTGGCCTTCCTAAGATCAAGAATGTTGGAATTCAATTTTACATAATAAATCTTGCATAGTCGATTGAAGGTATGACGACATTTTATCAATTCTGGGATTATGTTAAGAACAACTACCTGTGCGTCTTAAGTAATGCTATCTTTCTTGTGTTCTATTTCCTAGGAATCATCAGTTTGAGAGACACCAATTGAATTGATTTGGATGGGAATGAGTTTTTTGCATTCTGGATCTACGGTAGGAAACTATGTTAATGATTTCTCATAATCGTCAATTTTCATTGACACACAAGAACAAATATTAAATATGTGTTTCGACGGAAATGGAGGAAATTTTCGTCGGAAATTTTCGACGGAAACCCAATTCCGTCGGAAATTTTCGACGGAAATGGGGATTCGTCGGCACAATATTCTGACGGAAATAAAATTCCGTTGGAAATTTTACCGACGGTACAAATGTTCCGTCGGTAAGGAATTACCGACGGATTTCACTCAGATGGAGGAAATTCCATCGATAAGTGCCTTTAGCGACAAAATTCCGTCGGTAATGCTGGTTTTTATGGTAGTAGCCTTCTTTAGATCAAGAACGTTGGAATTCAATTTCGCATAATAAATCTTGCATAGTCGATCGAAGGCATGGCGATATTTTATCAATTCTGGGATTATGTTAAGAACAACAACCTGGGCGTCTTTAGTAATGCTATCTTTCTTGTGCTCTATTTCCTAGGAATCATCAGTTTGAGACACACCAATTTAATTGATTTGGATAGGAATGAGTTTTGTGCATTCTGGATCTACGGTAGGAAACGATGTTGATGATTTCTCAGAAAGGTCATTTTTCATAGGCACACAACAACAAATAATAAATACGTGTTTCCGACAGAAATGGGGGAATTTTCGGTAGGAAATTTCCGACGGAAAGCCAATTCCGTTGGAATTTCCGTCCGAAATGGGGATCCGTCGGCACATTATTCCGACGGAAATAAAATTTCGTTGGAAATTTTACCGATGGTACAAAAATTCCGTCGGTAAGGAATTACCGACGGATTTCACTCCGACGGAGGAAATTCTGTCGGTAAGTGCCTTTACCAACAGAATTCCGTCGGTAATGCTGGGTTTTATGGTAGTGGTCTTCCATAATTCAAGAATGTTGGAATTCAATTTTGATTAATAAATCTTGCATAGTCGATCGAATGCATTACGACATTTTATCAATTCTGGGATTATGTTAAGAACAATTAACTGGGCGTCTTTAGTAATGCTATCTTTCTTGTGCTTTTTTTCCTAGGAATCATCAGTTTGAGATACACCAATTTAATTGATTTGGATAAGTACGAGTTTTGTGCATTCTGGATCTACGGTAGGAAACTATGTTGATGATTTCTTAGAAAGGTCATTATTAATAGACACACAAGAACAAATAATAAATACGTGTTTCCGACGGAAATGGGGGAATTTTCCGTCAGAAATTTCCGAGGGAAATGGGGTTCCGACGGCACAATATTCTGACGGAAATAAAATTCCGTCGGAAATTTTACCGTCGGTACAAAAATTCCGTCGGTAAGGAATTACCAACGGATTTCACTCCGACGGACGAAATTCCGTCGGTAAGTGTCTTTACCGACAGAATTCCGTCGGTAATGCTGGTTTTTATGGTAGTGGCCTTCCTTAGATCAAGAACGTTGGAATTCAATTTTGAATAATAAATCTTGCATTGTCGATCAAAGGCATGACTACAGTTTATCAATTCTGGGATTATGTTAAGAACAACTACCTGGGCGTCTTAAGTAATGCTATCTTTCTTGTGCTCTATTTCCTAGGAATCAGCAGTTTGAGAGACAGCAATTGAATTGATTTCGATGAGAATGAGTTTTGTGCATTCTGGATCTACGGTAGGAAACTATGTTGATGATTTCTCAAAAAGGTCATTTTTCATAGACACACAAGAACAAATAATAAATACATGTTTCAGACGGAAATGGGTGACTTTTCCGTCGGAAATTTTCGACGGGAACACAATTCCATCGACACAATATTCCGACGGAAATAAAATTCCGTGGGAAAATTATCTGACTATACAAAAATTCCGTCGTTAAGGAATTACCGACGGATTTCAATCCGACGGAGGAAATCTCGTCGGAATTCCGTCTGTAAGTGCCTTTACCGACAGAATTTCGTCGGTAATGCTGGTTTTTATGGTAGTGCCCTTCCTTAGATCAAGAATGTTGGAATTAAATTTTACATAATAAATCTTGCATAGTTGATTTAAGGTATGGCGACATTTTATCAATTCTGGGATTATGTTAAGAACAACTACCTGGGCGTCTAAAGTAATGCGTTCTTTCTTGTGCTCTATTTCCTAGGAATTATCAGTTTGAGAGACACCAATTGAATTGATTTGGATAGGAATGAGTTTTTTGCATTCTGGATTTACGGTAGGAAACTATGTTGATGATTTCTCAGAAACGTCAATTTTCATTGTCACACTTGAACAAAAAATAAATACGTGTTTCGACGGAATTGGGGGAATTTCCCTCGGAAATTTTCGACGGATCTCAATTCCGTCGAAAATTTCCGACGAAAATGGGGATCCGTCGGCACAATATTCTGACGGAAATAAAATTCCATTGGAAATTTACCGACGATACGAAATTTCCGTCGGTAAGGAATGACCGACAGATTTTTCTCTGATGGTGGAAATTCCATTGGTAAGTGCCTTTACCGACAGAATTCCGTCGGAAATGCTGGTTGTTATGGTAGTGGCCTTCTTTAGATCAAGAACGTTGGAATTCAATTTTGCATAATAAATCTTGCATAGTCGATCGAAGGCATGGCGACATTTTATCAATTCTGGGATTATGTTACGAACAAAGACCTGGGCATCTTTAGTAATGCTATCTTTCTTGTGCCCTTTTTCCTAGGAATCATCAGTTTGAGAGACACCAATTGAATTGATTTGGATAGGAATGAGTTTTGTGCGTTTTGGATCTACGGTAGGAAACTATGTTGATGATTTCTTAGAAAGATCATTATTCATAGACACACAAGAACAAATAATAAATAGTGTTTTCGACGGAAATGGGGGAATTTTCCGTCAGAAATTTCCGACGGAAATGGGGTTCCGTCGGCACAATATTCCGACGGAAATTAAATTTCGTCAGAAATTTTGCCGACGGTACAAAAATTCCGTCGGTAAGTGTCTTTACCAATAGAATTCCGTCGGTAATGCTGGTTTTAATGGTAGTGACCTTCCTAAGATCAAGAACGTTGGAATTCAATTTTACATAATAAATCTTGCATAGTCGATCAAAGGCATGACGACAGTTTATCAATTCTGGAATTATGTTAAGAACAACTACCTGGGCGTCTTAAGTAATGCTATCTTTCTTGTACTCTATTTCCAAAGAATCAGCAGTTTGAGAGACAACAATTGAATTGATTTTGATAAGAATGAGTTTTGTGCATTTTGGATCTACGGTAGGAAACTATGTTAATGATTTCTCAGAAAGGTCATTTTTCATAGACACACAAGAACAAATAATAAATACGTGTTTCCGACGGAAATGGGGGAATTTTCCGTCGGAAATTTGCAACGGGAACACAATTCCGTCGGCACAATATTCCGACGGAAATTAAATTCCGTCGGAAATTTTACTGACGGAACAAAAATTTCGTCGGTAAGGAATTACCGACTGATTTCAATCCGACGGAGGAAATCCCGTCGAAATTCCGTTTGTAAGTGCCTTTGCCGACAGAATTTCGTCGGTAATACTAGTTTTTATGATAGTGGCCATCCTTAGATCAAGAATGTTGGAATTCAATTTTACATAATAAATCTTGCATAGTCGATTGAAGGTATGGCGACATTTTATCAATTTTGGGATTATGTTAAGAATAACTACCTGTTCGTTTTAAGTAATGCTATCTTTCTTGTGCTCTATTTCCTAGGAATCATCAGTTTGAGAGACACCAATTGAATTGATTTGGATAGGAATGAGTTTTTTTGCATTCTGAATCTACGGTAGGAAACTATGTTGATGATTTCTCAGAAACGTCAATTTTCATTGACACACAAGAACAAATAATAAATACGTGTTTCGACGGAAATGGGAGAATTTTTCGTCGGAAATTTTCGACGGAAACCCAATTCCGTAGGAAATTTCTGACGGAAATGGGGATCCGTCGGCACAATATTCTGACGGAAATAAAATTCCGTTGTAAATTTTATCGACGGTACAAAAGTTCCGTCGGTCCTTACCGACAAATTTCACTCCGATGGAGGAAATTCCGTCGGTAAGTGCCTTTCCGACAGAATTCCGTTGGTAATGCTGGTTTTTTGGTTGTGGCCTTCTTTAGATCAAGAACGTTGGAATTCAATTTTGCATAATAAATCTTGCATAGTCGATCGAAGGCATGGCGACATTTATCAATTTTGGGATTATGTTAAGAACAACTACTTGGGCGTCTTTAGTAATGCTATCTTTCTTGTGCTCTATTTCCTAGGAATCATCAGTTTGAGACACACCAATTTAATTGATTTGGATAGGAATGAGTTTTGTGCATTCTGGATCTATGGTAGGAAACTATGTTAATGATTTCTTAGAAAGGTCATTTTTCATAGGCACACAACAACAAATAATAAATACGTGTTTCCGACGGAAATCAGAGAATTTTCGGTCGGAAATTTCCGACGGAAAGCCAATTCCATCGGAAATTTCCGACCGCAATGGGTATCCGTCGGCACAATATTCCGACGGAAATAAAATTCCGTTGGAAATTTTATCGATGGTACAAAAATTCCGTCGATAAGGAATTACTGACGGATTTCACTCCGACGGAGGAAATTCTGTCGGTAAGTGCCTTTACCGACAGAATTCCATGGGTAATGCTTGTTTTTATAGTAGTGGCCTTCCTTAATTCAGGAACGTTGGAATTCAATTTTGCATAATAAATCTTGCATAGTCGATCGAAGGCATGGCGACATTTTATCAGTTCTGGGATTATGTTAAGAACAATTACCTGGGCGTCTTTAGTAATGCTATCTTTCTTGTGCTCTTTTTCCTAGGAATCATCAGTTTGAGAGACACCGATTTAATTGATTTGGATAGGAATGAGTTTAGTGTATTCTGGATCTACGGTAGGAAACTATGTTGATGATGTCTTAGAAAGGTCATTATTTATAGACAAACAAGAACAAATAATAAATACATGTTTCCGACGGAAATGGGGGAATTTTTCGTCGGAAATTTCCGACGGAAATGGGGTTCCGTCGGCACAATATTCCGACGGAAATAAAATTCCGTCGAAAATTTTACCGACGGGTCAAAAATTCTGTCGGTAAGGAATTACCGACGGATTTCACTCCGACAGAGGAAATTCCATCGGTAATGCTGGTTTTTATGGTAGTGGCCTTCCTTAGGTCAAGAACGTTGGAATTCAATTTTGCATAATAAATCTTGCATAGTCGATCAAAGGCATGACGACAGTTTATCAATTCTGGGATTATGTTAAGAACACCTACCTGGGCGTCCTAAGTAATGCTATCTTTCTTGTGCTCTATTTCCTATCAATCAGCAGTTTGAGTGACAGCAATTGAATTGATTTTGATATGAATGAGTTTTGTGCATTCTGGATCTAAGGTAGGAATCTATGTTGATGATTTCTCAGAAAGGTCATTTTTCATAGACACACAAGAACAAATAATAAATACGTGTTTCCTACGAAAATGGGGGAATTTTAGGTCGGAAATTTTCGACGGGAACACAATTCCGTCGGCACAATATTCCGACGGAAATAAAATTCCGTCGAAATTTTACCGATGGTACAAAAATTTCGTCGGTAAGGAATTACCTACAGATTTCAATCCGACGGCGGAAATCCCGTTGGAATTCCGTCTGTAAGTGCCTTTACCGACTGAATTTCGTCGGTAATGCTGGTTTTTATGATAGTGGCCTTCCTTTGATCAAGAATGTTGGAATTCAATTTTACATAATAATTCTTGCATAGTCGATTGAAGGTATGGTGACATTTTATCAATTCTGGGATTATGTTAAGAACAACTACCTGGGCGTCTTAAGTAATGCTATCTTTCTTGTGCTCTATTTCCTAGGAATCATCAGTTTGAGAGACACCAATTGAATTGATTTGGATAAGAATGAGTTTTTTGCATTCTGGATCTACGGTAAGAAACTATGTTGATGATTTCTCAGAAACGTCCATTTTCATTGAACACAAGAACAAATAATAAATACGTGTTTCGACGGAAATGGGGGAATTTTCCGTCGGAAATTTTCAACGAAAACCCAATTTCGTCGGAAATTTCTGACAGAAATGGGGATCCGTTGGCTCAATATTCTGACGGAAATAAAATTCCATTGGAAATTTTACCGACGGTACAAAAGTTTCGTCGGTAAGGAATTACCGACGGATTTCACTCCGACAGAGGAAATTCAGTCGATAAGTGCCTTTACCGATAGAATTCCGTTGGTAATGCTGGTTTTTTTGGTAGTGACCTTCTTTAATTCAAGAGCGTTGGAATTGAATTTTTCATAATAAATCTTGCATAGTTGATCGAAGGCATGATGACATTTTATCAATTCTGGGATTATGTTAAGAGCAACTACCAGAGCGTCTTAAGTAATGCTATCGTTCTTGTTCTTTATTTCCTAGGAATCATCAGTTTGAGAGACACCAATTGAATTGATTTGGATAGGAATGAGTTGTGTACATTCTGGATCTATGGTAGGAAACTATGTTGATGATTTCTCTGAAAGGTCATTTTTCAAAGACACACAAGAACAATTAATAAATACATGTTTCCAACGGAAATGGGGTTCCGTCGGCACAATATTCTGATGAAAATAAAATTCTGTCAGAAATTTTACCGTCTGTACAAAAATTCCGTCGGTAAGGTATTACCGACGGGTTTCACTCCAACGGAGGAAATTCCGTCGAAATTCCGTTGAAATTCCGTCGGTATGTGCCTTTACTGACAGAAGTCCGTCGGTAATGCTGGTTTTTATGGTAGTGACCTTCCTTAGATCAAGAACGTTGGAATTCAATTTTACATGATAAATTTTGCATAGTCGATCGAAGGCATGGCGACATTTTATCAATTCTGGGATTATGTTAAGAACAACTACCTGGGCGTCTTAAGTAATGCTATTTTTCTTGTGCTCTATTTCCTTGGAATCATCAGTTTGAGAGACACCAATTGAATTGATTTGTGTAGGAACTAGTTTTGTGCATTCTGGATCTACGGTAGGAAACTATGTTGATGATTTATCAAAAAGGTCATTTTTCATAGACTCACGAGAAAAAATAATAAATACGTGTTTCCTAAGGAAATGGGGTTCCGTCAGCACAATATTCCGACGGAAATAAAATTCCGTCGGAAATTTTACCGACGGTACAAAAATTCTTCGGTAAGGAATTACCGACGGATTTCACTCTGACGGAGGAAATTCCATCGGAATTCCGTCGGTACGTGTCTTTACCGTCAGAATTCCGTCGGTAATGTTGGTTTTTATGGTAGTGGCCTTCCTTAGATCAAGAACATTGGAATTCAATTTTACATAATAAATCTTGCATAGTCGATTGAAGGCATGGCGACATTTTATCAATTCTTGGATTACATTAAGAACAACTACCTGGGTGTCTTTAGTAATGCTATCTTTCTTGTGATCTATTTCATAGGAATCATCAGTTTGAGAGACACCAATTGAATTGATTTGGATAGGAATGAGTTTTGTGCATCTGGATCTTCTGTAGGAAACTATGTTGATGATTTCTCAGAAAGGTCATTTTTCATAGACACACAAGAACAAATAATAAATACGTGTTTCCGACGGAAATGGGGGAATTTTCAGTCGAAAATTTTCGACGGATATGGGGTTTCGTCGGCACAATATTCCGATGGAAATAAAATTCCTTCAGAAATTTTACCGACTGTACAAAAATTCCGTCGGTAAGGAATTACCGACGGATTTCACTCCGACGGAGGAAATTTCGTCGAAATTTCGTCGATAAGTGCCTTTATCGACAGAATTCCATCGGTATGTTTGTTTTTATGGTAGTGGCCTCCCATAGATCAAGAACGTTGGAATTCAATTTTGCATAATAAATCTTGCATAGTTGATCGAAGGCATGGTGACATTTTATCAATTCTGGGATTATGTTAAGAACAACTACTTGGTCGTCTTAAGTAATGCTATCTTTCTTGTGCTCTATTTCCTAGGAATCATCAGTTTGAGAGACACCAATTGAATTGATTTGGATAGGAATGTGTTTTGTGCATTCTGGATCTATGGTAGAAAACTATGTTGATGATTTCTCAGAATGATTATTTTTCATAGACACATAAGAATAAATAATAAGTACGTGTTCCATTTGCTTGAACTTGCAGAATACATATCAGATGGAGAAATTTTTAGATTCGAAGGGCGAACCATGGAAAGTGAGAGTATAAAAATCCCAGAAGAAGTATATTTCAGCTGATAGTTTTGCAAAGCTTTTGAATCTTTGAGAAGGAATGAATAATTGCACAGCCTGGTTATTGTTGGTGGTTTTTTAAACTCTTGATCCTTCATGAAATCTTTTGAGAGAGTACTAAACAACTTGAAATTCTTGAGATTCTTGGTGCTTTCCACGATTCTTGGTGCTTTCCACGATTCCACAGAATTTATCAAAAACATTTGGCAAATTAAAATATTTTCGGTACTATGAATTCCCAAGCAATCAACAGACGTTACCCAAGCTATCCGATTCATTTTGGGGTAATTACAAATTCAAAAAGGTGGGGTTCTAAGTATTTGTTGGTGGCCAAAGACATTCATGAATTGATCAAACTGCACTGCAATTCTGCCAACATTGTAGATGCAACCATATGCATTTGATATAGTACTCTGCTATGATGCAGAAAACACTGAGTTAGCTACTTAGCTATGTTCCTCAATCTTCATTTATGTAGCCCCCACGGGCTGGATCGGATGGTAAGGCGCCTGGCCGTTTGTTTCCGGGTCACAGGTTCGAGTATCGCCAGTTGCGCACGGGGATAAAATCCTGATCTGTTGGCTTTAATCCACTCGACCCCAGGCACCTTACCATACCAGTGATAACCGTGGTTTGCCTCCTTCTGAATTCCTATGGGGCCTGGGCCAGGAGGCCGCTAAGGTGATGGTTCCACCTTTTGCTTCAATCCTCATTTATGTAAGTAGAAATTTGATAATAGACTTCGCTATTGATTACTTCGATAATTACTAATTATGAAGTAATATGTGACAATCAACTTCGGTTAAAAAAATTGATGAAATATAAATATTTTAGACTTCATAAATTTAAAAAAGTGGAATTCACTTTTAATTTTAAGTGAAATTTGACTCCATAATATTTAGCAATAAGTCATAAAAAAATTTATAATTGTCGAATACTGACGTAATAAGTTTGAACCGAATATATCATATAAGTTATAAGTTAAATCAGTTTTTTTTTATCCAATACTTATTTTGTTTTAACCTTAACCATGTAAATTATCTTTAAATCCCTAATTAAATCTTAAATATTATCCTCAGTCTCTATGTCAGAAAAAGTTCATTTCTACTACCTACATGCAAAATTTCATTTGCTTCAGCTCCCTAATAAATATTGTTTTACCTAATTGCCCTTATTATTTTTAAGTACAAAAAGTCCAAAACGAGGTATATTTCCTCTTAAATTCAGTATCATATAATTAAAATCTAGTATATTTTCTATCAAATTAAGTACCACACTTTTTATACGTATAAAAATTCCAGGAAGAAGTATAATTCTTCCTAAATTCAGTATATTTCAATTAGAATTTAGTATATGTTCTATTAAATTGAGCACAATTCTTTTTCCACCGAACCAATTGATTAGGAGTTCATATCTAATTGTCCTTATTATTTTTAAGTATAAATGTCCAAAATGAGGTATAGTTCATCCTAAATTCAGTATCATATAATTAAAACCTAGTATATTTTATATCAAATTAAGTACCACACTTTTTATACGTATGAAAAGTCCAGGAAGATGTATAATTCTTCCTAAATTCAGTATATTTCAATTAGAATTTAATATAAATTCTATCAAATTGAGTACAATTCTTTTTTCCATTGGACCAATTGATTAGTAGTTCATATCTAATTGCTCTTATTATTTTAGGTACAAAAAGTCCAAAATGAGATATAGTTCCTCCTAAATTCAGTATCATATAATTAAAATCTAGTATATTTTCTATCAAATTAAGTATCACACTTTTTATATGTATAAAAAGTCCAAAAATAAGTATAATTTTTCTAAATTCAGTATATTTCAATTAGAATTTAATATATGTTCTATCAAATTGAGCACAATTCTTTTTCTATCGGATCAATTGATTAGGAATTCATACAAATTGATTAGCTTAGGATGAATTGATTAGGTCATACTTAATTTGATATAAAATATATTGAATTTTAATTAAATGATGCTGAATTTAAAAAGAATTATACTTGATTTTAGATTTTTTTACCTAAAACATTGAGGGGTAATTCGGTAAATATATAGTTGAAACACGTGAAACATTGCATGTAGAGAGTGGAAACAAATATTTTCTGACGCATGGTCTGAGGAGAAAGTTGAGTTTGCATTTAAGATAATTTTTCCTTTTTTTTTTCCCAACTCCTCGGTTAGTCGTGCCTATTCCTCTTCCTCCTCCTGCTTGGCGACGGAGACCTCCGAAGCCACCACCATCCACGACCTCCTCCGGAACCACGACCTCCCCGGCGGGCTCATCCCCAAGGACGTTGAATCCTTCCCCCACGACGTCATGGCTGGACTCGTCGAGGTTTGCTTCTACCAGCCCTTGGTACGCCCACTACTACGACGAGCTCGCCTAATTCAATAGCTATTCTTGTGGCTCCCGGTCAAGGGGATCGTGATCACCGATCCTTCCTCTGCGTCATCCTCTTCGACATCGGGGTCATGCGCAAGTGCCTCGCTGCCTTGGCCTTCAAGGTGCCACCAGATTGCCACTTGATAGCGGAACAAGCGGCCACCAGAATAGGTGAGTAAGTGAGACCGAAAACGAAGCGATCTTGGTGGCCGGCTGTCCATTTCTTTCTAGATTAGGATTTGATTTTGGTGACCGTTTCAAATGTGAACGGTATGATTGCTACTACACTTGTTGGCCATCTATTTCCTCAATATTTTCTACTCTTACCTCTGAAACAGAAGTTTTATTTTTTGATATCTAAATTGTAGTGTTAGTAGTGTACAACATACATTACGTAGCAAGCATCATTTGCTTAGACTTGTTAATAGTTTGTTATGAAGTTAAGATTATTGCATTAAAGAAAATTTGTGAATCAAAACTAGGATATGATACATTGTTGAGTATGATTTGTATTAAAGGAGATACCTGAGTTTATCTTCCACAAGGATGTATGACATATCCTTGTTCAATGGTTAGAACAAGTATGCATTTTTTTTCTTCTTTGCAATCTTTTGAAACACAATTGTATAATATTTTTATCCGCAGTGAGTATATTTGCATATGGACAAACAAGGAGTGGGATAACTTACACAATGAGAGGAATAACTACATATGTTGTAGGAGACATTTATGATTACGTAAGAACGGTGCAAAATCTTTACAATTTTGTTTATTTTTTTCAGATATTACTTGTTCATTTATTTGCTTATTTGTTTCTTTGTTGTCATAGCATGGTGAACGAGACTATGTATTAAAATTCTTGGCAATGGAGATATACAATGAAGCATTAAGAGATTTCCTGATCGCAGACAATATTCCTCTTTGACTTCTTGATGATCCAGAGGTAGAGAATGATTTGTGTAACTGTTTCTTCTTTTTATTATACTATTTATTATATAGAGCTAAATGACAAACATATATTGTTGTTAGAGAGGACATGTTGTAGAAACTTACAAAGGAAACTATGAGGGATCAGTGACATCTTAGTGACCTTCTTACAATCTGTGTAGGTAAATAATTACAGAGGAATGCCTAACATTTGTACTCTTCTCAATCAAAGAATAAGAAACTAATATAAAACTTTTGTGTATTTTTTAAAGCTCAAAAACAAGTTGGAGAGACAACTCTCAATGAGATGAGCTCTTTATCCCATCAGATTCTGAGATTGGTTTCCCCTTTGATCATATAATTAATTGAAGTTTCACTACTTAGTAGAAAATGATTATAATTAGTTATTTTTTTGTGATTACAGACAATTCAAAGCACTGCTAGTAAATTTAAGAGTAAATAGTATTCCAGTACCTTATTAGCTTCTATGGTATCATGTCCACTATTATTTATTTTTTTCTAATGAAGATTGAGCAAACATTAGGCGTATGTTTTTTGTTGTGGACAAAATTTTGTAGATTTAGCAGGAAGTGAAAGTGCATCTCAAGTGTAATCTGTTAAAAGAAGGCTGCCACATTAATGAAGCTTGCTTACTTTAGGAACTGCCATTCACATACTAAGGTTACTGATTTATGTTTAAGCAATTTGTGTTTTAATTCTTCTTTGTTCCTGCATTGATTTTGACCTTTTATTTGGGAATTGAATAGTAAAGAGAGAACTGGTCACATTCCAATTAGAGATTCCAAGTTGACATGTATATTGCAACTATTTTTAGGAGGCAATGCAAGAACCATAATAATCTACACAATGAGCCTGATGAGAAGCCACATTGAGAAATCCAAGAACACCCTTTTGTTCGCAAGATGTGCCAAGCAAGTAGTCACCAATGCACAAGTCAGTATGGTGATATCCGATAAGGCATTGGTGAAGCACTTGCAAAGGGAGCTTGTTTGGTTGGAGAATGGGCACCTGCAAAGTCATTAGTGTTAAATCCGACACTTTTGACGCGGTCCAGAAAATTTTTCAGAAAAAGATTTAGGGTTTTCGCTTCGAGCGATTTGGGGCAGGCGTTCGGAGCATTGGAGGAGGCGTCGCCGGTACATCAGGCAACCCGGTTGAAGGTGGATCAATCGGAAGGAGGCAGAGAGGTCTGAGCTCTACAGCATCGCCGGAGTTTGATTCTAGAGCTTGCTCCCGATCTTGGCCTTTCGTGGGGTTCTCTGGTGATGCTAGATCAAATCGGTTGGAGTGATTGCTGTGGAGACTTACCGAGCTCAGGTAAGCATGTTGATGTGAAGATTTGTTTTGTTGTAGGCTTGTGTTGCGAGTATTGCTTACTACCGTGAGCTGTTGATTGGAGTCTAACCTTGCTATGTGTTTTGTTTGAAGCTGGGATAGGTGAATGCAAGCTGGGGAAAAAGGAAATTGCAATATGATTCCTGATCCTGCACTTAGGTAAGTTCAATTCTGATTCATGGTTGGATTTTTGGTGTTCTTTGCCAGGTGAAGAATGGAATGTTGAAGTGGATTTTGCTTTGGATAGTAAATCTGATCATTCAAGTAAGGATAGGACTCCTGTTTTTAGTTGGCTTGTTGTATTGGAAATTCTGGTTTAGATTGCCTTCGGGAACTCGGATCTTTGCTTGCTTGATAGGAATCAGTTCTGTTTTGGGTGGCTACTGTCGTGATCTTATTTTGATTTGGGATGATTTCTAGGTCTCGGATGATTGGTGTTTGAGATGTTGTCGAGTTGTGTTTGGTTTTGATTGTGTGCCATGGATCTACCGTGACTTATTGCTAAACATGAACTTGTGTTTTGTTTTGGATTGGTTTAGAGATCTGTTATGGTTGCACTAGGAATGAGTATGGATTAGTGGCTTTATTTTGAAGACGTGATGCTGAATTGATCAGATGCTATATGTTGGGTGCTAAAACTATTGCTAGAATCGAAATTTATGTGTCTAAAGGAAGTGTAGCGTAACTGTACTATAGATCATGGAGATGATCAAGTTATGGATGAATTGTTAAGGGCACAGTAGTAGATCAGTTGTGGAGGAAATAGTCGTTTGATCAATACAAACGTAGGTGGGTCTAGTCAGGGATTGTTTTGCATTATTCAATCTACCGTGGAGTTAGGTTTTGATTTAGCTATTTAATTCTTATATTAGTAGCTAAATAACACCTACTGATGCAGGCCCTTGACTTGATTCGGACGTCTGGATGGGAGGTTCTTAGTGGATACGGACTACTACTTTGAGGCGGGTACCTTTTGACTTATCTTTACTGATATTGTCATGTTGTTATGCATAGACTGTTATAGATAGCAGTAAGATTATACGCTATCCTGGTTTATTATGCTTGTTCTGGATACTTGTTGTTTATCCCTGAGTTATTATGCTGTTAGTTCTATACAGTCTCAGGTATTGTCATATCTATACGTATGCTGAGATATCGTGATGTATCTCTTGCATTTGACATTGAGGGATCAGTAGTTTCCGGCCAGTATACCTTGTAGGTTACCTGTATTTCCTGTTATAGGATTTCAGACTGAGACTTAGTATACTGAGGACTTAGTGAGGGAGGTATGTGTATCTATCATACACCATCTCTGCATTGTTGCATGCTGGCGATCAGCGACTCCCTTGTGGTTGAGCCTATCGTCTTCCGGTACATGATATGCGCACACGACCACTCATGGGTTAGTGGATACTGTAGGATGTGTGCATTTGCCCTGTATTGCTCCGTTCGACCACTATTTGGAGGGTGGGTCCAGGCGTGGTAGCAGCCAGGGATCCCTTCTCGTACTGAGCCACGAGGAGATGAGAGCTAGACTCCCCCATTGCTTGGGGTAGGAGCGGAGTCTCCACCAGCATCCTGTCCACCCGGTCACTCAGGAGCAGTGATAGCAGGGTACGTACAGTTGTCATAGCTCTACCCTCTCAGACGTCACCTATGACAGGTGTACGATGATCTGACTAGTGTCAGGGGTGACACATGTCATTGCACCATATGCATATTTTGCATCGTGCATTGTTTGCTGCACTTGATTTCTGCACTTGTTTGACATGCATATACTGGAGACTTGTTATCTGAGATTATATGTCTATTGGTGTTCCAGAGGTGATTATTACCCTCTTTTCAGGCTAGATGGATTCTGGTATGTATCTTGATTCAGTATCTTCAGTATACCCTTTCCTATTGTTCATATAAGACGGTATCAGCGTAGACTCCTATTGTTATTATAACATACTATGCATATCTGCTGGGTATTCGCTGAGTTATGGACTCACACCGTTGCCATATGTGTTTTTATTTTAGGTTGAGATACTTGGAGTCGCCAGAAGAGCCCAGCAGCCAGTCCCTACCCATCGCGACGACAGCGTTTTGTTTTTGTACTTTGTAGTGCATTGTTTTATATCCCTTTTAGTGATTTGTATATGTCATATGTGTCGTGTGCCTAGGGGCTTTTGTGTATTGGTTGTTTCGTCGTAAGTCGGACCGGTCCGCAGTCATGTATGATTTACTTTGTGTTATGGTTATATTATGTCTGGATTTTGAGGTCTGAGCCAAATATATATATTGTGTGTGGTTTAGATATTATATGTATGTGTAAATTTTCTGCTGGACAGGGGAGGTGCTGTCCGTTTTTCTATTAGATCAGGGGCTCCTAGGTCTCGGGACGTGCCAATTAGAGACTAATAAGTATGTAATAAACTTTTGAGTAAAATTTGTCAAACATTTGAATACATTTTTGAATTGTGATAGATATTTATGATATATTTGTTATATTTTAGTGATGAAAAATATTTTATTCAATTATAATTATGTTGTAATAAAATATGATTATGTACTTCAATACCAAAACTAGATCGCAAAGTAATAAAAAAACAAATTAAATATATACTTTGTTACATTAAAATTATGTCGAAGTTAAAGAAAGCATTTATTTTATCATAGTTTAATAATTGCGAAATTGTTTCTTATCAATTATTTCAGTATAATACAAAATAATAAAGTCTTTTAAATAAATTACTTTGTCAATAGATGTTAACAGTGATACCAAAGACTACAACAAATACAAATTATAGTGATGTTGTAAAATATATTTACTTCGATAATCAATATAAATATAAACTGTAAAGTTCCATATCATTGATTATTTCAAAATTGTATAGAACCAATGAATTCAAAGATGTTTTTTTTTACTTTAGCATCGGTCTAACTCCGAATTGATTTTGCCTTCTTGAATAGGTTAAAAACTTCGTTTTTTTTAGATACAACTTTGGTGATAAGACGAAGTAAAATAGTACTTTTTTATTTCACATGCATTTACATCAGTAATTATTTATTTACGATTAATATATAAAGTAAATTAAGAAAATTTTACTAGTGTTAGTTGGGTGTTGTCTTAGTCTATGCTTTGCACATCGGTTAAGCATCTGTTAGTTTCTGTTCCATGCTTTCCTATGTGGTTGTGATGTCAGGTCACTATAATTTCCCTGTAGTCTGTTTATCATGCAGGTAGAAAACACTAGTTAATCTGGTTGAAAAAGTGAATAAAAAATAAATAAAAAATATACTTCAATATAAATGGGAGTTTAACTTCATGTCGGAAAGAAATTCTGGACTAATATAACTAGTTTATAATGAATTACAACCTTAATTCATATTGTGACTAGTTTTGAGTTCGTAACCATTATAGAATTATAAAATATTTTAACTAAAATTGTTTAATGATAAATATTAATAACATTTAATCATACCTAGATCGGTAAAAACTTTCGCAAAAGAATTAATGACCAAATAGAATAATAATAGTGAACAGTTTATCAGGCCTAGGGGCTATTTTGTTGCAGAAGAACGTTATATCTATTGTTCAATCCTTAATTATAATATATTTATAAAAAAATTTTATATAAATAAAACGTGCAATCATGAGATATTAATTTTTTAGATCGTTTGCCACGAGCACTTCCTAATTTATCATAACAACTGATCGAAAACTTATGTGGAATTTAATGGATCATCCTAGATTCACATCAAGCTTCACTAAATACAAAATTTCTCTTAAATTTTATATAAAAAATCTTTTGCATAGGCCATTCTACTCATTCTTTAAAGTTATGATAAATTATAAAGAAGTTGGTATATTATATTATATAGTGAAAAATAGATATTCAAAGTTAATAAAATAGTTTTGTTATTTTAAATTTTAAATAGGAAATTTAATATGATGCTCTCATTTTATAAATATATATATATATATATATATATATATATATATAATGATTGTCTACGGATCGATTCCGGCGGACCGCCTACGTGGAGAGCAGCACGTAACCGGTCGTCGGTTCCTGCGGACGCCCAGTCGTCGGCTCCTTTATGGGAGCGCACCACGTGGAGCAGCCAGTACTTGGCGCGGCTGCGATCCCTCCGGCAGTTGGAGAGTTGCAGCGCGGCGGCGCCCATTCAGAAGAGGCAGTTGGGGAGCAACATCGACCGTTCGTTGCCGGCGTAGTAATTGGGCGTTATGATCTCGGTGGAGACGACGAGGGCGTAGGAATTGGGATGAACCTGCAGGAGGTCGCACGCGGAGTTCAGCCCCGCCCTGCAGCCCATGCCGGAGAGGTTGAAGCTGAGGATGTTGCTCCGCAGTTTGTACTTGTTCACGATCATGGCCGACAGCGACGGCATGGGGGAGAAGAGACTACAGTTGACGACAAATATGTCGACGTCCTTGGACTTGAGTCCGGTCTTGTCAATGAGCTCGTCGACGGCGGAGAAGATGACGAGCTCGAGCTCGGCCTCGGCGCGGGCCGCCTCCAAAGAGGCGCGCGGCGGTATGTAATGGTTGGCCGACGGGAGGCACACCTCCTCGCCGAGGTCGGATCGCTCCAGAATGCGCACTTGGAACCGGACGCTCTTCTCGTCGAAGAAGGGCATCAGGCGGGCGTGCTCCAGGAAGGTGGCGAAGGGGACGCGGCAGTTGCGACCCGGGCGGAAGCAGGCGAAGTTCACCAGGTAAACGGGGCGCGGCCGCGACATGAAGTAGGCGGTGCCGACGAGGACGACGACGAAGAAAATGGACAGAGTCTGCACGGCGGTGAGGCCGAGGGATCGGCAGAGCAACACCAGCTCAGCCGAATCCTGCTTCAGGACTTCGAGGAGGAAGCCCGCCATGACCGGAACTAGGATCAAGGTCGCCATGTGTTTTGCCAGGTACTTGTACCCCAGCCTCACGTACTTAAGCTTCACCAAGCTCGAGAACTCCGGCAGAGCCTCTGACGATTAAAAACACGCGATTAAATTTTCCTTCTTACGCGTTCGTTGCCACGTAGACCAGCACCGTGCCACACAGGCGATCCGTAAGAATCGATCCGAGATGATCACTATTATATATATATATATATATATATATATATATATATATATATATATATATATATATATATATTGCGATCCGTAAGAATCGATCCGAGATGATCACTATTATATATATATATATATATATATATATATATATATATATATATATATATATATATATTCTACTAAATTATTAAATTAAAATTGTTATTATTAATGGTAAAAAAAACAACAGAGCATTCAATTATCTATATTGTAAAAACAATATTCTCTGAACAACACTATATCGATAATTTAATATTTGAAATATCTCCGTTGTGTTAGATAATAATAATAATTTAATATTATTTCATCATAAAATTAAATGAACATGTGAAATTAAAATAACTTCAATCAATTAAAGTTACTAATATCATGAATAAAGTGACTTCAAGATTATGGTACAGGGATAGGTGATGAATCGCCATCTCAAATATTCATAATTCGATCCACAACTACAACGTATTTTGTATGAATTTTTCCTCCAAATGGGATACGAACCGTGTGACGCTGGGCTTCTAGACCATCCGTCGTAAACACTTCTCGATTTACCCTAGCGATTGGTGGAAAACTTTCGTAGGACATAATCAGTTACACAAGGTTCGATATTATCTAATCTTATTAATTATTTTTTTATATAATAAATAAAGTAACTTATTTCATTGAAGTTATTAATGAAATGTAACTCATTTTATTATTAGTATTCAAATAATAATAATAATAACTTATGCTTGATGGGATGGAAATGAGGATGTTATAGTCCTCTCTCTCTCAATTGAGAGCATAATATTATCCATTATATCAAAGAATTGAGTACTTTTGAAAAGAAAAAAAGAAGAAGAGAGAAATCATATATACAAAATAATTGTATTACAATAATTTCTTCATCAAGCTCAAGTATATATATATTTCAAGATTCGTTTCATAAAATAAATATAATGATCATATAAATTATATATAATATTACAGAGCTTTCGTTATGAAATTTATATATTTTCATATATGAATTTATTATGATGAATTATAAATTAATATATACATTAATGATATGAAACATATAATATACTTCTCTAGTAATTATGTTTAATATCTAAATTCATTTATCCAATTGATAAATGTATACTAATTTTTCATTATATAATAATGATTAATATCTTTAATAAAACATAACATAATAAATTTATGTATTGATTTATTATAATTTATGAATTTGATTAATAATTATAATATTCATGCATACTTTAAAGATGATTAATATTGCTTATGATTATGATATAAATATATGTAATGATTTTATGTTAATTAAAATAGAGAGTTTTGGAGCTCCAACGAGTAATAAAGGAAAACTCCTCAAGAAAAGAAAATAGAATGAGGAGCAATTTAGGAGATGCAAGGCCAACGATAAAGTAATCAAATTATTAGTCAATCTATTGCTAAGCACCATCTTGGAAAAAATTAGAGATTATCAAGTTGCCAAGGAACTTTAGAGCAAATTGACAAAGCTTTAAGAAAATCCCTCCACTTTGCTAAATAAGACAAATCCAAAGAGGGAGATCTATTGGATGAAGAGGATTTGGAAATTGAGAGATGCTGAACATCCGAAGATGAAATTCAAGAAGACTCCACTTCAAGGATTGAGAGGGAGCAAAATTTTTCATTGACATCAAAACAAGAAAAAACTTCAACATCATCATCTGAGATCAATGAAGAAGAAGAAGAGTCAAGTGCCACCCCTACAAGCAAAGGTATAACAATTTCAATTTATAAAATTCAAAATTGACCAAGAAGAAGGATCAAGTGACACCTAAGAACAAAGAAAAATCAAAGGAGGTTAGACCTATGGTACACAAAGGCAAGGAACATATTGTGCGTTTCTCTTGCAAACAAAAGGAGTATTACCGAAATCAATGTCTAAAAGGGAAGGATTCGACCAAAGCTAAGAGCATGAGCTCAAACCAAGAGGGAGCTTCCAAGAATACTCCTAAGGTACCATTAGTTAATGGTGTTTCCTTTAATCATGATAAAATGCATAATAGAGATACATTTTATCATTTTAATGCTATTTATCAAAAAACAAGGAGGCGTGAAAAATCTAAGGAGAACTATAGTCTTTCATGCTAGGACTACCAAACTTAAGGATAGGGAACAACTTAGGACATCAAAGAGTAGACATACAAAAATCAAGGCCAAGAAGAAAAATCTCCTAGGAAATATTAGAACATCAAAATTGGAGGATGTAATGAAGGAAAATAAAGTTTTGAGGTCAAAACTTGAAAAATTAAAAAAATTGCTTAAGAAAATAGAAATTTTATTTAAGGGATCAAAAGACCAAGACCTAGGTTTAGGAAAACTAGGACCCTCTAGGAGGAAGAGAGGTTTGGGGTACAAATCTAAGGCTAAAGAAAATGGGTCATCCTATCATAGTGTTTCATATAATTATAGAACCAAATCTAGGTCTAGGAGGCCATCCCTAGAATTGACCAAGATAAGACCAATATGACTAAGACTTCGGAGAAGCCTAGGAAAGTAATTAGGAAGGTATCAAGGGAGGTTATCCCTAGTGAATACCTAGAACACCCAAGGAGCACCAATAGATTTTGGATTTCAAAGAGTGTGTTCACCACACCCTAGATAGGTTTGGAGAGTGTCAACTATAATTGGAAGGGTAGTTAACCCAACCTTGATAAAGTTGACACTTTGGAGTATTTTCAAGGAATTATTACCCTTGAAAATGAAAAGGTTTCATTATTTACTCTTGAGGAGTAAAATTGTACTAAACTACATTTTTAGAAGACTGAACTTGATAATGTTGGCACAACTAGGATAGGACTCAAAGAGATGCCAAGTTGGGACATTCTCTTAGGGAGATAGGGCAATTAGGATTATCAATGACTTAGTGATGAATTATTGATACTTAGATAGAGAATCTAGATGTTTTTCTTTTGTGCTAAAATGTCATGTTTTGAATGCCCTATCATATGCCATGACATCATATGTCAACATTTATATTTATTATGAAAATATCATATATGATGTCATACATACATCTAGCTAATATGAATTTTCTTTTGAAAAAATTTCCATATGATGCATGTGTGGGATCGATGCCGTCGATAGAGGGGGGGGGTGAATATCGACTCGAACAATTTCGTCGGAACTTTGTCGTTCGATTGTCTTTAAAAATGAAAATCTCGGCCAACTCTGGAAGTCCGAAGTGCCGTGCACTTCTTCTTGGAGCCTCCTTGGTCGCAAAGCTTTGTCGTAGCGCTTTTGCTTTGAACAGAATGCTTTAGCGGATGTGGAAATTGATTGCTTGAAGTGAGGGGTCGAACCCCTTTATATGGTGAGTTCTTGGGCTCCTGATAAGCTCTGGGTCGCCTAACAATGTGGTCAAAACTTGATCCGCAGTAGCAAATTTGGCGCAGAAATAAGATCCTCTTCCCAGGCGCCTGGGAGGCTCGCTTGGGAAGGCCTGCCCCTAACTAGGGCGCCCAACCAAATACTGGGCGCCTGATTCATTCAGGCACCCATGAAGCTTCTTCCTAGGCCTTGTTTTTCCTGCGTTTGCTCTCCTATCTTACCTCCAACTCCAGGTACCTGCAAGACAACAAACACAAGACAAATATACAAATAATCTTATGCCTTAGTTTATTGGTTTTGACTTTGGATTTCAACCGAAACCCTAGGTCGAACCGATGCCTACTGTTCCCTTTCCCGAGGAACGCGTCCTCACCTACTCCACCCTAGAGAAGTTACCTTTGCCAACCAAGACCTCCGGTTAGACTTTCGCTCAGCCTCCGAGAACCCAGATCTCAAGACGTTCGACCTCGACCCGTCTCTACTTCTGTCCGTGATCCCTGCTCGGCTAAGTCTTTTGCTTGGTCCCTCGGAAAAAGACTTCATGCTCGGCCTCTGAGACTCCCGGATCTCGAGACGTCCAACCTCGACCCGTCTCTACTTATGTCCGTAGTCCTCGCTCGGCTAAGACTCCGTTGCCCAATCCCCGACCAGGACTTCGTGCTCAGTCCCCTGGACCAAGACTTCGTGCCCAGCTTCACTCACCAGGACTTTGTCCACCTAGCTTCACTCACTAGGACCCAGCTTTACTCACCAGGATTTCTTCCACCTAGCTTCACTGACTAGAATTTCTTCCACTTAGTTTCACTCACTAGGATTTCTTTCACCTAACTTCACTCACTAGGATTTTTTCCACCATAATCACTTCTTTGCTAGTCATCTTAATCCTGATTAGACTTTTTCCAACCTTTCAGGTAAGTATAATCCCAAATCTCAAGTCCAGTTTGGTTTAATCCCTTGGTCAAACCCTGGGTTCTATTGACTTTGCCAAACATCAGATCATGTTTGGCTTAACCCTTTGTCAAACTGATCAAACCTGGGTTTATCCTACCAAACATAAGGTCATGTTTGGTATAACCCTTGATCACTTTGACTAAACCTTTAGTATATTGTCACTTATAGCTTTGTCAAACATCAGGTCCTGTTTGGTTAACCCTTTGTCAATACTTGATCAAACCTGGGTTTATCCTACCAAACATCAGGTCCTGTTTGACTTAACCCTCGATCACTTTGACTAATCTTAGTATATTGTCAAACATCAAAATACTAAAGGTTGTCTGTTCATCACTAATGCACTTTGCACTAACAATCTCTCCCTTTTTGAAGTTTGACAATAAACTTAAATTATGTTAGGTCTAAGGGTTCTAAGTTTAAACCTTGGGAGAAATCGAAAAAAATCTAACTTAAGCCTCTCTCCCTCTTTGTCACACATCAAAAAAGAAATAATGGATAATAACAAAAATTTGCACTAAAAATAAGATTTTTGAAAATACTTATTTTTTTTAAAAAACATGATTTTCAAAACACTTCTCCTTTTTTTTAAAAAAAATTAAGTACCCCTTTTTTTTGGAAAATATTCTAAAAGGCACACTAAGTACTTTAAAAAAATTACACCAACAATATATGAATTTTAAAAAGAATTTGAACTTCCCTAAGTCTGATACAATCCTAGGAATTTCGTTGACCACAAGAACATTCCTATGTGTCTTAGGGATTTTCCAAAAAACAATATTTTCAATAGATTTCATGATTTGGTTTCTTTTCCAATTTGGCACAATCCTAGGAAACCTTATTAACTACAAGAAAAATTTTCCTAAGTGTCTTGGAAAAATTTCCAAACTCAAGTAAAAAATATTTTCAAAAACTTTTAGAGACGTTTAAAAGATGGAAAGATTTTCACAAAATATTTTTGAAAACTGAGAATATTATGTTTAAAAAAATGATTTTGAAAAGATAGTGTTTGAAAATATAATATTTTTGAAACCTCTAAAGTCTCTTTTAATTTGAACCTCCCCCTAAATCTGACACAGTGCTAGTCATCTTTATCTTGACTAGACTTCTTCCAACCTTTCAGGTAAGTATAATCCCAAACCTCAAGTTCGGTTTAGATTAATCCCTTGGTCAAACTAACCAACCCTGGGTTCTATTCACTCTGCCAAACATCAGATCCTGTTTGGCTTAACCCTTTGTCAAACTGATCAAACCTGGATTTACCCTACCAAATATAAGGTCCTGTTTGATTTAACCCTTGATCACTTTGACTAAACCTTTAGTATATTGTCACTTATAGCTTTTTCAAATATCAGGTCCTGTTTGACTAACCCTTTGTCAATACTTGATCAAACTTGGGTTTATCCTACCAAACATTAGGTCCTGTTTGGCTTAACCCTTGATCACTTTGATTAACCTTAGTATATTGTCAAACATCGAAACACTAGAGGTTGACTGTTCATCACTGATGCACTTTGCACCAACAACATGCCATGTTCACTATCATGCATTATTCATTATAATGAATTTAAGGACATCGACATTAATTGACATCCTAGGTGGATGATCAATGTTTATAATGTCTAGTTGGAAATGCATGAACCACTTTGTTTAGGGAGAACATGACTATTACATCTCACAAGACCATAAGTTGACTTATATGTGTTTTGAGATATATTAGATACAAGTGAGATGTTAGGTAGATGACCCAAAACTCAAGGTGTTGACTAAGTGCATCTATTTGAGTCTTAGGTTCATCAAAATAAGAATTTAAGTGAACTCCAATCATTGAGAAAACTAACGTACAAGTCATGTTCATTTAGCCCAAAGAACATTGTTAAAAATTATTTTTGAAAACTATTTCAAAATTATTTTAGAAAACCTTTGTAAAGACTATTTTTTGATAGAACTCATCATTGATAAAATAGATATAAAATGGAGTGAAACATTAAAGTTTTTTTTAAGGTTTTCAATTTTGAGTCAATTTTTGAAAATGGGTTATATTTTCATATAAAACTATTTTTCTATAATAGTATATGTCATAAATAATATCTATACAAAATTTTATAATTTTTTGAATTTTGTAGAATTTCTTAGGAGTTTCTGATACAATCGATCAAGTGATCAATTAAGACATACACCAATCGATTAGGCAATCGATTGACGAAGATTTTCCGCGAGCACAGAAGCTCGCGTAATCAATCCGGTGATCAATTAAAGGGTGTCGTAATCGATCAGTTGATTGATTAAGGACTTATGTAATCAATTGAGACCCAACCCTAATCGATTGGCACGACTGAAATTGTTTGATTTTAGTCCATTAACTCAATTTTGAGTAACCTAACAATCCCTAACCCTTTATAATACTTTTATAAGTATCTTTGGGTGAATTTCATTATGAAATCAAAAAGGGAGATGTTCTTGGTGAAAAGTATGGGTTAAGGGGAGGTTTATATTTAAGTTTTGAATTTTAAAACCTCATAACTTCGCCTTGAGTTTCCTAAAGGTTTAGGAACTCAAAAGTCATTGTTGGTGTAATGATAGAAGTTTAAATCATGTTTTTAGGGAGAGGTCTTCCTTATAAACATGATTAATTTTTTTTTGGGTTAATGAGAAGATGAAGATTGAGAATCTTCATGGTGATGAATGCTCAAGGTTGAGCATGGGCCACAATGAAAGAGATGAGACTTTTATTGGATGTCTTTGACCATATTGATTCTCGGAGAGAGCTTTTGATGTGTGTCAAAGGGGGAGAAAATCTAGGCGAAAGTGGATTAACTTAACTTAAATATATTGTCAAACATCATAAAGCGGGAGATTATTGGTATAATTTTCGTTAAGTCAGGGCTAATCTAGTTTGACTAGGCTCGGGTGAGCTTGAGTTTCGATGTTTAACAATGATGTTTGAACATTGTGAGTCAAGTGGGTTAAGGTTGACTGGAAACTTGACTAGTGAAATCCAGGTGGATCGGGGATATCACATGCTGGCACAGGAAAGTTCTAGTAGGACTAGGCACACCTAGTGGGACTAGGTAAAGTCCAGGTGGATCGGAGAGATCACACACTGCCATGGGAAAGTTCTAGTAGGACTAGGTGAAGTCCAGATGGATTAGGGAGATCACACACTGGCACGAGAGAAGCCTTAGTGGGACTAGGAAGACTAATCGGACTAGGTGAAGCCTAAGTTGATCGGTGAGAACACATGTTGGCAAAGAAAAATCCTAGTTGGGAACTAGGCAAGGTTAAGTCCAAGACACTTGGTGAGAAATCCTAACAGGTCATGGTTGACCGGGATTAGGCAAGGGAATCCTAAACTTGTGCACATAAGTTAAGGTTGGGCCAATCGATTGGGCAATCGATTTGCACTGGTTTCTCATGACACAACTTTCCCAATTGATCACCCAATCGATTGTGTGATCAATTAAGGAGGGTGCCAATTGATTGGGCAATCGATTGATGACATTGTTGTGGCGAAAATAGAAGCTTCCCTAATCGATTGGGTAATCGATTAGGGATGCTTGAATCGATTATGCAATCGATTCAAGCTGGGTTGCGAGAAAACACAGAAAGATGCTGAATCGATTGGGTAATCGATTCAAACCTTTGTAATCGATTAGGCTTCAAAAACTACTCGTTGAACGGTTAGATCTGATATGGTAATCATTGGGTAATCGATTAAGGAACCCTAGGTCGCGGGTATATAGGGTTTTCACGTAGGTTGAAGCGAAAGAATCTCTTCTCCTCCTTCTTCGCCCGTTCTTGAGCTAGTGTTGGTGCACTTCAAGAGCCATTTTTCAAGTAAGAAGAATAAGAAAGCAAGACAAGCAAGGATTTAAGTGTGCAAATCTTGTAAGATTTATTTTGTATTTGCTTGAGTTTCTTGTTGCATCTTCTTGTAAACTTGTGTGAGGCTTCGTGCTTGTGAGTGTGAGGAGAGTGAATTCTTGGATTAGTCTCCTCATGGAGATGGATACTAAGTAATATTGGAGGTGTTAACATTGCTCAAGTCTTCTGCCTCAACAAATCTACAATGAGAAAAGATTGGAGCTAATCGCCCTCTTCTAGCTCGCCTACCGGTCCTAACATGAATGATTCTTTGGTTTAATTTATTCTGTCATTGTCTCCTGAATATGATGCTTTTCAAATTAACTATAATACCATTAAGGAAAAGTGAAATGTTAATGAATTGGTAAGCAAACTTATTCAAGAGGAAAATAGACTTAAGAATTTTGGAAATCATTCCATCAACTTCACTATTCAAGGAGCTGGTAAAGCACTAAAAGCAAAAGACAAAAGTTTCAAGAAAAAGAAAAGGCATATTAAAGCTCCTCAGGCTGATAAGAAGGAATACAATAATGATAAGTATCATTTTTGTAAGAAAGAAGGATTATCAGAAAGATTGTCTTAAATGCAAGGCTTGGTTCGAAAAAAAAGGTATATTAAAAACTTATGTTTATTTTGAATCAAATTTGATTGATGCTCCTCGTAATACTTGGTAGTTTGATTCTGGTGCAACTACTCATATATCTAATATAATGCAGAGATTTCTTACATCCAAACCACAGACCAAATTGAGAATTTCTTATATATAGGAAATCGTATGAAGGCTCTGATTGAAGGCATAGGGACTTATCATTTGGTCTTAGATATTGAATATTATTTAGACCTATTACAGACTCTTTATGTACCTTCAATTTCAAGAAATCTTATTTCTCTTTCAAAACTTGATGTTTGTGGTTTTAGTTTTAATTTTGGAAAAGCTTGTTTTAATTTATATAAGAATTCAAGATTTATTATTTTTGAAATTCTAATTGATGGTTTATATAAATTAAAACTTGATAATAAATTTGTCGAATCCTTACTCATTGTGCATTAAAGTATTGGAAGTAAGTGAAATAAGCTAAGTAAAAGTTCTGCTTTCTTGTTGCATAAGTGTTTGGGTCATATATCCAAAGAAATATTAGAAAGATTGGTAAAGAATGAGATTCTACAAAATTTAAAATTTATTGATCTTGACTTATGTGTGGATTGTATTAAAGGAAAATAATCCATACATAATAAGAAAGGAGCCACAAGAAACACACAACTTCTTGAAATAATATACACTGATGTATGTGAACCTTTTGATACTTCATTTTTTGGTGGAGAAAAATATTTTATTACTTTTATCGATAATTTTTCATGTTATGGATATATCTATTTGTTTAAAGAAAAATCTAAAATAGTAGATGCTTTTGAAATCTACATTAATGAGGTTCAAAGGCAATTAGATAACAAAGTGAAATTGTAAGGTCTGATAGAGAGGGTGAATCCTATAGGAAGTATGATGAAATAGGAAAACATCTAGGTCCATTTGTAAAACTTCTTGAAAAACATGACATATGCACACAATATACAATGTCATACACACCTCAATAAAATGATGTGACAAAAAGGCGTAATCACACATTAATGGATATGATTAGAAGTATGATGAGTAATTCATCATTACCTAAATCATTATGGATGTATGTTTTAAAAACATCAATGTACTTGCTTAATAGGATTTCTAGTAAGGCAATTGCAAAAACTCCTTTTGAGTTATGGACAAATAGGAAACCTAGCTTAGGACATGTACATGTTGGGGTTGTCTGACAGAAGCAAGAGTTTATAATCCACATGAAAGAAAGTTAGATTCTCGAGCAGTTAGTGGTTAATTTATTGGTTATCCAGAGAAATCTAAAGGATATATATTTTATTATCCTAACCATAATTCAAGAATAATAGAAACTGGTAATGCAAAATTCCTTGAGAGCGATGAAGTTAGTGGGAGCGGCGAACAACAAAATGTCGATATAAACGAAGTTAAGGTAAATATTACTTTATCTAAAAGTATTCCTTCATCCAGTATTGTTCCAAAAGTTGTCTCAGTTATTAATACTGAACAACATAATGAAATATCCCTTGAAGAAACTAACTCACAAAGATCTTATGCAAATGGGTCATAAGAAATAGTATTGAGAAGATCTCGAAAAAACTATTTTTTCAAACAATTATGAAACTTATTTGAAAGAATTAGATTATGAAATTTATGAAGATGCAGTTTCATTTTCACAAGCCATAGAAAGTATAGAGTCAGATAATGGATCAATGCAATGAAAGAAGAGTTGCAATCCGTGTATGAAGATTATGTTTAGGATATCGTTGAATTACCAGAAGGTTCCAAACGAGTTGGATGCAAATGAGTCTTTAAGACCAAACGTGACTCGAATGGTAATATTGAACGATATAAAGCTAGACTTGTTGCTAAAGGATACACTCAACAAGATGACATTGATTATAAGAGATATTTTCACCTATCTCAAAGAAAGATTCTTTAAGTATTATCATAGCACTAGTGATTCATTATAATTTAGAGCTACATCAAATGGATGTGAAAACGACCTTTCTGAATGAAAATCTCAAGGAAAAAGGATATATAGACCAACCTGAAGGTTTTTCAATTGAAGAAAAAGGTCATCTAGTGTGTAAACTTAAGAAATCAATATATGAACTTAAACATACTTCCAGACAATGGTATAGTAAGTTTAATAATACCATTACATCTTTTGGTTTTGAAGATAATGTTGTTGATCATTGCATATACAGAAAGATCAGTGGGTTTAAAATTATATTTTTAGTCTTATATGTTGATGATATTTTGCTTGCTACTAATGATTTAGACAGGTTATATAAGACAAAAGATTTTCTCTGTAAAAATTTTAAAATGAAAGATATGAGTGAGACATCCTGTGTGATCGGAATTGAAATATTTTGTGATAGATCACAAGGACTGTTAGGATTATCTCAAAAAACTTATATTAAAAGAATTCTAGAGAGATTTAATTTGGAAAAATATTTTGCTGGAATTTCTCCAATTCAGAAAGGGGACAAATTTAGTCTTATGTAATGTCCAAAGAATGATATAGAACAAAAACAAATGGATTCAATTCCATATGCTTATGTTGTAGGAAGTCTAATGTATGTGCATACCTGTGTAGGATCGTTGGAAACAGAGAGTGAATCTTGATCGTTCATAAATCTTTCCTTTTTGTTAACGTAAAATAAAATTAGGAGTAGAGTAAAGCAGCGGAAAATAAAGTACACTTTTCTTTGACTTGGTTCAGAGTCTTCGACGACTCCTACTCAAAGGCCTGTAGTCCTCCACCTCTTTCATTAGCCAATCTACTAAATCTATTCCTTCGAAAACCTTTTGAAGGAAGTAAATCATACAAGATGTAAGGAGAATAGTAACAATCTACTATCTCCCTTTTTAGATACAAGTACAAGTATGAAAATATGAAATGATACCGACACATAGAGTAGGCTTGAATCGTGTAGTGTTGGAGAGCTCCAGAGCGTCATAGCAGCAGTCTTTCAGCACTTCATCAACGCAGAGAGTGAATGTAGGGTGAGTGGAAGTTATGATCTAAGCACTGGTCTCAAGCTCCTTATATAGGCACAGTTTGATCAATTGAAAAACCTTTCAATCGACGGAACTTATCAGTCGACTGAACCTCCTGTTCAGTCGAAGGAACCCCACACTATTCCTTGCATACACTGCTTGCTGCGCTTGGCTGTTGCTATAATAAAAGTGATCCATCGACTAATCCTCCTGATTCATCGACGAATAGAGCTTCCATCTTCGTAGTTGCATCATACCAAATATGGATTCGTCGACCGATCATACTATGTGAAAATTGATAATAGACTTCGGATATTATCTGAAGTAATAAGTAGATAATTACCGAAGTAGACGCGCATGAAGTAAAAAGGTCAGTTTTTTTACTTCACCACGAAATACCGAAGTCTTTCACCTGTTCAAAATCGGTTCAAAGTTGAACCGTTTTCGAAGTAAAATGGCTCTTTTACTTCATTGATCTCGCTGAAGTATTTGATCGTATATAACATCATAAGTTGACAAAGTAAAATATTTATACGACTTCACAAATTTTTTATTCTCGTGTAGTAAATATTTAATTTTACTTCTACAAAATTTGAATTGGTCGAAGTATTTTTTGTTGTATTACTTCAGCATAATGTAGACGTATTAGAGTATATGTTGCTATAACAAATATTTAAATTTAGCGAAGTAATTTATACAAACGACTTCACAAATTAAATAAATGACGAAGTAAATATTTTTTTTAACTACGCCGCTAATTAAATTTGACGAAGTCTGTTGTATTGCATTACTATACCATTTATTTGTATTGTCGAAGTAATTCATCATATTTTGTTACAATACAATTTTAATTAAACAAATATTTTTCATCACAATATTTTTCAAAAATACCTATTTGAATTACTACAACACAATATTTTTCACCATCAAAATTAAACAAATATATATATATATATATTATATATATATATATATATATATATATATATATATATATATATATATATATATATATATATATATATAAGAAATATCTATTTCTTACAACTCAAAAGTGTATTCATAAAAGACATTAACCAACTTCACCCAAATCTGTTGTATTCTTAAATCTCTAAATACAATCAAAATTTTTTTCACAACCTACACTTAGGCACCCACATAAAAATAGACAAATTCACTCCATTCGCTTCTGACTTCATCATACTGAGATTGATTGTAATATTGTTTATTTTTTGAGGCTGCAAACTAAACCATTAATAGAAGTGTGAGGGTCAATACAAAATGACTAAATATTTCATAAAGAATATAGTTCATAAAAAAATTTACCTTCCTCTCCAATTGTAAATCTTCATCCATGACTATCTCTTTTATATACCGCATTACACAATATCCACATTCAACACCACCATTTTGTTTTAGATTATCTTAATGAAATTGAAAGTGTAATGCAATTAGTCACAATCATAACAATAAGAATTATCAACTAATGCATAAATACGTAGTCATGATATAAACCGTCAATTGTTTAAAACCTGACACTTTTGAAATACCCCTTGAGGCATTGTATATCTTGACTCCACTGCATTGTAAAAATTAGAAAGTTATTTTTGAACATCTAACGAATTGAATGTATTTACAAACAACATAATCTACTACCACTTGGTCACAAAGAGCATATTGAAACGCCAGCCAGGAATAAACAGAATCAGTCAACTTTTTCTCACTAGTGTCACAGATAAATATCATGGATAGCTAGCTGAAATGACTGACTGTTTATCAAGGAATTGAGAAAAACCTGCAAAATGTAAACTGGCATTTTTGCAAGAGATAGCAGTCATCATCATATGTGAACCATCAAGGGACTGTACAAAATTTGGCGGGAAACCCATCTTCTGCCGTTTGACTGAAACCTGACATAGGCAGAAATCCCATTAAGGATGTAAACAATTCATGAGAGTGATCTAAAAGAGCTTACCGATTGACCCTCTCTTTGTAATGAGAGAACCTGAAGAGAAGTTCTTATCTGCAACAGAATGTCAGAAGACTAAAGCATTACAACACACAACAAAAGCTTGGTAAATGCAAACTAAATATTTTACAGCAAGGATTAATCAAATATTTATATATGAATATCGATTGCAAATCAAACAGCATAATACAAAAGAAACAATCACCATTTTTTTTAAATATTGAAAATGAAATGTCCCAGAGTAAGGATGATATTTCTAGAGTACCCACACCAACCTGCACTGTCCATCTATGTAATGGGGTGGGGATATCGTTGCACAAGGCTGAGACGGATCACTTAATATTGTTTATACGTACAAGTAAAAAAATCAAGAAACTAGAAAGATTACTTGATTGATAAGTCGAACCACCCTAAAAAGTAAAATCCAATGTACGAAACAAATCACCAGATGCCTTTCAGAATTTCTGTAAGGCTAAACCACAGGGAGCCCAAGAGGAGTTGCCCATCGAACAGGTTCATTCTCAGAAGCAATGACCTATTAAAAGAACAATACAGATGCTCTGGTAAAAATTCTCCTCTTTCCTTCTACATAGTCAAGATAAGTTCTAAGCCACAAATCTTAAATTGTACCCCAAAAGGCAAGCCTGAGTTAAAAAGCCAATGCCATAGTCAAAAGATAAAATAAGAAAAACCATAAATAGTTGATGAAATTAGAAAAGAGACCTTGCTGTAAGGAAGAGTCCTTGCTGTATAGTAGTCATCTTGTCTGCCAGAAATGCATATTCCATCTCAGTGCAATAAGATTTGTAATTTCCACTAACTACAAAGCAACCAATTGAGCTACATACAAGACCAAATAAGCAAAAGAAGATCGGTGCAATACACCACTAATATTGACCATAATTTACTTACTAACACAGGAATCTAATCATACCCGCACGTAATATTTAAATAGAAATGTACTCATAGCAAAACTGAGAAAATGATGGCTTTGTCTTATAAGTGCATCAATATACCTTATGTCTGCACCAGATTGCAGTTGCTGAGCTTTCAGCAATTGTTGTCGCAATGAAGCCTTAAGAAAATGCACAATAGGATGATCAATATCTTCCCCTACAGAAACAAATCATAAATAGGATAAAAGTTTATAAGCAAGTACCTGGTCCATTTGATCATGCAGTTCAACCTGCAAAGATAGACAGATTTTCAAGTAATTTAAGAATCAAAATCATCAATATAGCTAACATTTAACAAGATGTAATATGGAACAAGTATTAAGGCACAAAAATAAAAATGAAAACATGATGACGACTATTGAGAGAAACAGACTCAAGCTATCTTCTTGATGAATCACTCTACAAATCTTTGCCAGCAAAAGCACCCTGATGTTCACCATAATGCCTCCTGTCTGCTACACGATAATCAGAATTTTTTTCTGAAGAAAACTGATCCCCTTTTTCGCGGCCTCAAGCTCGAACAAAACCCTTGCCTTTTCTTCTCGTGGCCAGGAAACCTCACAGAGGAAGAAAACTAGCGGCGTTGCAAGGAAAGGAAAGAAGGCGGTGGGAGAGGGAAGAAAACTGAAAGGAAAAGAAGAGGAAAAACACCAATGGAACTTAGCGAGCGCGTGGTTGAAGATGTGCGTCAAGGGGAGGGGGTGATGCAAGCTCGGCGAAGAGGGGACGGAGGCGCGTCGTCGGGCAAAAGGGTGCAGCGTGTCGTCGGGAGAAGGGGGAGGCGTTGTGCGCGATGAAATTAGGGCTCGACTTGGGGATTTATTTATAAACCGGTTAATTTATTTATAAAAGAAAACATATTTTAGTTGATTTAAACTTATTACTTCAGAAATTTATGGATTTTATTTGGTAACATATTACTTCATCAAATATTTATTATGAAGCAAAATATTAGATAAATTTAGTAGTAAGACCCACAATTTTTACGCTACGAAGTTTAAAATGAATTTTACTTCATCAAATTTAGTATCGAAGTTGATTAACATGTATTACTTCGTTAAAAGATTTCGCCGAAGTAATCTGTGGCAAAGTCTATTCTTGATTTTCACATAGTATATGATGATTAGTCAACTGATCCTATTGAAATCTTCCCAATCTGGCGCAGTCTGGCTGGTTTAGTCGACTCAACTACACATTCAGTCGATCGAACATTTCGTCAACTTACTTTGACTAATCTGCATTAAAATGTTAGTACAACATACATAACATGTAAAGAATTAACCCTAAGAATTAACCCTGCAAAACAGAATTAGTACAAGTATAAGTATAATATGCATGCGTAATCAACAGTATGACCTGTCCTTATCTCAACTTAGAAACCTCCATAGGTTTCTCTAGTTGAATCAACGCCTACGGTTGTCCCATCGGAACACGACCTCACAACACTATCCTTCAGGAACTTACCTTTACTCGTATACCAAACATCTAGTCCTCTAAACCTGTTTAGACTTACTCTGCCCAGTGTCTGATTGCGTGATCCACTAAGACTTTTCTGCAATACTAAATTAGCACAACAACAATAATAGTAAAGTAAAATAGTATTGATAAACTTATACTTAGATTTATCGAGATCCACTGGTCCGGTCGACCGTGTGCGATCGACTGGAAACCTTCCGATCAAGTTTGCTTGGAGTTCACTCCTCCAAGACTAATAAGGTTACCTACATTAGGGTTTCCATTGCCTAGCATCACTCACCAGGACTTTCACGAACTACCTTCACTCACTAGGGTATGACTTCACTCACCGGGACTTCACTAATCGAGCTTCAGTCACTAGGACTCGACTTCACTCACCATGACTTCACCAACCTAACTTCACTCACTAGGGCCCAACTTCACTTACAGGACTTCTTTTGCCTAACCTCCAGTTAGGACTAGTCACCTAGTAGACTTATCACCCCTTACCTAACCTCCAGTCATGACTGTCACTTGGTAGACTTATCACCCATTTGCATAACCTCCAGTTAGGACTAGTCACTTGGTAGGCTTATCGCCCCCTTGCCTAACCTCTAGTTAGGACTAGTCACTTGGTAGACTTATCACTAGATTAGGTCAACCTGAACCAAACTCCAATAAATATATTGTTAAACAAACATCAAAACCCTAGAGGTCGATTGCACCAATAACATGTACAAGACTGGATATTAGTTTTGTGGTTGGAATGCTCAGCAGATATCAAAGTAATCATGGAATTGATCATTGAAAAGTTGCTAAGAAAGTTTTAAAGTATCTTCAAGGTACCAAGAATTACATGCTCATGTACAGAAAAACTAATCACTTGGAAATGATTGGTTACTTAGATTCAAATTTTGCCGGATGTATCGACAGTAAAAAGTTCACTTTTGGTTATTTATTTCTTCTTGGAGAAGGAGCGGTTGTTGAAGATCGTGCAGTCGGCAAGAGGGGGTAAATTGTCTCTAAAAATAAAAATTTATCTTTTGTTCTTTCTAAATAAAAATAACAATTAGTTCCGCAAAGAACATCAACAAATTAATAATAAAACAGAAAAGAAAAGAGGCACAGAGATTTATTTGGTTTGCAACCAGGAAGGTTGCTAATCCAAGGTAAAATAAAGCACAAACTCCAGATGAACTCCTTGGGGTGGAGAAGTCTCTTTACAAACTTGTAGAACTCAGAAAGCAATGGAAAACAAAAATAAATTTCGAGTACAATGAATTGCTGTTTTGGAACTTAGTTCTGGGGCTGGTCAACTCTATCCGAATACTGACATGGCACAACAGGGGCACCCGAGTGCTTGGGGGCACCTGACACGTGGCTTAGAAGTTATCCACTTCGTAACATCCCCAAATAGCTAAGTCGTGGATGAATTTTCCTATCACGGGCGCATGTATGCATAGGGGCGCTCGAGAATAGGGGTGTGCATGTGCATAGGGGCGCCCTCATTCTCAGGCACCCTAAACCGTATAGGTGCCCGAGTGGCTTTGTTCAGCACCTTGATGACCAGTCTCCAGTGAGTCTTCTTGGGTGATTTTTGGTCTTCCAGAGTTAGGCTCACCCAAACCCTCCTTCGGCCTTTTCCACTAATGTGCTTCCGCCCGACTTCTCGTCCCTTGGACCCTGAGTGTGTCCTTCTCGCTCCACCGACGTACTCTTCCGTAGAACTCCGCATCCCTCGGATGTACCGAGCCCATCGGCTCCCTTCCCGTGCCATCCTTCTTGACCGTTGCATCTTCCGCTCAACTTCCTATGCTCCTAAACTCTTTCACACTTAGACACAGGGATCAAAATACAACAGGGCCTAACTTGACTCAGTTTACCACATTAAAACACACCCGACTACTTACAATCTCCTCCTTTCTGATGTGCAACAAACCGAGTTAAGTTAGGGGTAAAGGAACGAACATAAAATGAACAAGAATAAAATGTGACTATAAAGCAAATAAAAAAAATTCAAATTAATCCTTCCCCCTTGACTTAATCATATTTCTCCTCCTTTGATCACATCAAAACTTTAAACATATTAAGGGAAATAATAACACTTATAAAAATTTATAAAAATTATTTTAACATCCAAAAATTTTGAAATATTTTGAGTACATTTCTAACAAAATAATTAGTTTTCAGGAAATCCAGTTTTTCAAATTTTGCATAAAAATTAATTTTTAAAATGCAAAGTCTAATTTTGAAAAAATAATTTTTAAAAGTTTATTTTTACTTGAAAATTAAATAAATTTTATGCATGTTAGAATTTTGACAGACTTTCTATAAAAAATTTGTCAAAGAGAAATAAATTTTCTATCTTTATGAAAATAATTTTGAAATTCGAGTTAATAAAATTTAAATTAGATAATTTTAAAATTTGATTTCAACTTCAAATAAATTTGAAAATTTTTTAGAACTTTCAAAACATAATCCAATGATTCTAAAAAATCGGATTTGATGAAATTCATTTTTTCAAGTATTTTTTAAAAATTAAAAACATATTTTTGAATGAAAAATCAAAATAAATCTGTTTAACTGTTTAAAACTTTTTAAAAATTTTTTTGTAGATAGTACACATCATACTCTATCATTAAAAAATATTAAACTATTTTTTTTTAATTATCAAAAATAATTTAACAAGATTACAAAAAAACATTAAAAAAAATAGATAAGTAATAAATAACATCTAACAGTTCAATACAGATTTTGGGACCCAAAATAAATTTTTACCAACAGGATTAATCAAAAATCTTGATGGAATGTAGGTCATAGGAATGTTTACAATTTGACACTTGTGATATTTAAAATACCAATTAAGTTTTTCAGAATATTGAAATTTTAAATTTTGATAATAATTTGAATTTCTACAAGTAATTTTCAATTTCTTGATTTGTGCTTTTAAGTTTTCATTTTCTAATTTCAATTTATCAAATATTTTTAATCGGCATGAGGAAGATAATTATTTTTTCAGTTCTATGTTCTTATTTTTTAATTTGCACATAGATTTCATCATAGCTTTAATACGTAAATAATGTTCTATTGGTGATGGAAGCACTAGATCGAACCTCGTTTTGATAATGGCAAGAGTTTCAAATTTAAGCATGTTTTGTGATCTAACGTATTTGCTAAGTGTGCAGCAAAGTCCTAGTTTACCTAGGCACGAAGTCTTGACCTGTAGGGTTGAGCATGAAGTCCTGGTCGAGGACTGAGCATGAAGTCCTGGTCGAGGACTGAGCATGAAGTCCTGGTCGAGGACTGAGGGTTGGGCACCGAAGACCTGACCGCGGGTTGGGCAGGAAGACCTAGTCGGGGATTGGGCACCGAAGACCTGATCCGGAAGATCGGGCAGAAGCCTTAGCCGAGCCAGGACTACGGACAGTAGGGATGGGTTGAGGAACGGATGTCTCGAGATCTGGGAGCTTCAGAGGCTGAGTAAAAGTTTAATCGGAGGTGTCGGTTAGCAAAAGATAACTTCTCCATAGTGGAGTAGGTAAGGACGTGTTCTCCAGAAGAGGGAACAGTAGGCGTCAGTCTGACCTAGAATTTCATTTGAAATCCGAAGTTAGGATCAAACAGCTCCGGCTGTCATACATGCATTTCATATGTTATTCATTGCACTTGGACTAACCTGTTTTACAACCCAAGAAGTTGGCCTAGCTATTTTGAGGGCACCCCAGAGGACCTAGGTGCCTGAGTATACAGGCGCCTGAGTATATAGGTGCCCGAGGGGTCTCAGGCGCCCTAGTTGGTATTCTCAGCGATTAGCAAAACTGAGTTGGCGGCTGCCGATTGGATGCACAACGTCAACACTCAGGCACCCCAGTGCACTCAGACGCTTGAGAGGGGATTAAATTTGGCCAAGTCAGTGGATGACTACGCGGCCAAAGCGGCGAGGTGGAGGCACCCCTATGCGCACTAGGGTGCACGAGTGCCAATATAAAAGGGGTGTCACCTCCTCCGTCTCAGCAACAATTTCGTATCAACTACAATCACTAAAATCATGTTTTCAGCCTTCCTTTCTCAAGTTCACTGCGCCAAAACAGTCCAAGATCGACAAAACATTGCTTCGACGACGAAATAGCCTCACCCTTCCTTAAGCAAGTATTGTTGGTATAGATTTACATTTTTATTTGTACATAAACTCACATATCTTGTAACATTTTGTGAATTATAGAATTGTCTAACGAAAGTAGTTAAGGGTCGTGGTCCTTGGAGTAGGAGCCGTCACAGACTCTGAACCAAGTAAAAAAAAATAAAGTGTTAGCATTGTTTTTGGCTTGCTATTTTTATTTCCGCTGCATTTACTCACGTTTTAATCTGAGAAATTTCGTATCGATATTCACCTCCCCTCTATCGATCGCATCGATGCCACAAGTGGTATGAGAGTGGATTGCTCAATTTTGGTGAAACTACCAGTTTAGCGCTTTTTCGGATTTTTCGTTGTTTGTTAATCAGAAAAGGTAATCTTCCCTTTTTTTGATACTTTTTAGTTTCTTAATCAGAAAAGGTATTCAGAAAAGGTATTTTTTGTTGGTGCAAGTTGCATCAATGATGTTCCTCTTTAAGTATTTTAATGTTTGACAATACACTTAAGTCAGTGATACATTGAACAAACAAAGGGGAGTAAGAGAGAAGTAACCAAAGTGGAAGAAACTCTAAGACCTGGTGAGTGAAGCTGGGCACTAAGTCCTGGCGAAGGGCTGCTGGGCACCTAGCGAAGGGCTGCTAGGTATCGAAACGCTAAGTCCCGGCAAAGGGCTGCTGGGCACCTAGCGAAGGGCTGCTAGGTATCGAAACCCTAAGACCTAACGAAGGGCCGTTGGGCACCTAGCGAAGGGCTGCTAGGCATCGAAACCCTAAGACCTAGCGAAGGGATGCTAGGCACCTAGCGAAGGGCTGCTAGGCATAGAAGACCTAGCGAAGGGCTGGTAGGCACCTGGCGAAGGACTGCTAGGGAATGAAGACTTGGCGAAGGACTGCTAGGCACCTGGCGAAGGACTGCTAGGGAATGAAGTCTTGGTCCAAGGGACTGAGCAATTTAGCTGAGCGATGACTAAGGACAGGAGTAGAGATGGGTCAGGGTTTAGGCGTCTCGAGGTCCGGAGGTATCGGAAGCTAAGTAAAAGTCCACCCGAAGGGCTGGGTGGCAACCGTCTCTTGAAAGGAGTAGGTGAAGGGTGAGTTCTCGGGGATGGGAACTTGTGCCAGTTCGACCTAGGGTTTCGTGGAGATCCGAAGTCAGAACCAAATCCTTAAGCCTAATATTGTGTGTATATGTGCTTTGTGGTTTTGTATCTTGCAGGTACCAAGATTGGAAGACAAAGCAAGCGAAGTAGGCTGGAAGCCCTGAAGCAGGGCGCCCCCAGTGTTGGGGGCGCCCCCAATGATGGGGGCGCCCAAGACAAAGAGTGAAAGTGGCAGTAAAGTGAAGCAGGTTGAACAGGTGACAAGCGGGGCGCCTGGAGCATCCGGGGCGCCCGGGTTCAAAGCTGTGTTTGCTGTTTCGTGTCAGAAACATAGATAAGCCCTCATGAGGGCACCCGGGAGGTCCGGGGCACCCTGGTCAAAGCTTTTATCAGCTGCGGCGAGGTCAGCGCAGGGATAAGGGTTGACCGGGTTTTTCGGGGCGCCCCCAGCGTCCAGGGCGCCCGCAGGAAGCCTATAAAAGGGGCTTCGACCCCTCTTCTTCAAAAACAACTTCCAAGAGCGATTCCAAGCATTCTAACCAATGACAACGCGCTAAAGATGAGACTCTACAACCGGGAGACTCCAGGAGGAAGTGCGCGGCACTTCGGAGGTCTAGATCGGCCGAGCTTTAGACTTTGTCTTGTTGGTTTGCTTTTATTTAATTCCGCACTTAATTTTATTTATCTTTTGATTGTAAACTTGCACTGTAAGTCGGGTTTCTCCGCCTCCGGAAAGTCCGGGAAGGAGACCAATAGTGGACGGGCGTTCCCGTGCATAGGCCTTGGATGTACTGACCCTGGGGGGTCGGGAACCAAGTAAAAATTCCGCTGTGTCCCTGTCTGTTCATTTTCGTTCTGTTTTACTTTTCCGCTGCACTAACACTCTGAGTCCAGAACGACAATCAAAAGTCTTACGAAGTTTCTACGAAGTTTTGAACGGTCGATATTCACCCCCCCTCTATCGACGGCATCGGTCCTACAATTGGTATCAGAGCCGAGCCGCTCTTCACCGGACTAACCGCCGACGGAGCGACGATGCCAGGAGTTGAGGGGGAGCCCAGGGGTGAATCAGGTACTTTTAATTTTAAAATGTCCATTTTTAAATACCATATTATCTGTTTCACGTACAGGGAGAGAGGGCACTATAAAAATCAGTGCCCTACTCGTAAGACTCGATCTACACCACCGGTGGCGAAGGAGGCACCAGCGCCAGGAAGCCGGAGGGACAAAAGTCACGTACGATGCTTCAAATGCGAGAAATACGGACATTACAAAAACAAGTGTCCGACGAAAGTACGCAAGATTTATGTTCCAAAAATTTTTAAAGTTCCTGCACTGCCTTGTGATAAAGTAGTTAATTTTTTTGATAAATTAGATTTACTGCATAGAAAAATTAATATTTTGCATGATAAATTAGAAAATGCAGATATGACTAAAATATTAGAAATTAATCATTTAATTCAGAACATTAATTTAGTAATTTGTAAAATAAATTATGATAACTTTAACTCTAAAAATGTTAATTTTGATAATTCTAATTCAGATAAATTTAATCCTAAGGATAAATCTGAATTCAAAAATCCTAAGGATAAAACCGAATTCAAATTGGAAAATTCTTTAGATAATTATGAATTCAAATTTGAAAATCCCGTTGTATAAATTTGAATTCGAATCTAAAAATTCTAAAGATAACTTAAAGTTAGTAGAATTAATCCAGAAATTAATTCTGAAAATCTCAAGAATAATTCAGAAATTAATTCTGAAAATCTCAAGAATAATTCAGAAATTAATTCTGAAAATCTTAAGGATAATCTAGAGATTAATTTTGAATTTCTTGAAAATATTAAAAATGTGTCTGAGGATAATTCTGAAGATAATATTGAAGATAAAATTCTTCTAGATTATAACTTAATTATAGATAATTTTGAAAGTTATTATAAAACTTTAACTAGTGGCCCATTTTACTCCACCTACTGTAAGGATAAGGAGGATATGGAACTATCCAAGATAAAGGCGATAATGAATAAAAATTACAAAAATTCAAATAAATCAAAATTATTAGAAAATCTTGAAAAGAAAGATAAAGATGAAGAAGAAATCTTCGAAATAATGAAAATGATGAATTTAAACCCACAATTATTAATTAAATCTTAATTATGCAAATTCAAATTAATTAAATTTTAAATTCAAATTAATTAAATCTTAATTATTCAAATTCGAATTAATTAAATTTTAAATTCAAATTTATCAAATCCTAATTAAATTCTAATTAAATTCAAATTTATTAAATCCTAATTAAATCTTAATTAAATCCAAATTAAATCTTAATTAAATTCAAATTAAATTCAAATTTAATTAAAATTAAATTAAATTAAAATTAAATTAAATTAGAATTACATTAAATTCAAATTAAATTAAATTCAAATTAAATTAAAATTAAATTAAATTAAAATTAAATTAAATTAAAATTAAATTAAATTAAAATTAAATTAAATTTAAACTTAATTAAGTTCAAATTAAATCTTAATTAAATTAAGTCTTAATAAAATTCGAATTAAACCTTAATTAAATCTAAATTAAATCAATTAAAATCAATTCAAATAAAGTTAAGTAATTCAATTTACTTGAAATAAATTCATCTTTAATTAATTCAAATTAATTCAAATCAATTCAATTAATTCATTTTCAAACTAATTCGAACTTCAATTAATTCTTAATTAACTTGAATCCAACTAAAATAACTTAAACTCGATCTAACCTAAAACCTTACCCAAACTGCAACAATTAATTTAATAAAATTAAATATGTCAAAGTGGGTTGACATATTCGCGGGTTCACACGACATATATCAAATCGGGAATTTGATACATCTTTAGAAACGTAATTAAAATGCTTTGGACTTGTTTGACTCATGCATAATTGCCATGCCATGCATTTGCTATTTCCTTTAAATATATGGTATGTCATTCATATTTAAATTTTATGCATATATTAGAACGGCTATAGGAAAAAGAATAATTGAAACTTGATCAACCTAGTATTGGGTGGCGGTGAGATGATAGTACGTTAGGGAAGCCTCTTCTAATAAGGTCAAGTATACACTACTTGGTCTCCTTAGATTGGTGAAACTAGCCGAAGCTACCAATCCAAGACCCAAACTAGTTAGACCAGAATTTTTCAAAAAGTAATTTTGAAAATGAAATTTCATTAAAAGGTTTTGTCAAGGAAAGGGTTGATGATCCAATAAGGCTACGGCCAAAGAAGGCCTAGTGCCTCGCCAAGACCTGGAAGCCAATTTTTGAAATTCAAATTCAAGTTACTTCTTGTCAAATTCAAATCTAACACAAGCTTCAATTAAATCTTAGAGTTAAAAATAAATTAAGAAAAATGATTCAAGCATCTCACAATACACCTATAAGGCAACCATGCTTGTTGTATTGATACATATAAAATGGGTGAGATGTTAAGGACTAATGAATTGACAAAATATTCTTCAAAATTATTTTTCAAAATTATTAGAATATTTTCCTAAAAATATATTTTCAAAATAGTGCTTCAACATAATAATGTTTTTATGGAATTCATGTTTGTCTGATTGAATATACATATTATATGTTTTCAAAAATTATATCTTTTTAAAATTGTTTGACTCACTCAATTAGACACAATCCTCTTAGGACAACACTAAAGTTCCTTAAGGCACTTAGTTGAGTCAAACGATGTTGGATGCAGGGGGAGTGTTTTGTTCTTTTTATTAAAAATATTTTTCGAAAACTGCACCTTAATTTCCATCACACATGTTTTCAAAATTATCTTCTTTCCAAATTGTTGCTTCAAAATTTATTTACTTGAAAATTATCACTCATTTGATTTTGATAAACCTTAAAGACACAGAGGAAGGTCCACTTCATGATCTAAAAAGGACTCCTAGGACGTGTCAGTTTTAGGGGGAGTCTGAGTCAACATTCTGACAAGTTTTAAATTATTTATTTTTGAAAATTATTAGATTATTCTTTTGATCTGAATCAAACCTTAAGACTTAGAGGAAGAGTACTTGTAGTCAACAAGCTTCCCAGGACTGAGTAAAGTTTAGGGGGAGGTCACATTAAAAGAATTATTTAATAACATATTTTCTTGAACAATATCTTCAAAATCTTGCTAAAAACATAAGTATTCTTTCGAAATACTAACATTTTTTAAAATTCCAGTATTTTCTAAAATTCATCTGGTTTTGATCAATTTAAAAAAAATGTTTATCTTGAGTTTGGAAAATCTTCGAGGACACTTAGGAAAATATCCTTGTAGTCAACAAGGTTTCCTATGATTGTGTCAGACTAGAAGATAAACCAAGTCAAGTATTATGACTTCAAAAATTCATACACTTTTTCAAAATTAACTTACATCCTACTATTCTGTGACTTATGAAAACATTTTTGAAATAATTTTTACTTGGGTTGGAAAATTTCCAAGACACTTAGAAAATGTCCTTGTAGTCAACAAGATTTCCTAGGATGGTGTCAGACTGAAAAAAAACCAAGTCAAGTCAAATATTATGTTTTCAAAAGTACTTAATACAATACATTTTTCAAAAGTACTTAATTTTTCAAAAATTACTTAGATTTTTCAAAGTTTCATCTTTTTCAAAAATAATTAGTACTTGCAAAATATGCATAATTTTTCCAAAATAACATTCTTTCAAAAGTTATGCATTTTCCAAAAGTACTTATAGTTTTCAAAAATTACAAAAGTACTTGCATTTTTTTTTCATGATAATTCTCAAAGTACGTTTCAAAGCACATAGCATATTTTTCAAAATATGCATTTTTTGCAATATACCATTCAAAATACAATGCTTTCAAAAAAAAATTTTGCACTAAGTATGTTTCGAATAGAACCAAAAATCTTCATTGTTAGTGCAAGTATTTTCTTTTGTTTTTTTTATGTATGACAAAAGGGGAGAGGTGTGCTTAAGTTAGAAGTTAGAAAAATTTTCTCACAAAAATAAAAAATTTTCTCCCAAAAATCAAAAATATAGTTTCAAAACTTATATCATTTTTTCATTTTTTACCCCAAGGACAGTAAGTTAGCCCCTTTAAACCAATCTAACTTAAGTTATTATCAAACATCAAAAAGGGGGAGATTGTTGGTGCAAGTTGCATCAATGATGTTCCTCTTTAAGTGTTTTAATGTTTGACAATACACTTAAGTCAGTGATACATTGAACAGACAAAGGGGAGTAAGAGAGAAGTAACCAAAGTGGAAGAAACCCTAAGACCTGGTGAGTGAAGCTGGGCACTAAGTCCTGGCGAAGGGCTGCTGGGCACCTAGCGAAGTGCTGCAAACACTAAGTCTTGGCGAAGGGCTGCTGGGCACCTAGCGAAGGGCTGCTAGGTATCGAAACCCTAAGACCTAACGAAGGGCCGTTGGGCACCTAGCGAAGGGCTGCTAGGCATCGAAACCCTAAGACCTAGCGAAGGGCTGCTAGGCACCTAGCCAAGGACTACTAGACATAGAAGACCTAGCGAAGGGCTGCTAGGCACCTGGCGAAGGACTGCTAGGCACCTGGCGAAGGACTGCTAGGGAATGAAGACCTGGCGAAGGACTGCTAGGGAATGAAGTCTTGGTCCAAGGGACTGAGCAACTTAGCTGAGCGATGACTAAGGACAGGAGTAGAGACGAGTCAGGGTTTGGGCGTCTCGAGGTCCGGAGGTATCGGAAGCTAAGTAAAAGTCCACCCGAAGGGCTGGGTGGCAACCGTCTCCTGAAAGGAGTAGGTGAAGGGCGAGTTCTCAAGGATGGGAACTTGTGCCGGTTTGACCTAGGGTTTCATGGAGATCCGAAGTCAGAACCAAATCCTTAAGCCTAATATTGTGTGTATATGTGCTTTGTGGTTTTGTATCTTGCAGGTACCAAGATTGGAAGACAAAGCAAGTGAAGCAGGCTGAAAGCCCTGAAGTAGGGCGCCCCCATGCATCCAGGGCACCCCCAATGATGGGGGCGCCCAAGACAAAGAGTGAAAGTGGCAGTAAAGTGAAGCAGGTTGAACAGGTGACAAGCGGGGCGCCCGGAGCGTCCGGGGCGCCCGGGTTCAAAGCTGTGTTTGCTGTTTCATGTCAGAAACACAGATAAGCCCTCATGAGGGTGCCCGGGAGGCTCGGGGCACCCTGGTCAAAGCTTTTATCAGCTGCGGCGAGGTCAGCGCAGGGATAAGGGTTGACCGGGTTTTTCGGGGCGCCCCCAGCGTCCAGGGCGCCCGCAGGAAGCCTATAAAAGGGGCTTCGACCCCTCTGCTTCAAAAACAACTTCCAAGAGTGATTCCAAGCATTCTGACCGACGACAACGCGTTAAAGACGAGGCTCTACGACCGGGAGGCTCCAGGAGGAAGTGCGCGGCACTTCGGAGGTCTAGATCGGCCGAGCTTCAGACTTTGTCTTATTGGTTTGCTTTTATTTAATTCCGCACTTAATTTTATTTATCTTTTGATTGTAAACTTGCACTGTAAGTCGCCTCCGGAAAGTCTGGGAAGGAGACCAATAGTGGACGGGCGTTCCCGTGCATAGGCCTTGGATGTACTGACCCTGGGGGGTCGGGAACCAAGTAAAAATCCCGCTGTGTCCCTGTCTGTTCATTTTCGTTCTCTTTTACTTTTCCGCTGCACTAACACTATGAGTCCAGAATGACAATCAAAAGTCTTACGAAGTTTCTACAAAGTTTTGAACGGTCGATATTCACCCCCCTCTATCGACGACACCGGTCCTACATTTTTTTCGTTGTTTGTTAATCCTTAATTAATTCAAATTCAATTAAATGTTAATTAACTCAATTAATCCTTAATTAATTCAAATTCAATTTCAATTAATCCTTAATTAATTTAACTTTATTTTTTTTAAACTCTAAATAACTTAAACTTAAATCTTAAAAAACTTTAATTAGATTTTAATTAATTTTTAACCTTAATTTTAAACCTTAACTAGTATAATATCCGTGCGATGCACGGGAATCTTACACAATTCAAATAACATATTTAGTGGTAATATATATATGTCAATTTTTATTATTAAATGAAAAATTAAAATGAAAAGTAATTTTATTTCATCATGGATGCATGTCAATATGTCAATATAAGATATAGTATTATTTTTATAATATAAGATATTAATGGTGATCATAAGTTTTATAGGGGTGTGCCAGGCCTATGCTATAGTGCAACACACAAGTGACACATGAAAACCCTAGTAGCAAGATACAGTGATGGGTCATCCCCCATATAAAAATTAATTTAATATAAAAATGGACCAATGAGCCACATATCATATATTAAACTGATAAGAACAGATGCTACACTTGATCTTAGCTACAAGGCCGAGAAAGGTATGAATTGCTTTACCGTTCTTTGTCTATTTTTATAATTGCTCTGTGTGTAATTCGCCTTGGTAAATTCAGATGTGGGACTATTATTTTTTTTACATCAACTCAAGGGAAGCTAAAGCCTATATTTCATTAAAATTAAATTAAATTTATTTTTTTATGTACTTTACTGTAATCATTAAAACTTATTTAAAATTTTAATTTTGAAAATTTTAAAATATAATTTCAAATTAAAATTTGAAATTGTCTTTTTTGAATTTGATAAATTATTCTTTAGAATTTTAATTTTGGATTAAGATCTGAATTTTTATTTTTAGGATTTGTAATTATATATTTCCTTTGAATTTGTATTTTTAATTATAAATTTTTTATTTAGAAAATTATATTTGATTTAGGCGGGAATCCTAAGCTCCCTGTGAATGCCACGTCTGCATGTAAAATTGTATTTTATAGATATTAATAGATTAATTAATCCGTAATTAATTTTTATTTTTATTTTTAATTAATTTAATTAATTCAATTTCAATTAATCCTTAATTAATTCAATTCCAATTAATTCTTAAATAACTTAAACTCGAACTAAATAAAATCTTACCCAAACCGCAACAATTAATTTAATAAAATTAAATATGTCAAAGTGGGTTGACATATTCGCGGGTTCACACGATGTGTATCAAATCGAGAATTTGATACATTTTTAGAAACTTAATTAAAATGCCTTTGAATTGTTTGAATCATGCATTAATGTCAGGACATGCATCTGCTATTTTTTAAATATATGTCATGTCATTTATATTTAAATTTTATACATGATTTAGAACGATTATAGGAAAAAGAATAATTGAAACTTGAACAACCTAGTATTAGGTGGAGGTGAGATGATAGTACGTTAGGGAAGCCGTCTGGTGGAACTAGCCGAAGCTACCGATCCAAAATCTAAGCTAGTTAGACTAAAATTTTTCAAGAAGTAATTTGAAAATGAATTTTTGATAAAAGGCTTTGTCAAGGAAAGGGTTATTGCTTCAATATGGCTATGGCCAAAGAAGGCCTCTGTGCCTCGTCAAGACATGGAAGCCGATTACCGAAAATCAAATTCACTTTACTATTTGATAAATTTGAATCTAACACAAGTTTCAATTAAATATTAGATTTAACAATAAATTAAGAAAAATAATTCAAGCATCTCACAATGCACCCATAAGGCAACCATGCTTGTTGTATTAAGACATCTAGAATGGGTGAGATCTTAAGGATTAATAAATTGAAAAATATTTTTTAAAATTATTTTCCAAAACTCTTATGGGTGTTTTATTCTTTTAAATTTTTTATCTTTCAAAAATTGTGCCTTAAAAATCACTATCTTTTAAAAATATCTTTCGAAAACTGTGCCTTATGTTTTGAAAAAGCTCATGCTTTAAAAAAAAGTTATTCATACTCCAAATTGAATTCTCCAAAAAAAAAAAAAAACTTATCTTCTTGAAAATTACCATATTGTCATTCAAAGCTATTCCTTTGATTTTGATAAACCCTAAAGACATAGAGGAGGTCTACCTCATGATCTACAAGGACTCCTAGGATGTGTCAAATTTAGGGGGAGTCTAAATCAAAAGAAAATTTTCTGACAAGTATTTTTCAAAATTTTTTAAATTAGACAATTCTTTTGGGCTAAAACCAAACCCTAAAGACTCAGAGGAAGAGTACTTGTGGTCAACAAGCTTCCTAGGACTGGGTCAAGTTTAGGGGGAGGTCAAACTGAAAAAATTATTAAATATTTTAAAATAATATGTTTTCATGTACTGTATTGTTTAAATCCTTCTGAAAATATAAGGGAGTTTGTTTAAATACTGTCATCTTTTATGAAAATATAATTCTATCACTTTCAAATTTTTTTATAACTCTTTTTGAAAATAATATTTACTTGAGTTTGAAGAATTTCCAGGATACATAGGGAATTGTCCTTGTAGTTAACAAGGTTTCCTAGGATTGTGTCAGACTGGAAAAGAAACCAAGTCAAGCAAAATATTATGTTTTCAAATATTTTTCAAAAATACATAATATTTTTCAAAAAGTACTTATGCTTTTCAAAAATGCATGATATTTTTCAAAGTACTTATACTTTTCAAAAATGCATAATATTTTTTTCAAAAAGTACTTATATTTTTCAAAAATGCATAATATCTTTCAAAAGACTTATATTTGTTAAAGATACAGATATTTTAAAAGTATTTGCATCTTTCAAAAAGCTAAATACCTTTTAAAAGTACTTGCATTTTTTCAAGCTAAATCTTTCAAAGTACAAGGTTTTGCACAATATTTTTCAAAGTATTAAATCTCTAAGTGAAATATTTTTCTAAGGAAAAATCATTTAAGTATGCAATTCCTTTTGAAAATCTTTCTCAATAGAAAATTTTTTCCAAGGCAATATTTTTTCCAAGTGAAAAAATTTCTAAATTTTCTGAAAACACAAAATAATTTTTATGCACAATACTTTTCAAGGTGTAATTTTCTGGTGCAATTGTTCTTGTTAAACTAGCTCTCTGCTATGATTTAAAAAATCATACCAAGTACTTTCAAAAGAAAATCTTTTATTGTTGGTGCAAGTGATTTGGTCGTAGTTTTTTTTATGTATGACAAAGGGGGAGAGTGAGAGCTTAAGTTAGAAAATTTTTGTTTCTTCCCAAAGGATCAATAAAAAAATCAAAAATTCTTTTTCAAAAAGGGGAGAGTGAGCTCATCTTAGAAATGTGTTTCTCCCAAAAATCAAAATGTATTTTCAAAACTTAGATTTTTTTTCAAGGTTTAGCCCTTTCAACCAATCTAACTTAAGATATTGTCAAACATCAAAAAGGAGGAGATTGTTGGTGCAAGTTGCATCAGTGATGTCCTCCTCTAAGTGTTTCAATGTTTGACAATATGCTTAAGTCTGTGATACATTGAACAAGGGAAGGGTAAGTCAAGAGAGGAGTACCAAAGTGAATGAAAGTCCTAATAAACCTAGGCAATAAGACCTGGTTCGAAGAATTGGACACGAAGACCTGGTTCGAGGTATTGGGCACTAAGTCCTGGCCAAGGGCTGGTGTTAGAATTTGATAAATCTTAAGGGCTAAAAAGAAAAGTTACTTTAATTAGGGACTCAAGTGCAATAGGCTAAGTTGGAGGGGCAATTTAGGAAAAAGAATTAGCCTTAAGTTTCCTCGCCAGCCGAACCCGACCACCAAACCTAATCTCGCGATTCTTCATTTCCCTTTTTCACCGCCGACTCCACTCGATTGGCGATCGACGGAAATCGCGCGACGACCACCCTCTTCCTCTCGCGATCGGCAACGACGATCCCTCGTGTCTCCTTCCGTGACCGGAGTTGGCGATCCTGTGAGCCGTCTTCTTCAGATCGTGCCGGAGGTAAGGGTTGTTTTCCCCAAATGTCGCGAGATGTCATTTGAGGTTGATTTGCTGTTTAAGTCGAGGTCTCAAGGCGATTTCTTGGCAGATCAGAGGTTCTCGGCTGAGGGGATTGAAGGAATCATCGGAGTTGTGGGGTTGTAATTGGGCACGACTCAGGTAAGATTGATTCAGGTGATGTTTGCGCGTATGATTGGTTTGAGATGTTCCTTCGTTTTCTTTTGTTCTTGGTCATTACGGATCGATCTTGAGCTAGGTTCGTGCTTAGATTTTCGTTGTGAGTGGGTTATGGATGGTTGATCTTTCCTTTTGATCTCGTTGTAACTGATCTTGGATCTTCGATCTTGTTCATGCTACCGTGAGCTCATGTTAGAATCTCTAGGAGCTATTGATTCGTTTGGATTTAGATTGAGTTATTCTGTCACTGCGATGAGAATTGTGCTTGGATCAACTCTTGGATAGGAAATTGGTTGCGTCGTTAGTGATCGATTATAGATGATTTCTATATCTTCGTTCTTAGCCTTGTCATTTGGGGGTTGGGATCTTGAGTTCGGTTGTGGAAATCGATTTTGATTCATGGCTCGGTATTGGACTATTGGTGTCTACCGTGAGTTATTTTTGGAGTACGATCCATGGAGGTTAGCTAACTTAGCCTAGCTAGATTGGGTTAGTAGTTTGGACCTAGACTTGAATTGGTTTGCATTTGGGTTGGGCTTGGGTTAAATCTAAATCAAACCAAGATTCAATGACTAGGAGTTAGTCATTTGATTAAAATTAGTTAAATGACTTTGGTGTTATGGTTAACCCTAATACGAATTAGGGGTGGGTTTAACTACTTAATAGTTGCATAGATTGCTAAATTATGTATTATGATACAGGTCTTTGACGCGACTATTTGGACTCCACTTGCGGTGGATATTATTATTTCAGACGGGGGTTTCCTTCGCCTACCTTCTACTACATTGGAGGCGGATATCTCTGACTTATCTTTTAGATTTGTCATAGCTGATATACTTGATATGCTATGTTAGAGGTAGAGTAATGTATTGCCTTATATACCTGCTCTACCTTTGCTGATACTGTTTAGGATATACCTAGCATGTGATACCTACACCATTAGGATCTAGGCTATGGTGCATTACTTATGATCCTTGCATATCATGTTGATATAGGTGGATTAGATAGTGGATGCTGTTTGACCAGAGTCATGCATCATCGTGCACTGTGCATCACTGTCGATCAGGGGCCCCTTATGGGTGAGTCAGGTCGACAGTCATACTGACCTATCCATATGACAACTCATGGGTTAGTGGTTGACGGAGTATGGGTAGTGTGCTCTGTGCTGCTCCGCTCATGCACTCATGGGTTAGTGAACCGGAGCGTGGTAGCAGGCAGATGTCCCTCCTTGAGTAGTCCATATACCAGGAGATGAGAGAGTGAAGTCTCTCCCCCATTTATATACATGGGGTAGGTGTTAACACTCAGATAGTGATATCCTCCAGAGATGGCCTGGGGCGGTTAGTGATATAGCCAGGATAGGTGATGGCCTGGGGCTTATAGAGATATCGCCAGGATAGGTCTTAGCCTGGGGCTATTAGTGCTATAGCCAGGATAGGTGATGACCTGGGGCTGATAGAGATATCGCCAGGATTGGTCTTAGCCTGGGGCTATTAGTGATATAGCCAGGATAGGTGATGGCCTGGGGCTGATAGAGATATCGCCAGGATAGGTCTTAGCCTGGGGCTATTAGTGATATAGCCAGGATAGGTGATGGCCTGGGGCTGATAGAGATATTGCCAGGACAGGTCTTAGCCTGGGGCTATTAATGATATCGCCAGGATAGGTCATGGAGTAGGGGTGTTACACCGACAACATACCGTCTACTCAGTTGCTCAGGAGTAGCAGCGGCAGAGTACGGACGACAATCACAGCTCTACGCAGGAGAGTGAACGGACACTTGCCCGTGCTTGTTATACTTGGATGTTGCATTCGTTTGACATGCACATATAGGAGACCCTTATGTCAGTTTCGACGACTCAGCTACCTTGGTATGATGTTTCTATCCCTGTTTCAGTTATGCTTACCACTGCATGTATCTGTGTTATTTCGATAGCCTGTTACTCTATTGCTAGCTAGACTATCTTGTATATCTGATGAGATATTCGCTGAGTATTGTTACTCACCCCGTTAGCTCCCTGTTTTTGTTTCAGGATGATTGTCTGGAGTGCCTGGCAGCCAGTCCCAGTTCGCGTGTTTTCTTCGAGATGATTCCGGGATGTTTCTATTACTTTGTTGGTGGTACATGTTGGTACCCTTTTTCTGTTTCTTTACTTTACTTTTCCGCTGTGGTATTCGTATTTGATTGTGTCCTTTTATGTGGCGGTATAGTTGTACTTTTGTGAGCCATGGAGGTCTTGTGCTTGTGTTTGTCGTAAGTCGTACCGGTACGCAGCTTTCATCGCCGTCTCGCTTTTGTTGATTTCAGACGGTTGTTCCAGCCCTATAGGCTGTGGTACAATCATCTGAGGTAGTCGTAGAGGTTAGGTTTCTGAATTGTCCGTCGGTCGAGGGAGTGGCAGTCCGGTCGGTATCGGACGGGCAGCTCCTCGGGGTGTGACAATTTTTGGTATCAGAGCCAGGTTCTCGAGATACCTTGTGACCTTGTGGGTGTTTTTGGACCATGTGCCGGAGTCGTTTTCTCGTTGGGCGTGATTGGGACATGGTGGCGACCAGACAGCTCCAGGCGTTGATCGTACCTTCTGTTGCAGGTTTTGTTATTAATTCTAAAATTACTAGGCAAGTAATAATGATTGGCGTATCCCTACAGGTATGCCGCGACGTATTGAGTTGACTCCACCCCGCCGACCCGGTGGGCCGGGTCGACCCTCACATCGGACGACGCGAGTGTCGCAGCAGGCGACGATGACTGGGACAGAGGGGGTTCCAGTGAGACGGACACAGACCGGGTCCGGTGGCCGAGGACGAGTTTCTCCGAGACTCGTGATGTTCAGAGATCTCAGTCTCCACGGATACCATCTCCATTTTTGACCGCAGTACCCGTGGTACCTCCGGTAGGTCCCACTGTAGCATCAGTCCCAGTGGCGCCTGCTACAGCACCTCAGGATGCTGCATCATCGATGATGCAGCAGATGATGCAGCAGCAGAGGGAGCAGCATCAGCAGTTGATGCAGCAGCAGAGGGAGCAGCATCAGCAGATGATGCAGCAGATGTTTCAGATGTTTCAGACACCGGCTGTCCCACCATCCGCTCCACCAGCATCTGCTCCTGCTCCTTCGGAGCCCCAGACTGCACAGCCTACGGAGATACAGTCGCAGGGGCCGACGGTACCATCCGGGGATTCTGCAGTCCCCTCGGCGGTTCCTCTTCCTTCCTCCACTACTACTACCACTATTCCGAGTCGATCAGTGGCTCGGATTCCGGCATTAGCACAGGCAGCCAAGGGCCGTCTTACACTGTTCCAGGGAGCTGCTGATCCGACCGTGGCTCACTCTTGGCTGGAGACGCTAGAGAGGACATTTCCATACCTGGAGTGTACTGACTTGGAGCGGGTTGAGCTTGCGGCATATCATCTGCGTGGTCGAGCGGAGACATGGTGGATCACTCAGCGATCGGTTATGGGCACTCAGCCGGTCACTTGGGAGAGATTTCGCCAGGCCTTCACCACTCAGTACTTCCCAGCTGCACAGCAGCTGGCCACATGGCAGGAGTTCTTGGAGATTCGTCAGGGAGAGCGGTCGGTGGCGGATTATGATGCAGAGTTCCACCGACTGTCCGAGAGTTGTCCTGAGATGTTTCCCGGAGATCGTGAGAGGATGAGGCATTTCATTAGAGGGTTGGCACCTTATATCCAATCCAAAATGTCTCCTTGGGATCTGACCTCATATGGACAGGCACTGGATCGCGCTTTACATGTGGAGGCGTTACAGCAGAGACTATCCTCAGAGCGGAAGAAGGAGAAGAAGACCTCACAGACTTCTCAGTCCCAGTCCTCGCGAAAGCGGGGTAGACAGGAGCAGTCGACACAGGATGCTTCTGGGGCCGCCTCTCGGCCTCGGAAGACGGGAGGTTCCACGTCCGGAGTTACTCAGGCCTCGGGGCGTGACCAGCAGAGTTCCACGACTTACCAGTGCGCTTGGTGTGGTTCCAAGGGGCACGATAGATCGAGCTGTACCATTGGACGAGCTGTTTGCTTTCAGTGCAAACAGCCTGGCCATCGGAGACATGACTGCCCTCAGAGGGCACAGGAGACGAGTACAGGAGGCATATCTGGAGGAGGATCCTCTAGCCAGCCGGGGACCCAGCGAGGAGGCCGGAAGGCCCAGACTTCTACACGACAGCAGTAGACTGCCCCTCCACCTATTCAGCTCTACTGCCTATTTGGTCAGGGTCAGGAGGCTACATCATCATCTGTGGTATCCCAGCCTCCATTTCAGCCTTCTGTTTCAGAGCCTCGTCAGCAGTTGTATGCCGGGTATCAGCTACCGGTCTATCAGCAGTCGCAGATTTCTGGAGCACCGGTACCTCAGTTACCTGCAGTGCCTACTGTACGGGCATTACCCCCACCCCCTCCTCTGCCAGAGTCGGGTCGAGTGTATGCTGTCACCCGAGAGGAGGCTCATCGTGCAGATGGATCCGTTTTTCGAGGTACAGTTTTACTTTATGCATGTACCGCAGACTTACTCATAGATACCGGTAGTTCATATTCTTTTATATCACGGGTATTCTTGAGCAAGATCTGCAGATTGCCGACCCTCAGGGCACAGCGTCTATCAGTGACGCTACCTTCAGGAGATGTTCTGGAGGTAACGCAGGAGGTCAGAGGGTGTCCCTTGGACTTTGGGAGGGTCACCCTTACCGTGGACCTGTCTGTGCTGGATATGATTGAGTTCGACATCATTCTGGGCATGGACTGGCTCACGACATCACATGCTACCGTCGATTGTCATTCGAGGGTGGTGACTTTCCGACCCCCAGACCAACCCTCGTGGGAGTTCCTTGGCGTTCGAGATGACGGCATAGCAGTTATCTCCGCACTTCAGGCGCAGAGACTTATTACGCAGGGTTGTCAGGGATTTTTGGTGTCATTACTCAGCACTTCAGATGGTAGTACTCCTCAGATCTCCGACGTTCCAGTGGTCAGGGATTTTCCGGATGTATTCCCAGACGAGTTACCGGGCTTGCCTCCCCGGAGGGAGGTCGAGTTTGCCATTGAGTTGATACCGGGGACTGCGCCGGCATCGAAGGCACCATATCGGATGGCACCGCGTGAGTTGGACGAGCTGAAGGTCCAACTCCAGGAGTTACTAGATCGGGGATTTATCCGACCGAGTGCTTCTCCGTGGGGTTCTCCAGTCCTTTTTGTGAAGAAAAAGGATGGTTCTATACGACTTTGCATTGATTATAGACAGCTTAACTCAGTCACAGTCAGGAAAAATATCCTCTACCGCGTATTGATGATCTGTTTGATCAGCTGAGGGGTACATCTGTGTACTCCAAGATTGATTTGCGGTCTGGTTATCATCAGCTGAGAGTCAGAGATTCAGATATTCAGAAGACAGCATTTCGCACCCGTTATGGCATTATGAGTTCTTGGTGATGCCATTTGGGCTCACCAACGCCCCGGCCGTGTTCATGGATCTCATGAACAGGGTATTCCTCCCATATTTGGATCAGTTTGTTATAGTATTCATCGATGATATCTGATATATTCCCGGTCGAGGAGGAGCACGCTGCCATCTTCGCATATCTTTGGAGGTTCTCCGAAAGGAGAAGCTCTATGCGAAGTACAACAAGTGTGCATTTTGGTTATCTTCTGTGGGTTTCTTGGACATGTAGTATCCGTGGAGGCATCTCAGTAGACCCCCAGAAGATCGAGGCAGTCACCAGTTGGGAGCAGCCCCAGTCAGTCCATGACGTGCGCAGTTTCCTGGGTTTGGCTGGCTATTACCGACGTTTTGTTGAGGGATTTTCCAGCATTGCATCACCACTACACGCCTGACCAGGAAGGGCGTGAAGTTTGTATGGACTGACGATGCGAGACCAGCTTCCAGGAGCTGAAGAGAGGCTTGTATCTGCGCCAGTTTAGTACTGCCTTCAGGAGAGGATGGTTTCACTCTGTTCACTGATGCATCCTCCTGGATTGGGCGCGGTACTCATGCAGCATGGACGGGTGGTTGCTTATGCTTCTCGCAGCTGAAGGAGCATGAGAGGAACTACCCCGTCCACGATTTAGAGTTGGCCGCTATTATTTTTGCGCTGAAGATCTGGAGGCACCTTCTTTACGGGATCACCTTCGAGATCTTCACGGACCACCGGAGTCTTCAGTATCTCTTCACTCAGCGAGAGCTGAATCTTCGACAGAGGAGATGGATGGAGTTCCTGAAGGATTATGATTGCACCATTGGCTATCATCCTGGGAAAGCCAATGTGGTAGCGGACGCACTGAGTAGGAAGACCAGAGCAGTCTTAGCTGTCAGCGGGTGATTGTCACAGAGTTGATTCAGAGTTTTTCGGAGCTGGGATTAGAGGAGCGGTCCCAGACAGAGAGGGGTTTGCTGGTGACTATGGTTGCGCAGTCAGCTATTAGGTCCAGGATCAGAGAGGCGCAGGCCAGTGACCCACATCTGCAGTCTCTGGGCAGTCGCATTTCAGCCGGGCAGCCGTCTGACTTTACGCGGGACGATGAGGGCATTCTGTTTTTCCGAGGGAGACTATGTGTGCCAGAGTCGCACCCAGTCATGGAGGAGTTGTTACAGGAGGCTCATCGTTCGCGGTTCGCTATACATCCAGGCGGGACTCGGATGTATCGTGATTTGAGGCGTTCCTATTGGTGGAACAACATGAGGAGAGACATTGCGAGTTTTGTTGCTAGATGTCTCGTCTGCCAGCAGGTTAAGGCAGAGCACCAGAGACCTGCTGGGTTACTTCAGAGGATTCCCATTCCCGAGTGGAAATGGGAACACATTACGATGGATTTTGTGGTGGGACTGCCCAGGACTAGGAGAGGGCATGATGCGATTTGGGTGATCGTTGATCGATTAACCAAATCAGCACATTTCTTAGCTATGCGGAGGACGGATTCCCTCGATAGGTTAGCGGAGTTATATTGTCGAGAGATCGTCAGATTGCACGGAGTACCCCTGAGCATTATATCGGACAGAGATCCTCGATTCACTTCTCGCTTTTGGCAGAGCCTGCAGAGAGCCTTGGGGACGGATCTTCGGTTCAGTACGGCATTTCACCCGCAGACAGACGGTCAGTCTGAGCGTACGATTCAGACATTGGAGGACCTGCTGAGATCATGTGTTTTGGATTTCGGAGGCAGCTGGGAGGATCATTTACACTTGGTGGAGTTCGCCTACAACAACAGCTATCATTCGGCGGTTCAGATGGCGCCGTATGAGGCGTTGTATGGTAGGCCATGTCGGACACCCATCCTCTGGGAGGAGGTTGGGGAGGCCCAGCTGCTAGGACCAGAGAGAGCCCAGCAGGAGGCAGAGTTAGTACGCACCATCAGACAGAGACTATCAGCAGCACAGGATCGCCAGAAGAGTTATGCTGACCGGAGACGCAGACCCTTAGAGTTCTCTGCTGGTGACCATGTTTTTCTTCGAGTTTCGCCCACGAAGGGGGTGAAACGTTTTGGTCTCAGAGGTAAGCTAGCTCCACGGTATATCGGTCCGTTTCAGATTCTGGAGAGGATTGGAGCTGTAGCTTACCGCCTTGCTCTTCCACCGTCTTTGGCCGGCGTCCATGACGTGTTCCATGTATCTATGTTGAGAGGTTATGTGCCAGACCCCACTCATATTTTATCTGAGGTACCTGTTCCGCTCCAGCCTGACGCTACTTATGAGGAGGTACCTGTACGGATTCTGAGTTTCCGGGAGCGTCAGCTGCGGAACAAGACAATCTGGCTGGTCAGGGTTAGATGGCAGTATCACTCGGATACAGAGGCTACTTGGGAGCTTGAGGATACTATCCGAGCTCGATATCCCCATTTATTCGACTGAGGTATGTACTGTTAGATCATTTCAGTATACGTACTTCATATATATTGCTGTTAGTATTTACTATTGGCAAGGATAAATTTGGGGGACCAAATTTTTGTTAGTGGGGGAGAATGTTAGAATTTGATAAATCTTAAGGGCTAAAAAGAAAAGTTACTTTAATTAGGGACTCAAGTGCAATAGGCTAAGTTGGAGGGGCAATTTAGGAAAAGGAATTAGCCTTAAGTTTCCTCGCCAGCCGAACCCGACCACCAAACCTAATCTCGCGATTCCTCATTTCCCTTTTTCTCCGCCGACTCCACTCGATTGGCGATCGACGGAAATCGCACGACGACCACCCTCTTCCTCTCGCGATCGGCAACGACGATCCCTCGTGTCTCCTTCCGTGACCGGAGTTGGCGATCCTGTGAGCCGTCTTCTTCAGATCGTGCCGGAGGTAAGGGTTGTTTTCCCCAAATGTCGCGAGATGTCATTTGAGGTTGATTCGCTGTTTAAGTCGATGTCTCAAGGCGATTTCTTGGTAGATCAGAGGTTCTCGGCTGAGGGGATTGAAGGAATCATCGGAGTTGTGGGGTTGTAATTGGGCACGACTCAGGTAAGATTGATTCAGTTGATGTTTGCGCGTATGATTGGTTTGAGATGTTCCTTCGTTTTCTTTTGTTCTTGGTCATTACGGATCGATCTTGAGCTAGGTTCGTGCTTAGATTTTCGTTGTGAGTGGGTTATGGATGGTTGATCTTTCCTTTTGATCTCGTTGTAACTGATCTTGGATCTTCGATCTTGTTCATGCTACCGTGAGCTCATGTTAGGATCTCTATGAGCTATTGATTTGTTTGGATTTAGATTGAGTTATTCTGTCACTGCGATGAGAATTGTGCTTGGATCAGCTCTTGGATAGGAAATTGGTTGTGTCGTTAGTGATCGATTATAGATGATTTCTATATCTTCGTTCTTAGCCTTGTCATTTGGGGGTTGGGATCTTGAGTTCGGTTGTGGAAATCGATTTTGATTCATGGCTCTATGATATTGGTGTCTACCGTGAGTTATTTTTGGAGTACGATCCATGGAGGTTAGCTAACTTAGCCTAGCTGGATTGGGTTAGTAGTTTGGACCTAGACTTGAATTGGTTTGTATTTGGGTTGGGCTTGGGTTAAATCTAAATCAAACCAAGATTCAATGACTAGGAGTTAGTCATTTGATTAAAATTAGTTAAATGACTTTGGTGTTATGGTTAACCCTAATACGAATTAGGGGTGGGTTTAACTACTTAATAGTTGCATAGATTGCTAAATTATGTATTATGATACAGGTCTTTGACGCGACTATTTGGACTCCACTTGCGGCGGATATTATTATTTCAGACGGGGGTTTCCTTCGCCTACCTTCTACTACATTGGAGGCGGATATCTCTGACTTATCTTTAGATTTGTCATAGCTGATATACTTGATATGCTATGTTAGAGGTAGAGTAATGTATTGCCTTATATACCTGCTCTACCTTTGCTGATACTGTTTAGGATATACCTAGCATGTGATACCTACACCATTAGGATCTAGGCTATGGTGCATTACTTATGATCCTTGCATATCATGTTGATATAGGTGGATTAGATAGTGGATGTTGTTTGACCAGAGTCATGCATCATCGTGCACTGTGCATCACTGTCGATCAGGGGCCCCTTATGGGTGAGTCAGGTCGACAGTCATACTGACCTATCCATATGACACTCATGGGTTAGTGGTTGACGGAGTATGGGTAGTGTGCTCTGTGCTGCTCCGCTCATGCACTCATGGGTTAGTGAACCGGAGCGTGGTAGCAGGCAGATGTCCCTCCTTGAGTAGTCCATATACCAGGAGATGAGAGAGAAAAGTCTCTCCCCCATTTATATACATGGGGTAGGTGTTAACACTCAGATAGTGATATCCTCCAGAGATGGCCTGGGGCGGTTAGTGATATAGCCAGGATAGGTGATGGCCTGGGGCTTATAGAGATATCGCCAGGATAGGTCTTAGCCTGGGGCTATTAGTGCTATAGCCAGGATAGGTGATGGCCTGGGGCTGATAGAGATATCGCCAGGATAGGTCTTAGCCTGGGGCTATTAGTGATATAGCCAGGATAGGTGATGGCCTGGGGCTGATAGAGATATCGCCAGGATAGGTCTTAGCCTGGGGCTATTAGTGATATAGCCAGGATAGGTGATGGCCTGGGGCTGATAGAGATATTGACAGGATAGGTCTTAGCCTGGGGCTATTAATGATATCGCCAGGATAGGTCATGGAGTAGGGGTGTTACACCGACAACATACCGTCTACTCGGTTGCTCAGGAGTAGCAGCGGCAGAGTACGGACGACAGTCACAGCTCTACGCAGGAGTGTGAACGGACACTTGCCCGTGCTTGTTATACTTGGATGTTGCATTCGTTTGACATGCACATATAGGAGACCCTTATGTCAGTTTCGACGACTCAGCTAATTGGTATGATGTTTCTATCCCTGTTTCAGTTATGCTTACCACTGATGTACTGTGTTATTTCGATAGCCTGTTACTCTATTGCTAGCTAGACTATCTTGTATATCTGATGAGATATTCGCTGAGTATTGTTACTCACCCCGTTAGCTCCCTGTTTTTGTTTCAGGATGATTGTCTGGAGTGCCTGGCAGCCAGTCCCAGTTCGCGTGTTTTCTTCGAGATGATTCCGGGATGTTTCTATTACTTTGTTGGTGGTACATGTTGGTACCCTTTTTCTGTTTCTTTACTTTACTTTTCCGCTGTGGTATTCGTATTTGATTGTGTCCTTTTATGTGGCGGTATAGTTGTACTTTTGTGAGCCATGGAGGTCTTGTGCTTGTGTTTGTCGTAAGTCGTACCGGTACGCAGCTTTCATCGCCGTCTCGCTTTTGTTGATTTCAGACGGTTGTTCCAGCCCTATAGGCTGTGGTACAATCATCTGAGGTAGTCGTAGAGGTTAGGTTTCTGAATTGTCCGTCGGTCGAGGGAGTGGCAGTCCGGTCGGTATCGGACGGGCAGCTCCTCGGGGCGTGACAACTGGGCACCTAAGACCTGACCGAGGGGTGGACATTAAGTCCTGGTTCGTGGAATTGGGCACTAAGCCCGGGCCGAGGGCTGGGCATCGAAGACCTGGTGAGTAAAGCTGGGCAATAAGTCCTGGTGAGTGAAGCTGGGCAAAAGTCCTGATGAGTGAAGTTAGGCACTAAGTCCTGGACCTAGGGTTTGGGCACGAAGTCTTGGTCCAAGGGATTGAGCAACTTAGTTGAGCGATGACTAAGGACAGAAGTAGAGACGGGTCGAGGTTCGGACGTTTCGAGATCCGAGAGTATCGAAGGCTAAGCAAAAGTCCACCTGAATGGACTGGGTGGCAACCGTCTCCCGAGAGGAGTAGGTGAAAGGCGCGTTCCCGGGGGTGGGAACTTGCATCGGTTCGACCTAGGGTTTCGCGGAAATCCAAAGTCAGAACCATCTCGTTAAGGCTAAGATTGTGTGTATATTTGCTTTGTATTTGTATATCTTATAGGTACCTAGAATGGAAGACAAAGCAGGCGAACAACACACAACACGGCTGGAAGGCTGGCTGCTAGGCGCCCCCATTGAAGGAGGCGCCTCAATCAAAGGAGGCAAACTAGGTCTTCATTCAGGCGCCCCTAATGATACAGGCACCCTGGTCGAAAGTTGTATCTGCTGCTGCGAGTGCGAAGCAGGGATAAGCTTTGACCAAGTTCATTGAGGCGCTTGGAAGGTCCAGGGCGCCCTAGTCAGAAGCCTTATCGGCTGCGGTGAGTTCGGCGTGGATATAAACTTTGACCAAGCCCTTTGAGGCACCCCCATCAACACAGGCGCCCCAATGAAGCCTATAAAAGGGGCTTCGACCCTCAACTCAAGACATGACTTCCAAACACGATTCTATGCTTCCCAAGTGACGACAAAGCGTTAACGACAAAGCTCTATGACCAGGAGGCTCCAGGAGGAAGTGCGCGACACTTCGGAGGTCCAGATCGGCGAGTTTCAATTCTGTTTGTTCGGTTTGAGTTTACATTCTGCAGTTAAATTTATCTATCTTTTTGTTTGTAACTCTTGCACTGTAAGACGGGTTTCTCCGCCTCCGGAAAGTCCGCAAAGGAGACCATTAGTGGACGGGCATTCCCGTGCTTAGGCCTTAGATGTACTGACCCTGCGGGGCCGGGAACCAAGTAAAATCCCGTGTGCAATTTGTGTTGTCTTTTATTTTTCTGTTTGATTTTCCGCTGTGCTACTAATGCTCTGTTTAGAACGAATTTCGAAAGTAAGACGAGTTTCCGTGAGAAAAATTTCAAGGTCGATATTCACGCCTCCCCCTCTATCGACGACACTGGTCCTACATTTACGTGGTTCGTAGATAAACTCCTACTCCACGGTTGCTCGTAAGGTGGGCAATCCCTAATCCGTCAGTGGATGATTCCCCGGAGCACCTCCGGCTAGATCGCGTAGCTCCTTGTGGGTGGGAAACCTCTCCACAACTCTTGGACACTATCTGATCACAACAGGCTACTAACAAGCTTTGATCAAGTAAGTTTCGCCAAGAAACAGTAGCATGAAACGAGCTCCTTTAAATAGAGCTCAAGTTTGAAATGGCTACTACCAGTCGCCTGCCCCTGGGGCAGTCGACTGGTCCCACTCAGATTCGACCGTTACAGCCAACGTTTGAATCAGCCAGCCATTACTGCCATCACCAGTCGACTGCCCTTGGGGCAGTTGACTGGTTCTTCCCTAAGCCTAGGGTTACACTCCCCGAGTACATTTCTCTCTGCACTCGAACCCTCCCGGCTTAGTCCCTGAGTACAACGACTCACACTCGAACCCTCACAACCTGGTCGACTCTTCACCAGCAGCCTTGACTGTTGCCTTCACGCCTTCTTCATCTTCGGCCCTCGTCCCTCAGATGCGCACGCAAGCTTCCATCTTGCCTCCATGCCATCCTTCACGTATGCCTCGAAGTCTGCGTCCCTCGGCTCATCGTCTCTGCTATCCACGGTCCCTCGGGTGCGCACACAAGCCTCCAACTTGCCTCCATGCCACCCTTCACATGAAGACATCAACCAAGTCTATGTGTACCTGCAGACCTGTACACTTACATACACATATTAGTCCAACAACAAATCCTAACTTAACCATATTGACCCACATACATCAAAACCCATGATCTTCCAGATCATCTTAGGGTCGATTGCCCCAACAATCTCCCCCTTTTTGATGTGTGGCGATATGTTAAGTTAGGTAATCATAACAACAATAATAACAATAGCAATTGAAAATCAAAGTATAGCAAACAAGAGGCAACCTCCCCCTTAATCTATGCTCTCTCCCAATTTTCAATTCTCACAACAACACAAAGTTAAGTTCTCCCCAACTTAACATTACTCACAATCACCAAGTTAAGTTATCCCCAACTTAACACCATAACTATCCCATGTCAAGTTAAACCTAACTTAACACACAATTTCTCCCCCTTTGACACCATTAAAAAGATTGCCCCAAGCAATCCCAACCCTAGTGCCAAACAGAACTTACTAGATTTCTGAAAAACCCCTCAGAAATCACTGATTTGTATTCTGCCCGAACCATCAGTCGCTGCCCCTAGGGTAGTCGACTGATACTGTCAACCCTGAAATTCCAGCCGAATTTCAAAAAATTCTAGAAAATTTCGAAAAATGTAAAATTTTGCAAGCACATTTGTTAGGATATACTCTATCCTAGAAAAATATGATTTCATGAAAAACAACAAACGTGCTTGACTTTTGGTACAAACCTAAACCTCCTCAAGAATGGTCATATATGTATCAACTTTGAACTCCATTCATGAATCCTTATGTTTGCCAAAGCCATCCCTCTTAATTTTACACATAGAATGGTCCTCAATTCTTCCCTTTCTCATAAGTATTCTTAATATGATGAAGACCTCCCCCTATTTATCTCTTAACCCTAGATACATATACCCTCATCAAATTTCCTTAAATCCAATGATATCAATACACCTTATTCATACAATCAACATTAAAACCTTGAATTAAACCTTAAATGATGAGTATGAAATCATAACTAAAGATTTTAATTCAACACCATACTCTATCATTCAATTAGCACTTTATGAATTTTCAAACCATAAAAGCAACATTAATCCATGACATAAATTTCATAAGGCACCATAAAGCATAGGTAAGATACATGAAATAAAACATGAAACTGTCAAAAGGGCAAAAGCCCCGAAGTATCAAAATAATACAATCCCAAAATAAAAGGTGTTTGATAGATAAAAATACATCCAAGAAAAATACTCTCAATACTAAACTCATCAAATCATGTCATCATCTGGAGGAGGAGGAGGAGGAGCCTGATATGTGAGATGTAGCTGCCGTAGCATGTTGTACATCTCGTCCTGCTGACACCGGAACCCCTGGCAGAACTCCGTGAGGCCATGAACCTCCTCCTGAGTAGCCGTCTGCGTCTGCTGAACCTCGTGGAACTCCTCCCGGAGGCCGTGAACCTCCTCCCGGAGGCCGTGAACATCAGATCGGAGCTGAGCGAACTTCTCGTGTGTAACGCCACCAGCGGGCTCCTCATCTGAGCTAGAGGACTTAGGACGTTGCCTCAAGACGAACTCTCCCTGCCTGCACTCGATACTTGCCAAGGACAATTGGCGTGTGCCAATCTGATCGTAGTCCTTTGACAGGTGACGGACCTGACCGCTAGATGTATGTATACCCCGAGACTCCAAGAACTCGATCAGGACATGGCAGAAAGACATGTAAATTTTTCCATTGACACTATGGAAAAAGTGGCAAATGGATGTAAACACATGCAGGGAAATGTCTATGTCAAGCCTCCTCTCCAAGGCATACATCATCACCATATGTGACAGTCTAATCCTAGCCCGCCCCTTGGTGACAATGGGCAAGAGACACTCTAAGACAATCTTATACAAAACATGACTAAAAGGACTCATAGGCTTGGCGTCAAAGATACGCTCTGTATCACGCCGATGTCTTCTAAAGTAATGCATGTAGATTTGATCAATGGTAACATCAGGAAAAGTAAAGGGCTCAACAACGGTAGGGAAATAAGTGAATGCATTATGAGATACCCACACCCCAAAAATTCACCTAAGATGAGAAAGGAATGCGAACTCTTGCTACCATGGACTCATATAGACTACTATCAGAATTAATGCGCGTAAGATTTGCATAAAATTCTTTACATAGGTCCAAGTTAATATCATGCCGACAGTAGACTAATTGTTCTACCTCAAAATATGTGATCATTTCGGCAATTTGGGGAGATTTTTCTTGAAAGAAAGCCCTATTTAAATACCGACAATTCATTATCACAAACTCATTGTCGTCAAATCTCTTCCTACATTCCGCAGATCGAAACCTAGACTCCCCGGAGTCTACCCGACCTTGTCGGGACGATCCCTCACCCTTTTGTCTCTTAGAGGCCAACCTAAAATATGGCATACACATGCAATCACCCATATCATCCCACAAAAAGATAGAACAAGAAGAAAACAAGTAGAATAGGTTACATTAGTCCTAAATCATAGTTTAAATGGGAAAAATTAAACTATACAAGGTCTCACCTTTTTCCCAAACGTTGCTTGATGATAATGAGTAGAGAATCGGCTTGAAGGAGAAGATTCTACAAACCCTAGTTGTAGATCCGAGGTAGGAGAAGGTTAGAGAGGAGTTTCTAGGTCGTGGGAGGGCTTTAGAACGAGAGAGGAAGTCGGAGGAGAAGGTATTCGCCGGGGGTGGCATGCAAAACCCTAGGTTTTGGCCACCCCCGCGTGCCCCGAACCATAATAAAACCAGCGGACCAGTCGACTGCCCTTGGGCTGTCGACTGGTGAAACTTACAGAATGTTTATTACTCCTGGATTAGTCGACTGCCCTTGGGGCAGTCGACTGGTGAAACTTACAGAATGTTTCTCACTCTAGACTAGTCGACTGCCCAGAGGGCAGTCGACTGGTACTTTAAATTTAGTTTTTCAGTCCAAATTTTAGAAATGCCTAATTAATTCCACAAATCTCCAACAAATCTGAAATTTTGTGGAGAGATTTGTGAAACCTATGTCTTCTTGGGAAAAATATGTTTTAAATCAAAACTACTTCGGATCCCAAGATTGGCACAAAATTCAAACTTCTCAAAATTGTATTATTGAAGCTTATCCAAAAGTCCAAATTTTGACCTCTCCTTGATATATCTTCCTATGCCTAATCATAATACATCTCAAGTACTGAATTATATGGCAATCACACATTAAAAACCAATTTTCTCCCAATGTGATCATATTTCCTTCTTTTTCACCATAAATCTCCTTGTAATGTGCCAATTCCCTAGGATTAAGACTCACTTTAGTCTTTCAACCCCTTTGGCACATTCCATAGTCCATCTAATCTCTCAGAAGAAAACCTCCTGAGATCCATTGACCATGAATCTCATTTTGACTCCTAGAGCTCTCCCTTGAGCTCTTAGGCCTAGCCACCTCCCTAGATGCCTTACTTACAATTGCAAGGTCATACCGGTGTTCCTCCGGTGCTTCTTAACCTTCAACCCTCACTCTCTTAACTTTATACACCTTTTTCTTGGTCACATCCTTTTCTTTTCCTTTAAATGACTTTTCTTTGCCATTTTTGACCTTTTCTTTACCATAAACATAAGACATCCTTGAATATGACATTTTACTAATATTTGCCTTCCTAGGGTGGTATCCTAGACCCGGCCTACCATTTCTATGGTTTTGATCCTTTGGTATCACATTCAATCCCTTGGACCCTCTAATGAGTCTATCTAGGTTCTTTCCTAATTTATCAAGTTTTGCCCTCAAAACTTGATTTTCCTTTTCTAAGTTTCTAACCTTAGTATCACTGTATCCATTTTGATCATCCCTAGATCTACCTATTTTCCTACACATGTGTCTCCCCATTTTAGGGTTAATGCCTTGATTCTTAGGTCTAGAAGCCCTAGGTTTATCATGAAACATAGAATTTTTGATATTTTGGCATGCAGTAGCATTTCTATTTCTATTATGATATTTAAAACCAAAAACACGCATAGGCAAGCAATTATTAACATTTGTAGCATTCATACAAGCATTTGGAGCATAAGTAAATTTAGGGATTACCTCCCTTATCCTTGTAGCTCCCCCTTGATTTGAGCTTCTCTTCTTCTCTTCTTTTTCCCATCTCCTTAGGTGTCCATCTTTTTGAGCTCTCCCCTCCTTTGACATTGAGTGTGATAATGTCCTAGCTCCCCACAAGTGTAGCACCTAATGTGCTTCTTTTCTCTTCTTTTCCAACAACTCACATTAGATTTTAAATTAATGGACTTGGGTTTAGAGAGTACCTCCTTTTTACCTAGTGGACACTTGTCCTTGTAGTGTCCCCTTTTGTTGCATCCAAAGCATAGAATGTGTTCTTTTGATTTTGCTTTGGTGGAGGTTGGAGCTTTTTCTTGCTCTTGTATGGTTGAGGGTCTCTCCTCCCCCTCAATCCTTGAAATTGACACTTCTTCTCCTTCTCTTGAAGAAGTTGATGATTCTTCACTAAATTGTACCACCTCACTTGATGAGGTTGACACTTCTTCTCTCTCTTGGTCTTCTTGGACCATTGAGCTCATTTCTTCGGGCTTCTCAACTACTTGTGCTTGTGTAGGGTTCTTATGCAATTCTTCTAACTTGTTCCACATTTCATATGCATTTTTATATGTCCCTACACTACTCAAAACATTGTTAGGCAAAATATTTACCAATATACTGATTACCTTTTCACTTGCTCTAGAATTAGCTTGTTGCTCCTTAGTCCAATATCTAGGTCGGAGCTTCTTTCCGTGCTTGTCTTTAGAGATTTCGAATGGTTCCTCTAGCACCATTATACACTCCCAATCCATTCCGAGCCAATTCTTCATCCTTGCTCTCCAATAGGCAAAATCTTCATGGTCATATGTAGGTGGTGTGTTGATATCATCCCCTAGCTTATCTTCCATCATTTTCCCCTCTAGCTTGTGCTCTTTTTGGTGGTTATTCGAATCAAGAGAGGACCAAGCTCTGATACCACTTGTTAGATCGTTGTAGCTTGCTAGAGGGGGGGGGGTGAATAGCAATTTCTCGAACTTTCTTCCTATAATCGTTAGTGCGCAAGCGGAAAAATAAAAGTAAAACAAAAACTAACAATTGTAACACATCTATTTACGTGGTTCGGAGATAAACTCTTACTCCACGGCTGCCCGTAAGGTGGGTGATCTCTAATCCATCGGTGGATGATTCCCCGGAGTACCTCCGGCTAGATCGCGTAGCTCCATGTGGGTGGAGAAACCTCTCCACAACTCTTTCTTGGACACTATCTGATCACAACAGGCTACTAATAAGCTTTGACTAAGCAAGTTTCGCCAAGAAATAGTAGCATGAAATGAGCTCCTTTAAATAGAGCTCGAGTCTGAAATGGCCGCTACCAGACGACTGGGGCAGTCGACTGGTCCCACTCAGATTCGACCGTTACAGCCAACATTCGAATCAGCCAGCCATTACTGCCATCACCAGTCGATTGCCCCTGGGGCAGACTGGTTCTTCCCTAAGCCTAGGGTTACACTCCCGAGTACATTTCTCTCCGCACTCGAACCCTCCCGGCTTAGTTCCTGAGTACAACGACTCACACTCGGACTCTTACAACCTGGTCGACTCTTCACCAGCAGCCTCGACTGTCGTCTTCACGCCTTCTTCATCTTCGGCCCTCGTCCCTCAGATTCGCACGCAAGCCTCCAGCTTACCTCCATGCCATCCTTCACGTACGCCTTGAAGTCCGCATCCCTCGACTCATTGTCCCTGCTATCCACGGTCCCTCGGGTGCGCACACAAGCCTCCAGTTTGCCTCCATGCCACCCTTCACCTGAAGACATCAACCAAGTCTATGTGTACCTGCAGACCTACACACTCACATACACATATTAGTCCAACAACAAACCCTAACTTAACCATATTGACCCACACACATCAAAACCCATGATCTTCCAGATCATCTTAGGGTCGATTGCCCCAACACGAATGCCAAGATCAGCAAGCGAGATCTACTCCTGAACAAGCTCTACAACATGAAGATGCAAGACGGTGAAACCACTGCACAGCTACATGCATGCATCCAGGAGCTGATGAACAGTCTTCACGCCATCGACCATAAGGTAGAAAATTGTGACTTGATAAGGTATGCCTTAAACTCCTTCCCAAGAAATACTCTATGGGCATCTATGGTAGATGCTTACGAGGTTTAAAGGGACCTTTCTAAAATTAACTTAGACGAGTTATTTTTTGAACTTGAATTACATGAGCAAACTAACACTCCACAGGTTGAGAAAGTTATTGCACTTGTCGCAGGGAAGAAGAAAAAGCCGCAACCAAAACCCGAGTTTGATTCCGACTCGGAATCTGACGAAGACGACATCGACTACACTGGGGTAGTCAAGTTATTTCGAAGTAATTTCAAGATGAGCAAGAGGAAGAAAAGGAAGAAGATGGTTCAGTCAAAGGATGGCCCGACTGAACCAAGCACGAGTCAGAAAAGCAAGATGGAGATCACCTGTTATGGGTGCAACAAGAAGGGTCACTTCAAATCGGAGTGTCCCAACTTAAAGAAGGCTAAGAAGTCATGGAGAAAGAAGGAGCTTCAAGTGACGTGGGGCGAGTCATCCTCGAAGGACAAAGAAGAAGTACCTCACTCGAACCTCCTTGCGCTGACGACATTGGAAGAACTCGACACCGAGTCCGAATCTAAAGCAGAGCCAAAAGAAAGCCATGGAACCGGAACAATTTTAATATCAGAAGACGATCAAATCACTGTAAGAGGTTTTCCTAAATATAACTTATACGATTTAATTTCCTATCTATCATGTAAGTTGGCCAAGGCCAACATCCGGGTCAAGTCCCTCCAAAAGGAGGTAAAATCCCTTAACAAGGAGGCTAACTCAAGCTCCTTGACTGAGACTATTTAGGATGCAACCTCAACTCAAGTCCAACAACTTGAGGAAGAGAATTCCTCCCTGAAAACTCAAGAGAAGGAACTTAGAGTTGCTCTAGAGCGGTTTACCTCGGGTTCCAATAATCTTGATATGATTCTTGGAAAACAAAAAGCCATTTGTATCCGATCCAGTCTGGGGTACAGAACCAACTTGTTGGTGTCGGAAGCACCAAATCAAACCTTGTTTTGATAGGTGACAAAGGATTCAAGTTAAGCTGTTATTGTATACTAATGAATTTGTGGAGATTGTAGAAAAGTCCTAGGTAAGCTAGGCAAGAAATCTTGACCTGCAGGGTTAAACATGAAGTCCTGGTCAGGGATCAGGCAACGAAGACTTGGCGAGTAAAGTCGAGCACTAAGAGTTGGTCCCGGGGACTGAGCAGAAGACTTTGCCGAGCGGGGATCGCGGACAGGAGTTGAGACGGGTCATTGTCGAACATCGTCGAGTTTCGAATTCTTGGAGGCCTACCAAAAGCCCAACCTGAGGTTCTGATTGGCAACAGGTAACTCTCCTGAGAGGAGTAGGTGAGGACGCGTTCCCCGTTGAGGGAATAGTAGGCATTGGTTCATCCTAGGGTTTCGATTGAAACCTGAAAGTCATGACCAAGACAACACTGGCTGCGTTTCATATATGCTTCATTTATATATTATTGGATGTATGGAACTAACCCATGTTGCAGCTGAACAAGTTGAAGCAGCTTGACTGGGGCGCCTAAATGGGACTCAGGAGCCTGAAAGTTGGCAGATAGAGGCTAAGCTGGCGCAACGGTCAAACTGATATGGCGAGTGTTGAGTGGAGGACTCACGTCAACACTCAGGTGCCTGACCAGGATAGAGTTTGACTGTGCGATAGATAAAGTCTCTGCCCGATTCACTGTGACTAGGGCGCCTGAATGGTCTTTTAGGCGTTTGAGTAAGTAGTATAAAAAGGGGTCGAGTATAGCAGTCCAGAACAACAATTAATTCATTGCGATCACTCTCTTCTTCTATGTGCTATGCAACCGAAGCTCAGACAACACCGAAATGCCGTTTGACTCTTGGAACGAAGACTTATCCTCACTTTAGGAGTTGGTATTGTTGTCCATTTCTTATTGCGCACTTAAGATTATAATTTATAAACTTTGTTGCGATTTTTATTGACGCCCAAAGTAAATGATCAAGGATCATGGGTCTTGCAGTAGGAGCCGGTCAAGACTCCAAAACAAGTAAAATCAACTTGTGTTAGTGATCTTGATTCGTTGTTTATTTCCGCTGCTCTATCTCTTTAATTCTTATGCTTATTCTCGAAGCTTCCGCTGTGTACTTTACCCCTTAGTATTAAATCTGAAATTTTTGCGAAGCGATATTCACCCCCCCCTCTATCGTTCTATCTTGATCCTACAATTGGTATCAGAGCGGGGGCTGCTCAATTTTGATGAAACCACCACTTGAGCACTTTTCAGATTTTTCATTTTTTGGGGTAATTTTGTTTTTTTTTAACTCTCTTCAGTTGTATTTTTTTTATCCAATACTGCTAATCCAAGACAAAAGTCTTGGTACATTCTGTTGGTTTTTGTTATTGCAAGAATCAAATTCTCTCTATTTTCCTCATGGCTTTGCAAGAGGGCTACAGTACTGCTCGCCCCCCTGTTCTCTGGGTAAGACTTCAGGTATTGGAAAAGTTGAATGGAAGTCTACTTGGAAACTCAGGTGGACATGTGGATAATCATCCAAACCAGATTCTACCTTCCAAGAGACGAGCAAGGGGTGATTCTGAGCTATGACAAATGGGATGTCACTGCTAAAAAGAAAATCGAAGTTGACGCAAAGGCGACACAGACTCTCCAATGCGGACTTACAAAGGAGGAGCTTAATCGCGTCGGTCCCTTCAATAGTGCTAAAGAACTATGGAGTAAACTCACAGAACTCCACAAAGGAACCTACGATACTTTGGTAAGTCGTCGATATCTGTTATTGAATAAACTCTATAACCTAAAAATGCAAGATGGAGAAATGACCTCCCAACTACATGCTCAGATTCAGGAAATAATAAATGGACTCCATATCATTAGGCACACAATCGAGAATAGAGACCTGATTAGGTACACATTAAATTCATTCCTTAGAAACTCACTGTGAGCATCTATGGTTGATGCCGATAAAGTTTCTAAGGATCTTTTAAAAATAAAATTAGATAAGTTATTTTTTGAATTTGAGTTACATGAGCAGATTAATGGTTTGCTTGTAGAGAAAGATGTAGCTTTATTTGCAAGAAAAATCTAGAAGAAGACACCAAAACCGGAGCCGAATTCTGACTAGGAATCCGAAGAAGAAGAGCTGGCAGAGCTTGTGAACGTCGTCTAGAAACTATTCAAAGCTCGGAAGGCCCAAAAGAAGAAGAAAACGGGACAGCCAAAGGACGATCCGGCTTAACCAAAGAACAAAACAGAACTCACCTATTATGGGTGTGGAAGAAGGGGTACTTCAAGTCTGAGTGTCCAAACGCGAAGGATACAAAGAAGCAACGGAGCAAGAAGGTGTTGCAGGCTACCTGGGACGAGTTGCCTTCGAAATCGGACAAGGATGAACCAACGCACTCCAACCTCCTCGCATTAACAGCACATCGACTCAGAATTAGACCAAGAAACGGAGCATGGAACCGTCTCACTGTCGGAAACAGACCGACTTAAGATAATGGGTTTTGTCGACCCGAATCTATATGAGTTAATTTCCTACTTATCTTGTAAACTGGCTTTGTCCAATGACCGAGTCAGGTCTCTTCGAGAGGAGGTAAAACTCCTTAAGGAAGAGACCAGCACGAGACCTTTGACTGGGCAAGTTTAGGAAGAAACCTCTACTCATGTCCAAAGACTTGAGGAAGAGAATTTCGCCCTGAAACCTCAAGTCAAAAAACTTAGAGCAAATTTGAAACAATTTACCATGGGTTCCAACAATCTTGATATGATTCTTGGAAAATCAAAATCTGTTCTAAATCGATCTAGAATTGGATTTAAAACCAACTCGCGAGTTAGGTCTTACTACTCAGTAATTAACTGCCTAAGCACCCGGGTCCAAACACGGGTCCCCAATCTAAGCTTGAATAATCAAGCCGGACCAAATCAATATTGGATTCCCAAGGATTATATCTATTACTTAGATAGACCATATCAAGGATATGATCCAGGGGGAGCCAATATAAGAAATATTCATGTGGTTAGATAGTTTTTGTTTGAATACCTTCCTTGATGCCTATTTATTTACTTTTTTTTATTTATCATGAATAGGATTAGAAATGGTTAGTTAAAGATTAGATCTGATTGAAACTTGCATAACCTAGTATTAGGGTGGGACAAGCTGATAGTACGTTAGGAAGGTTGTCTAGGGAGTCAAGTAGGGGAAGACTTCTCCTATTTGGTCTTCTTAGTCTGGTGGAACTAGCCGAAGCTACCTCGCCACATCCTCGACTAGTTAGACCAAGATTTCTGAACGAGAAATTTAAAAATACTATTTCTTTATGCGGCTTTGTCTAGGAACGGGTTGTTGATCCAACAAGGCTAAGGCCAAAGAAGGCCTCTGTGCCTCGCCAAAACTTGAAAGCCAAATATTAAAGTGTATTTTTAAATTACTAATTCTTAAATCTGAATCTAACTCAAGGTTCAATCATATCTTAGACTTAATCTAATTTTTAAGATAAAATTGAAAGCATCTCACAAAACAAATGAGGATCCATGTTTTGTCACTTAGAAATTGGTGAGATTGTTAGGATGAATAAAATTAGATCAACCCAAATTCTGTCAATTTTTCCTCGTATCTTTATCTCTTTCAAAAATTCATTTTCAAAATTTTCTTAATCTTTTTCAAAAATTTGTTTTCAAATCTACTTCAAATTTTTTTATCCAGCTAATCAGATCAAACTGGTTAGATGAACTCTTTCACAAAATCAACATAGGTTTAACATGCTTGATCACTTAAATTGGGCGAGACAGATTAGGCATGTGAACTTGAACAACCTATCCTGTACTTCTACTAAACTGGATCCAAACTAACCCACTTTATGTGTAGGAACATAATGATTTGGACCAATGGATGTTGGATAGTGGGTGCTCCAAACATATGACTATAGACGAGTCAAAGTTCACCAAACTAAATACAAGGACCTAGGAATAGTGGTGTTTGGCAACAACGTTACCCTTAAGGTAATTGGTTCAGGTAACATTGAACTGAGATCCGACATTACTATCAAAAAGGTCCTTTTGGTTGACAGTTTTAAATTTAATTTGTATTAGTTAGCTTTGTGATACTGGATACTGAGTTACTTTTACCAACCAAAACTGTCTGATTAGGAACATACAAGACTCAGAGGTTACCCTAAAAGGAGTTAGGAAAAATAACATCTATGTTATAAACCTACCTACCTTACTCAAGTGTTATTTAACTCAAGTAGAAGAAACTAAACTATGACATAGGAGATTAGGACATGACAATCTAAAGCTAATCTCCAAACTCAACCAAAAAAGACTAGTTAAGGGTATACCCAAAATTAGAAATCTTGAAAATTTAGTTTGTGGTTCATGCCAACAGGGTAAATAGACCAAGTCTACCCATAAACTTACCCATCCTGATCTAACCCAATATGTACTTGAACTCCTACACCTGGACCTATTTTATTCTCATGGAGTCAAGTCACTAAGCGAAAACCGATACTGCTTAGTTATAATTGATGACTATTCTAAATTCACTTGGGTCCAATTTCTTAAAACCAAATATCAATGTCTTGAATCATTTAGAACTTTAGCTAAAATCCTTGAAAATAAAAAAGATACCAAAATTAAAAGAATTCGAAGTGATCACGGGGGTGAATTCGAGAACTTAAAATTTATTGAATTCTGCAACATAAATGGATATCTTCATGAATTTTTCTGCCCTAGGACCCCCAAACAAAATGACCTAGTTGAAAGACGAAATAAAACCCTTCAAGAAGCAGCTAGGACCATGCTTAATGAATATAACTTGGACAAACATTTTTGGGCAGAAGTAGTTAGCACTGTCTGCTATATTCAAAATAGGATCCTAATCAATAAAAGATATAATAAGACCCCTTATGAAATATATTATTATAAACCACCCAACCTACATTATCTAAGGGTCTTTGGCTGTAAAGTTCACATCTTAAAAACAAAAGACTATTTAGGTAAATTCCAATCCAAGTCTACCCTTGGCATATTTTTAGGGTACTCAAACACAAGTTGGGGGCATTATAAATACAATTCAAAGTAATCAAGTCAAGTATTTTGACTAACTGAGCTGATTTATGAAATACACTTAACTTGACTAACCCAAGTGAAAACTGTTGTTTATTATAGTCAATAAGTAGCTAAAATGTTAGATAAGTGCCTAAAAGGAATTGGCTTTATTTTGGATATATAAAAATTATTTTCATTTTTATTATTCATGCTTGACTCAAAATAAAGGTGCCCAGATTTGACTTAGACTTAGATATTTCTTTTATTACTCACTCTGATACACTTAGTTTTTTTTATAAATACTTTAGTCATTTCTTCTACTCATACCCTTGTATTACATACATAATTTTGATATATGACAAATGGGGAGTGAAAGAAAAGAGTATAAAGTTATTAGAAAAATTCAAAGTTTTTCCATACTTATTTTTTTTGAAAATTAGTTAATGTTTTTTTAGAATTAATTTTGTCAAAGTTTATTTTTTGAAAAATTCAAAATATTGTGAAAAGAAGAATTCAAAATTCAGAATTAATTTTGTCAAAATTTTCTTGTGAAAAATTCAAAATGTTGTGAAAAGAAGAATTCAAAATTCAGAATTAATTTTGTCGTTCAACTAAGTTTTTAATTTTTGAAAATTAATTTATTCCATACTTAGTTTTTGAAAAACACTTCGTTTTTTGAAACAAATGTTTGAACAAGTTTTTTTTTTGACAGCTTTTCATAATTTAACTTAGTCTCTAAAAATTTTCTTAAAAGACTAAGTCTATTTTTGAAGATATTGTTGGGACCTTTTCATTTAGCTAGAGAGGGGTGTGAATAGCGATTCTCCGATTCTTCTTCCTACAATGTTAGCGTGCGCAAGCGGAAATACTAATAACAAAATCAAACAATCGCTAACACGTCACCTTTACGTGGTTCGGAGATAAAGCTCCTACTTCACGGCTGTCTGTAAGGTGGACGATCCCGATCAATCGGTGAATGACTCCCCGGAAGACCTCCGGCTAGCTCGTGTAGCTCCTTGTGGGTGGAGAAACCTCACCATAATCCGGACAACACTCCTGAGCACAAAGACTACTAATTGACCTTTAACCAAAGCCAATTTAGTCAAGAACTCTCAGTCAAAACCGAGCCTTTTTAAATAGTGCTCAAGGCTGAGAAGACCGTTACCAGTCGATTGGTCCAAGGCTAGTCGACTGGTCCCACTTGGATTCAAACGTTGCAACCCCAATGTTCGAATTTCCAGCCGCCACCAGTCGACTACTCCATTTGCAGTCGATTGATATTTCTGTGGCATATACCAGTCGACTGATCCAGCATCAGTCGACTAGTCCACCCCTAAACCTAGGGTTTCTCTTCCCGAGCATAATTCTCTCACACTCGAACCCTTACAACTCAGCCAACTCTTCACCAGCAGCCTCGACCTGTTGCCTTCAAGCCCTCTTCGACTTTGGCTCTCGTCCCTCGGATGCGCACACAAGCCCACGGCTTGCCTCCATGCCATCTTTTGCGTATGCCTCGAAGTCCGCTTCCCTCGGCTCATCGTCCCTGCTCCATCCACGGTCCCTCGGATGCATGCAAGCCCATGACTCGTCTCTCATGCCATTCTTCACTGGCCCTGAAGCCGTCCAGCTAAGTCCATGTGTATCCTGCAACACCTGCACACTCAAATACATATATCAAACACAAGGGTACACCTAACTTAAACCCTTTGCCCAAACATCAAAACACATGGTTACTCCGGACCATAGATTGCACCAACAGATATACTCTCCTCTATAAACACAATTGTTAAATGATTTAGGGGGAGATAACTGGTTAAGGGGGAGAGCTTAACAGAAGAACTTAATTTATTTTCCCTGTTAAAGCTTATTTTTAGCTTAACTTTGAACTAGGTTGCCATAATCAAAAAGGGGGAGATTGTTGGTGCCGGAAGTACCAGATCGAACCTTATTTTGATAAGTGATAAAGGGTTCAAGTTAAGCTAATATTGTGTACTAATGGATTTGTGGAGATTGGAGGAAAGTCCTAGGTAAGTTAGGCAAGAAGTCTTGACCTGCAGGGTTGAGCACGAAGTCCTGGTCGGGGATCAGGCAACGAAGACATAGCTAGTGAAGCCGAGCACGAAGACTTGGTTTGGGAGACCGAGCAGAAGATTTTGCTGAGCGGGGATCACAGACAGGAGTCGAGACGGGTTGAGGTCGAATGTCATCGAGTTTCGGGTTCTCAGAGGCCGAGAAAAAGTCCAACCGGAGGTTCCGAGTGGCAATCGGTTAACTCTCCTGAGAGGAGTAGGTGAGGACGCATTCCCCGGTGAGGGAACAGTAGGCGTCGATCCGACTTAAGGTTTTGATTGAATCCTGAAAGTTAGGACCAAGATGATACTGGCTATGTTTCATATATGCTTCATTTATATACTATTGGATGTATGGAACTAACTCATGTTGCAGCTGAAAAGGTTGAAGCATCTTGACTGGGGTGCCTGAATGGGACTTAGGCACCTGAAAGCTAGCAGATGGAGGCTGAGATGGCGCAACGGTCAGACTGACGTGGCGAGTGTTGAGTGGAGGACTCATGTTAGCACTCAGACGTCTGAATGAGACTTAGGCGCCTGACCAGGATAGAGTTTGACTGCGCAGCAGATAATGTAAAATACGCTTAATTAGTAATATTATTATAATAATAATAAAGATATAGTAAAGATAAAAGAGGTAAATAAATAAGTATATATAGTTATGTATATAAATTTATATATAATTAATATAAATAGGAATTAAAAATTTGGAGTTAATCATGTGAAAAATTTAGAATAATTTGTTGAAATTTTTGGAAATAATTGTGGGATTAATTGGGTGTAAAAATTGGTTAAATATGAATTATTTAAGGAAAAGATTTATTTTGGAATTTTCTTTTATATATATATATATATATATATATATATATATATATATATATATATATATATATATATATATATGTAGATGATTAGCCTAAACCCACCGATTGAGTTTTTCCCGTGTCCTAAATCCCTCACCGGCTGAACCCCCTCTTCTCCTTCCCTCTCGCCCGAGGCCGCAGCTCCTCCTCGCGATCGCGCTGCGCTGCCCTTCGTCGACGCCTCCCGATCTCCGACGGGCGATGGTCACCAGGCTCTAAGTCCAAGGCTGCGCTTCATCTCTGCGTCGCCTCCTCCCCTTCTCTGTGCCAATCGCCGGTGCCGCCACTTGTGTCGCCAATTCGCTCACCGCCGATTTCCTTTCCTCCCCCCATTCCTTTCAGTCTTCTGCGGCCGATTCCCTCTTCCCTTCTTGAGAGCCAGCCGCTCACGGCCTCTCCGCCGTGAACCCTAATCGGCGTCGCAACTTAAGTTTTGGTACGAGATAGGAGTTCTCCACTGATACGGACTTCACATTTGAAGACGGGTACTTCTCCCTTGATTCTTATAGTTTCGTTTACCTTAAATGCATGGTTGTTTTACTTCCTGAGTAGGTTTGCTTTATCTTAAATCTATTTGCCTTGTTTTCCTACTTGATACTTATTCGTGCTTGACCTTTGAGTGATAATTCCAAATTGTTCAGTTATACAGTCTCGTCTCTTGACTTCTGATCTAAGAATACCGTGTGTACTATAGAATAATCATTTGACCTATCTAGGGTTTCATTGGCATTAGATAACCCTACCCAGTAGATTACTGCATGTTTATTTACTTAGGTGTTGATTTGCGCTTTTCGTATGTTTCCTTATTTTGGTGCTATTGGTGTTTTCTGTTTCGCATGGTTTTGGGTTTGATGGAGGTGGTATATAATAGTGTCATGCATCATAACATTCAGGCCGACGATCGCGGGCTCCTTGGTGGTTGAGACGGGTCGTCGGTTATATTTTCCTGTTGTGTCACGCTTAGTCGGAGTTGTGTGCAAACAGTTGATACTCCACAGGTGTTAGGAGTCCCCACAGGTGCTTCGGGGTTTTTCATATTAGGGCCACGGTTGTCGTGGTGTATTTGCATAGCCACAGGTGTTTGGCGCTTGTATCTTGTCCACTCAACCTAATGGTGGTTTGTGTGTGTACAGTGCAAGTCATGACATCATATGCATATTGTGCATTGTGCATTTTGCTTGTGTTTGCTGCATTTGTTTGAGTTATGACTTGTTGCATTTGATTGACATACATATACGGTTATGATTTGTATTTTATATGATCTGGATATGTTCGGCAGTATCAGCCGTTTATGGAGGTGTTAGAGGGGGTTTCTGATTTTGCCCCTACTTGTTACATGATCTTTAGGTATGTTTCATATGTATAGATGCATTTTGTTTATGTTCTTTATTCCGGAGACTGTATACCTTTGCTGTCTTTATGCTTGCTTTACCCTTTTATATATCATGCATTTATCTATTCTTATACCCGCAGAGTTCCACCCGGAACTCACCACCCCTCGTTCTTCTTTTTGTTTCAGGTAGTCGATAGATGTGTCTCGTGCCGCCAGGAGAGGATCCAGCTGCCAGTCTCCCAGTTTGAGTATTATTATTGGCTTTCGTACTTTTGTGGTAGTTTTATAGCATTAGTGTTTTTTTGGTTTATTTTCGTTTTGGATGGTATATGGTTTTTTTTCCTTCGAACTTGTACCTATTTATTTCCGTTGGATTTTGGTTTGCTGCGCTTAGCTATAGAGATAATATTTATTATGTTTATTAATTGTCAGTTATATTATTTAACTGTGTGGTTGTGTTGGTGTGAACGCCAACCGAGTGTGGCTGAGCTATATTATTATGGTTGAGGTGTGTGTATGTATAAAAGTTTCAGATTGCCCGCCGTACAGAGGAGGTGCTGTGTAAAATACGGCAAGTAATTCTAAAGTTTAAATCCAGAATAACCTTGGAAAATATGACGGAAAATTTTTAGAAATTTTTCTGGATCCTTGGTGGAATTTATGAAGATAAATTGTATAAATAAATGAATATAATTAGGTTTTTTTTTTGATTTATTGAGGAGATGTTATATATATATATATATATATATATATATATATATATATATATATATATTATATGGTGATTAAAAGCCCTAATCTAGTCTTAATCGGTCGCTTCCTCTCTGCCTTCACCCGCAGCCAACGCACGCAGCCGCCGCTCCTGCTCTTCTCCATCTCCTTCGCGTGCCCTAAACCAGACGCCGCTGCCATTTTGCCATGCGTGCATCCATCGCCGCGACTCCCTCTGCCGTGCTGTTCTCTCTCGGGATCACATCGGCGCCATCGACCCCTCTCCGGCCGCGAGCAAGAGTGGCATCCTTTGGTGTGTTTCCGTTCCGTTTCTCATCTCCACATCGCCGAGCTTTTCTTCAACCACAAGCAAGGTGTCAGCCCTTTTCGGCCGTGAGCAGGGAGTTTGGGTTCTCCCTCTTGATGAGCACCGTCGCCTCCTCCTTCTGGCGACTGCCGATTCCCTCTGCCAACTCAGGTAACATATAAATCCTTTTAAGGTTATTCTTGATCGAATCTTGGGTGTGAGAATTTAGAAGCAAGGCTGTAACTTTGGATTGGAGATCACGTTTGATTTTTAGTGTAATGATCGATTCTAAGTTTGAGCTCTTGTTACTGTTTTGTTTCCGAATCCACAGATTTGGAATTGGTTTAGCATAATGAGCTCTATTTCTAACTTGCAACTGGAATGGAATTTGTTCAGATCCGTAGTTATGCTTTAGGTTTGTATCCTGATATAGTTCTTGGAGATCAGTTTTGTAGAGTTGTAGAAGTTATTAGGTTCTATTCTGTTCTTTCTGTAGTTGATTGGATTTTTGTACGGCATGAATGATGCTAGACTGTTTTGTGCTTTGGACTGGGAATTCTATGAGTGATTGGGAGTTCTGTTTTGGATCTTCATGTTGTGAGAGTGTGTTGGAACGTTTCCCTATTGCTGTGTATGTTTGGTTGTGTATCTACATTGGGAATTCATTTTTTTGAAATGAGTTTTGATATCCTGATTGAACTTAGACCAGTTAATTCATTGTGGAGTAGGAAGTAATCCACTCAGTTGTTAAAATCCTAATCTAATTAGGTTGTCGCATGATTAGGGTTAATTGGAGGATTAGACCTAATAACCTAAACTTGATTGGTTCGGGTTTTGAAAACCTAACATGAATCTAATCTAGGCAATTTGGGATAATTAAGGGTTAATTATCTAATTATGGTTAATTAGATGAAACGATGATAGTTAGAAAGATCCTAATTACTTGAGATAGCCCGTTAGCTATAAATTACATATTATTGTAGCTAAACAGTTTGCCTTTGATACAGGACATTGATTGGATTTATCCTCGCTGATTAACGGACGGACGAGCATCTTACGATTGAGGCGGGTACCCCTTGACTTATCTTGTTGATATTGTCATATTGTTATGCATAGACTGTTATAAATAGCAATAAGATTATACGCTATCTCTGTTTGTTTATGCTTGTTCTGGATACTTGTTGTTTATCCCTGAGTTATTATGTTGTTAGTTCCATACAGTCTCAGGTATTGTTATATTTATATGTATGCTTAGATATCGGGATGTATCTCTTGTATTTGACATGAGGGATCTGTAGTTTCCGGTCAGTATACCTTGTAGGTCACCAGTATTTCCTGTTATAGGATTTCAGACTGAGACTTAGTATACTGAGGACTTGGTGAGGGAGGTTTGTGTATCTATCATACATCATATCTGCATTGTTGCATACCGGCGATCAGCGACTCCCTTGTGGTTGAGCCTATCGTCTTTCGGTACATGATATGCGCACACAACCACTCATGGGTTAGTGGATACCGTAGGATGTGTGCATTTGCCCTGTATTGCTCCGTTCGGCCACTATGTGGAGGGTGGTTGCGGGCGTGGTAGCAGCCAGGGATCCCTTCTCGTACTGAGCCACGAGGAGATGAGAGCTAGACTCTCCCATTGCTTGGGGTAGGAGCGTAGTCTCCGCCAGCATCCTGTCCACCCGGTCACTCAGGAGCAGTGATGGCAGGGTTCGTACAGGTTGTCACAGCTCTACCCACGCGGACGTTGTGGACGATGATCCTGATTGGGACTAGGGGTGACACATGTCATTGCACCATATGCATATTTTGCATCGTGCATTGTTTGCTGCACTTGATTTCTGCACTTGTTTGACATGCATGTACTGGATACCTGTTTACCATGGATTATATGTTATACTTGTTCCATAGGGATTTATTTCACTCTCTGCAGGATAGATGGATTCTGATATGTACATTTATTCAGTCTCTCTAGTGTATACCCTTATTTATTATTCATATGAGACTGTATTAGCGTAGACTCTTATTGTTAGTATAACCTTCTATGCATACCCGTTTGGGTATCCGCTGAGTTTATGGATTCACACCGTTGCCATATATTTTTATTTTCAGGCTGAAATACTTGGAGTCGCCAGAAGAGCCCAGCAGCCAGTCCCTACCCATCGCGACAACATGATGTTGTTTTGTACTTTGTAGTACATTTGTTTCATATTTTCTTATAGCTATTTGTATATGTCATATGAGTGTGTCATGTGCCCTAAGGGGCTTCTGTATTGGTTGTTTCGTCGTTAGTCGGACCGGTCCGCAGTCAGGTATGATTTATTTAGTTGTCTTGTGTTTTTATATTGTGTTTATCTATTTTGGAGGTCTGAGGTCAAATATAAACTGCGTGGTATTGTTATAGTTGTTGTGTGTATGTGTAAATGGTCCGCTGGACAGGGGAGGTGTTGTCCGATTTTCTATTGGATCAGCGGCTCCTAGGTCCCGGGGCGTGACACCCGATTTTCGAGTGAGCCCGGGCCTCTGGGGGCGTGACAGATAAAGTTTCCACCCGATTCGTTGTGACTAAGGCGCCTGAATGGCCTTTCAGGTGCCTGAGTAAGAAGTATAAAAAGGGGTTGAGTGCAACAGTTCAGAACAACAATTAATTCACTGCGATCACTCTCTTCTTCTGTGTGTTGCATGACCGAAGCTCAGACAACATCGAAATGCAGTCTGACTCTTCAAACGAAGACTTGTCCTCACTTCAGGAGTTGGTATTGTTGTTCATTTCTTATTGTGCACCTTAGATTGTAATTTGTAAACCTTGTTGCGATTTTTAGTGTCATCCAAAGTAAACGATCATGGATCGTGGGCCTTGCTGTAGGAGCCGATCAAGACTCAAAAGGAAGTAAAACTAACTTGTATTAGCGATCTTGATTCGTTGTTTATTTCCGCTCTTTAACTCTTACGCTTATTCTCGAAGCTTCCGTTGTGTACTTTACCGCTTAGTATTAAATCTGAAGTTTTTGCCAAGCGATATTCACCCCCCCTCTATCGCTCTATCTCGATCCTACACAACTCACGGTATAGATCATATTATTCAATGTTGAACTGTACTAGCACTCGAGTCCAAGCATGGGTTCCAAAACTTAGCTTGACAAATCAAGTAGGACCAAATCACTATTGGATCCCTAAGGGCAAAATTCATTTCCTAGATAGTTCATATCGAGGCTTTAGTCCAAGGGGGAGCCTATAGAAAAATCATTTTTATAATTAGATGATTTCTTTGCTTGTTTTTTTTAATTGCTTGAATCATTATTTATTTATTTCTTTGCAAAATTGTCATACTTAGGAATAGAAATGGTTAGATAAGCACCTAACTTGATTGAAACTTGCACAACCTAGAATTAGGGTGAGGCGAGATGATAGGTCGTTAGGAAAGTTTGTCTAAGAAGTCAGGTAGGGTAAGACATACCCTATTTGGTCTTTTTAGCCCGGTGGAACTAGCTGAAACTACCTCGCCACATCCTCGACTAGTTAGACCAAGGTTTCTCAAAGAGTAACTTGAAAATGTAATTTCCTTAAATGGCTATGTCTAGGAAAGGGTCATTGCTCCAATAATAAGAAGGCCCTGTGCCTCGCTAAGACCTGGAAGTCGATTATTAAAATTTATTTTTAATTTGCTACTTGTTAAATTTGAATCTAACTCAAGTTTAATCAAATCATAGTTTTCAATTTAAATTCAAAGATAAAATTTGATGTTCTTATAAAATAGATAAGAGTTACCTGTTTTGTTACTTAGAAATGGGTATGATGCTTAACACTTAAAAAGATTAGTTCAACCCAACCACCACACATCTAATCAATTTTACCTTTAATTTATTGAATCAAAATTAAAATTTTACCTTAATTAAAATTCTAAACTTAAAATATTCAAACTTATGTTTTTAAAAAAAAATCGAACTTAAAAAATTCAAACTTAATCTTTCAAAAATTCAAAATTTAAACTTAACATAATTTTTCAAAATTTAAATCTTAATTTCAAACTTAATCTTTAAAATTTAAAACTTAATTTCAAAATTAACTTAATTTTTCAAAATTTCAAACTTAATATTTTAAAATTAGAAGTTAATTTCAAAATCTAACTTAATTTTTCAAAATTAATCTTGCAAAATTAAAACTTATATTCAAAATCTAACTTAATTTTTTAAAATTACAACTTAATTTTTCAAAATTCAAAATATTCAAATTAAAATGAAATTATTTTTCTTTAAATTTAAAATTCAAATTCAAAATTTAACCTTTTCAAAATTAAATTTAAACTTAATTTCACTTAATTCAAAATTTATCCTTAACTTAATTTTTCAAATCCAGCTAATCAGATCAAAGTGATTAAGCTAAAATTGTCTCAAAAATGTATTCATAGGAGTAACATGATCGATAACTTAGATTGGGTAAGACAGACTAGGCAGTGAAACTCAATTAGTCTATCTTTATACTTCTACAAATGGATCCAAATTAGGACACTTTATGTGTAGGAACATAAAAATTTAGATCAGTGGATGTTGGATAGTGGGTGTTCCAGACATATGACTAGAGACAAATTGAAATTCATCAAAATTAAGTACAAGAATCTAGGTTCAGTGGCATTTGACATAATGCTACACTTAAGGTAATTAGTTTAGGTAATATTGAGCTGAACTCATATTTTATTATTAAAAGGTATTATTGGTTGATCAATTTAGTTTAACTTACTTAGTATTAGTCAGCTTTGTGATACTGGTTATGTAGTTAATTTTCTAATTCAGACTATCTTATTAGGAACATACCAGACTCAGAAGTAAGCTTAGAGAATTAGGAAAAATAATGTTTATGTTGTTAATCACCATCTTCACCTAAATATTTTCTAACCCAACAAGAAGAAACTAATTTATGACAAAGAAGACTATGTCACACCCATACAAAATTAATTTCAAAACTAAGTCAAAATGGATTAGTTAAGGGTATTCCTAAACTTAGTAATCTTGAAAACGCGATTTGCAATCAATGTCAACAAGGTAAACAAACAAAGTCAACCCAGAAACTATCCAACAAACCTAACCTAATCTACACTTAAGCTCCTACACCTAGACCTATTTGATTCTCATGAGCCAAGTCACTAAGCATCGATACTGCTTAGTAATAATTGACAACTACTCTAGATTCACCTGGGTTAAGTTTTTGAAAATCAAAGATGAAACTTTTAAAATGTTTAACACTTTATGTAAAGTAAAATGAAAAAGATACTAAAATTAAAAGAATTAGAAGTGATCATGGGGGAGAATTTGAAAATCTAAAGTTTAATGAATTCTGTAAGATAAATGGATATACCCATTAATTCTCTTGCCCTAGAACTCCCCAACAAAATGGAATAGTTGAAAGAAAGAATAGGACCCTTCAAGAAGCTGCAAGGACTATGCTCAACGAATATAACTTATCAAATCAATTTTGGGCAGAAGCAATAAATACTGTCTGCTATATCCAAAATAGGATCCTAATAAATAAAAAATATAAAAACCCTATGAAATTTATTATCACAAACTGCCTAATTTATACTATTTAAAAGTTTTTGGGATATAAGGTACATATATTAAACACTAAATATTACATAGGAAAATTTTAATCAAAATCAACCCTAAAAATCTTTAAAGGTATTCAACCACAAGTAGGGCATACAGGATCTATAACAAACATATCCCTAAAATTGAGGAAACTACAAATGTAATATTTGATGAAGAAATGGTAACGAATCCAACTAATTTACCTAACCTAATCAATAAACCTAACTTACCAACTCACTTGATTTAACCAATCAACCTAGCCTAAAAAACTCAGACCAAGACTTAGAAAAAATAGAATTAATACCTGAATCAAGCTCAAACCAACCAGTTGAACTAGTAATTAAAAACCTGAACCATCATTTAGGATTAGGTTAAATCATCCTCTGACTGACCAAATCTTAGGTGACCCAACCTTAGGTGTTAGAACAAATCATCCTATAGAAACCTAAGTCAGGTTGCTTTGATTTCTAAGATTGAACCCAAGTCAATAGTAGAAGTCTTACCTGACCCAGACTGGATTATTGCTATGTAGGAAGAGTTAGCCCAATTTGAGAGAAACTAAGTTTGGAACTTAGCACCAAAACTTGAAGGTAAGACTATAATAGACACTACACTAAGTGGGTTTTTAGGAATAAGTTAGATGATAAAGGAGAAATAGTTAGAAACAAAGCCCGTTTAGTAGCTAAATGGTTTAGTCAGATTGAAAGAATAAATTATGACAACACCTATGCACATGTAGCTGGACTTGAATCAATTAGGATGCTTTTAGCCTACACAACCCATAAGGGATTCAAGTTATATCAAATGGATATTAAGTCCACCTTTCTAAATAGATTTATAAAGAAGGATGTTTTTGTACGTCAACCCCCAGCTTTGAGGATTTAGAATATCCTAGCTATGTCTTTAGACTTTAAAAGACCCTATATTGATTAAAACAAGCACCTAGAGCCCGATATGAAAGACTATCCACTTAGTTTTTAAGGGGTTTAACCAAGGCCAAATTGACCCAACTTTATTTGTTAAATCCTTAGAAAATAATATATTTATTGCCCAAATCTATGTAGATGATATAATTTTTGCTCAACTAACACAAGTTTTTTAAAGGAATTTATAAAAGTATGGAAAGCGAATTTGAAATGAATCTTGTAGGTGAGTTAACATTTTTCTTAGGACTTCAAATCAAACAAACTAAAGATGAAAATTATGTTCACCAATTTAAATATGCAAAAGAATTAATCAAGAAATTTGGAATGGAACATTCTAAAGACATTAACACCCCTATGACAACTAATGTTAAAATAGATAGTGACCCAGAAGGAAAACCTGTAGACTTAAAGTACTTTAAATTTTTTTTTTTATTTAAGGGTATCCAGGCTTGCCTGACTAATCGCTTAGTGACCCCTGCTCACAACCTCGCGAGAGTAGGTTTAGAACGTGCTATATGGTATGTTTACTTTACCTAATTACTAGCAGACCTGATATTTTATTTGGAGTATGTATTTGTGTTAGGTACCAAACCTGTGCTAAGAAATTCACTTAAGTGCTGTCAAAAGAATTTTAGGTATATTAAAGGCACCATAAATGTAGAAATTTAGTATCCTAGGACTCCTAATTTTGACCTACTAGGTTACTCTGATTCAATCTATGTAGGGTGCAAATTAGATAAAAAAACACTAGTGGAAGTTGTCAGTTATTTGGTTCACAGCTTAGTTAGTTGGTGTAGTAGAAAGCAACACCGTATTGCATTATCCACAACTGAAGTTGAATGCATAGCCTTAGGAGAATGTGTAGCCCAACTACTATAGATGATGCATACCCTTAAGGACTTCCAACTAACCTACACTAACAGTAAAGTTTACATTGATAATATTAGTTCAATTAATCTTACAAAAAATCGTATACACTATTTTAGGACTAAATATATTGAAGTAAAACACCATTTGTTAAGGATCATGTAGCCAGGGGCGAAATTGTACTTCCACACATAAAATTCAAATCTAACTTAGCTGATATTTTTACTAAACCATTATCTGAGTCTGAGTTTAGTTTACTACGAAGACATCTAGGAATGTGTTCAGTAGAATAGGTTTATTTATTATTTTTTCTTTTCAAAAATCATTTTTTTGAAAATTATTTTCTTCAACTATTTTTCAAAAATTATTGTCATTTAACTGTTTTTCAAAAATTCATATTTTTAAAAATCATGTTTTTAAAAAAGTTTTACTTACCGATTTAGTTTTTCAAAAACTTACCCCCCTCAAAACTAGGGATTTCTTCGTTATAGACTTAGCTTAGGATTTACCCTTAGTTTGAATGCTCCTATAGACTTAGAAGTTAATATCTCACAAGCACATTAGGATACTTTGATTGACAACTTAGATTGAGTTGAGATGTTTAGGCCTATGCCTTAACTCAAGAAGCTTTAAGTCAATACATCAAAAGTAGTTGGGGCAATAAAGATAATTAAACATCAATAAAGTTAAGTAATCAAGCTTAGAAAATCTAACTTGATCAGATTACTTAAATTGACTAACCCAAGTGAAAGCTATTGCTTAATAACAGTTAATAAGTAACAAACTGGGTTAGACAGGGCCCAAGGATTTATTTTTTTTGTTTTTAAATTATTTTTCAAAATTATTGCATATTTACTTTTGAATGCTTAGACTCAAATCATGCTTGGACTCAAATAGGTATATTAACTTGGTTCAAATTTGGTTTATCTGCACTAGCTTTTATTTATTGCTTATCCTTCAGTTACTTAGAACCTCTTATTTGCTTCCTTGAAAAATAATTTTGTATTATTATTTTTTTTTAAAATTGTTTTTTACTTAAACTTTTCAAAATTAACGAGCTCTGATACATATTTTTAAGTTTTTTTCTTTCTTTTCCCTCTCCTTAATCAAATTTATTCTATATGGCAAAGGGGAAGAGTAGGGAAAAGTAAAATTTTTTCAAGAAATTATTTTCTTGCAATTTCTTTTCATGGTAAAGGGGGAGAGTAGAGAAAAGTGAAGTTAAAAAGATATTTCAATTTTTTTTTTAAAGTGTAAACAAGTTTTTTTTTTGGTGTTTCTTTTTCAAAACTCTATTTTTCAACTTTTCAAAAGGATGTTTTCAATTTAACTTAGAATTTTTTCAAAGTACTTTTTCAAAATGACACATAGAATTTTTTAAAGTAAATAACTTTTTTTTTCAAATGATACTTAGTATTTTTCAAAGAAGTTAGAAAAATCATTCAAATTGAAAATTACATGTTTTTCAAAAGCTTCAAGGGGAGAGCTTTATGCATTCTTTCAATTTTGTAAGATTTTAACTCAAATTGCAAATGTCTTAAAAATAAGGGGGAAATTACTTATCAAGGGGGAGAGTTAAATGTTTTTTTTCTAACTTTGAAAAAATTACTTTAATATTGAAAATCTATTTTAACTCTGTTTTTTTACTTGCTTATCTATTTTTTTGAACTTAACTTTTGAACTATATTGCCATAAATCAAAAAGGGGGAGATTATTGGTGCTAGAAACATTAGATCGAACCTGATTTTGATAATGGCAAAGGTTCAAAGTTAAGTTTTTGTGATCTAACGGATTTGCTAAGTGTGCAGAAACTCCTAGTTTACCTAGGCACGAAGTCTTGACCTGCAGGGTTGGGCACGAAGTCCTGGTCGAGAGCTGGACATGAGTCCTAGCCGGGGTTGGGCACCAAAGACCTAACCGCGGATTAGGCATGAAGACCTGGCTAGGGATTGGGCACCGAAAATCTGATCTGGAAGATCGGGCAAAAACTTAGTTGAGTGAGGACTATGAACGAAATAGGGACGGGTTGAGGAACAGACATCTCAAGATCCAGGAGCTTCGGAGGCCGAGTAAAAGTCTACCGGAGGTGCCGATTGGCAAAAGGTAACTTCTCTAAGTGGAGAGGTGAGGACGCGTTCCCCGGAAAGAGAATAGTTGACATCGGGCCCGACCTAAGATTTCATTTGAAATCTGAAGTCAGGATCAGATAGCTCCGGCTATCATATATGCATTTCATATGTTATTTATAACAATTGGACTAACCTATTTTATAGCCCAAGAAGTTGACCCAGTTGCTTTGTGGATGCCCCAAAGGACCTGGGCGTCTGAGTATACAGGTGCTCGAGAGGTCTCGGGCACCCAGTTGGTTTTCTCAGCGATTGGCAAAGCTGAGTTGGCGGTTATCGATTGGATGCACCACATCAGCACTCAGACACCCCAGTGCACTCAGGCGCCCGAGAGGGGATTAAATTTGGCCGAGTTAGTGGATGACGACGTGACCGAAGTGGCGACGTGGAGGGCCCCTTGCGCACTCGGGCGCCCGAGTACCAATATAAAAGGGTGTCACCCCCTCAGTCTCAGCAACTATTTCAAATCAATCACAATCACTGCAATCAAGTTTTCAGCCTTCCATGCTCAAGTTTGTTGAGCCAAAACAGTCCAAGATCGACGACACACTGCTTTAACGACGAAATGCCCTCGCCCTTCCTTAAGCAAGTGTTGTCGGTATAGATTTACATTTTTATTTGTATATAAACTCACATATCCTGTAACATTTTGCGAATTATCAAATTGCACAACAAAATCGGTCAAGGACCATGGGCCTTAGAGAAGGAGTCGTCACAACTCCAAACCAAGTAAGAAAAATAAAGTGTTAGCATTGCTTTTGAATTGTTATTTTTATTTCCTCTACATTTACTCACGTTTTAATCCGAGAAATTTTGTATCAATATTCACCCCCCCTATCGATCACATCGATCCCACAAGTTCATTAGGAGGTAGAAAACATACCTCACTTATCATGTCTTTTTCAAACTCTGAAGCTCCCCCTTTTCGCTGCTATCTTTAGATGTGGCACCCCCTTCATCGATGGTTTATTCTTCTTCATGGGTGGCCATCAATGCAAGTCCGACCTGTTTTCTCAAGATCTAAATTTTTGATGAAGACTCGTCCCATATTTCTTTAGATTGTGAGTCTTTGCCTTTGTTGCCCCTTTTTTTTTGTTCTTCAACATGAGGCAGTTTTCCTTGACGTGTCCCTCTTCGTCATAGTGATAGCATTTAACCTTCCTTTTTCTCCGAGGGTGTCTCTTGACCTGCATCTCATTAAATTTATTAGATTTAAAAAATTTCTTGAATTTTTTACAATGTATAGTATGTCTTCATCTTTTAAAGACTCCTCCTCGTGTTGAATCTTCCTCGTGCTTAGGGAAACGTTGTCCATCTTTCTACCATTTCCTGTGCACCAAGACTCGTGAAGTTCTAAAGTTGAAAATAATTATTCTAAGGTACTTATCTCAAGGTCCTTAGAGATGAAGTACGCATCTATTACAGAAGTCCAGTCTGGGGTTCGTGGGAATGCATTTAAAGCATACCTCTGTGTGTCGCGACTTGTAACCATTTCTCCAAGGTTCTTAAGTCCCGTGATTAGCTCTTTGAGTTTGGCGTGCAGCTGGGCAACTAATTCTCCTTCTTCCATTTGGAGGTTTCTGAGTTAGTTGCGAAGTAGATCTCATTTCGCCAATTTTGTTTCAGACATTCCTTCATGAAGTTCCAGAAACATTTCCCAAAGTTCCTTCGCTGATTGTTAGATCCCGATTCGGTTGACTTCTTGTGCCGGTAGAACAGTTAGCAAATGAAATTTCGCTTTCCTGTTTGCTACAAAGTCTGCTTGATCCTTTTTCATCCATAGGCTCTCATCTTTGTCTTTATTCTTAGCGTCTTTGGGGGCTACAAAAATATTTTTCATAATTAATAATAAATCAAAATCTATTTTGAAAAATACCTACATCTTGCGCTTCCATGTTCCGAACTCCCCTTCGAACATTGGCGGGTAGATGGCTGATTCGACCATTTTGTAAATTGCTTCAGATGGTGGTTAGTCCTTCTGGAGCATCCTGGCTCTGATACCACTTGTTAGAGATTGTGCGGTCAGCAAGAAGGGGGTAAATTGCCCCTAAAAATAAAAACTTATCTTTGGTTTTTCTAAACAAAGATAGCAATTAGTTCCACAAAGAATATCAACAGATTAATAACAAAATAGAAAAAAAAGAGGCACACAGATTTACTTGGTTTGCAAATAAGAATGTTATTAATCCAAGATAAAATAAAGCGCAAACTCCAAATGAACTCCTTGGGGAGAGAAACCTCTTTACAAACTTGTAGAACTCAGAAAGCAGTGGAAAAAAGAAATGAATTTCAAGTACAATGAATTGTTATTTTGGAATTGAGCTTTGGAAGCCTATTTATAGCCTCGGTCAATTCTATCCGAATGCTGACGTGGCATAACAGGGATGCCCGAGTGCTTGGGGTGCATGACACATGGCTTGGAAGTTATCCGCTTCGCAACGTCCGTAAACGGCTAAGTCGTGGATGAATTTTCCCATCTCAGGCACTTGTATGCATAGGGCCGCCCGTGTGCATAGAGGTGCCCTCATTCTTGGGCACCATAAACCATACAGGTGTCTGAGTGTCTTTGGTCACCACCTTGCTGACTAGTCTCCAACAGGTCTTCTTGGGTAATTTTGGGCCTTCCAGAGTTGGGCTCACCTGAACCCTCCTCTGACCTTCTCCTCGAACATGCTTTCGCCCGGCTTCTCGTCCCTCGGACGCTGCGCGCGTCCTTCTCGCTCCACAGGCGTACTCTTCCGCAGAACTTCGCGTCCCTCGGATGTACCAAGCTCGTCGGCTCTCTTTTCGTGTTATTCTTCTTGACCGCTGTGTCTTACACTCAACTTCCTGCGCTCCTAAGCTCCTGCACACTTAGACACAGGGATTAAAACACAATAAGACCTAACTTGACTCAGTTGACTACATCAAAACTCACTTGGGGTTCTTACAGCGGTATCATGGAAGAGTACCAAATAATTATCATTGCCTTATCCACAATGGAAGCAGAGTTTGTGGCTTGTTTTGAAGTCACAATCCATTCATTATGGTTGCATAATTTTATTTCAAGACTCGAAATTGTCGACACTATTGCTAAGCTGCTGAAAATTTATTGCGATAATTCTGTAGCAATATTCTACTCCAAAAATGATAAATACTCAAGAGCTACCAAGTATATGAAATTAAATATTTTGTCATTAAAGAAGAAGTTTAGAAATAGAGTATCTATTTATTATATTAGAACAAATCTCGTGATTGCAGATTCGTTAATTAAAGGTTTATAACAAAAAATATTTAAGGAACATATATATCGAATGTGTCTTGGTAGTACTTTGAATGATTTATTAAGTTAACATTCTGAGCTCACTTATGTGTTTCTGATATATAGTTTCTAATTATGATGTATACATTATTATGGTATAATATGAATTGTCCAGAAATATTATTGTGGACTATTATGAAATTATATGTTCATTTATAGGCCTAGTATGATATGATGATGATGTTTGTAGTATATAGAAGGAAGTATGTTATATAATATATAACCGCTATAAGCCGTATTTAATATTCTATTATTCTAAGGTAATTATAATGTTATAAGAGAATGAGTTTTTTGATGTTTAAAGTTATAATACATCATTTTTTTGCTTCGAGTTTTAAAATTGAATGAACATATGAAATTAAAGTAACTTTAATCAATTGAAGTTGCTAATATCATGAATAAAATAACTTCATTCCATTGAAGTTACTAATAAAATGTAACTCATTTAATTATTATTTTTCAAATAATAATAATAACTGATGCAGATGCATGGAAATGAAGATGTTATATATATATTAGTCTTCTCTATATTTATAAATTGAAAACATAATAATATCTATTATATTAAGAATTGAATGCTTTCGAAGAGACGGATAGAAAATGAAAATTATATATGCAAAATAATTATATTTTAATAACTTTTTCATCCAATTCAAAGTTTATAAAATATATAAATTTTAAGATTCATTTCATAATGTAAATATAGTGATCATATAAATTACGGCAATTTACCAAAGGGCGTATGTAACAATCGGAAATTACCAAAGGGCGTCCTATGGTTTCTATTTTACCAAAGGGCGCAGCCATTTAAGTGAACTTCCTATTATACCCTTGGCACCACAAAATGCCTTTTCCATTCCCATTTTTGAGACATCCGAACCACTTTTGCTTTAAAATGTGGTTCGGATGGCAAGGTTGCTCCATTTTTGGCCATTCTCTCTCTCACCGCAACAACGTAGTGTGCCCTAGTTGTTGAAGGAGGACATTGTGTGTGCCCTAGTTGTGCTTTAGTCGCTTGCTCATCCCTCGAATCCCTCCGCCCAACCAAAACCTAGGCTCCTATACAGGAAAGTGGTAGTGTGTGATCCTGTGGCGGCTTTAAGTGTTAACGTTGAAGTTGATACTGCTCGGCATTATCAAGTAGGATTTAGGGTTTCTGCAGGGGTGATTTTCATCATAATGGCAGGAAAAAGGTCTGTGGGTGGTTCATCGTCTTCTTCATTGGCATTAATCACCAAGGTATGTTAGCGATAGGCTTAGGTAAGAACAACATAGTTTGTGAAATTGTTTATACTTATTTTTGCTGATTAAATTTGTAATGTATAAAAACTGTAGGGTTCAGATGAGTTTGGGAAAAAATTACATTGGTGCAGTGTTTTAGGCCACTTTAAATATTTTGTTGAAGCATTTGAAATTTTAAATGATCAACACATTGCGAAGATCAAAGAGTCACCCTTCAGTATTTTCTTGGACATTCAAGAATTGCAGCATATCCGGGAAATTTTGGTTAATATATTTGAAAGTTGGGATTCAACCTCGCAAGTTTTTAAATTCTCAGGTAATAGTTTTAATTATGAATTATAAACAATATCTATAGTAAGATACAACTTGGATATAGTTGGCCTTAAATGATTGATATTTGATCAATTTAAATGAGTGAATTTAAGGTAAAATTCACTTCAGGCCTTGAATATAGTTGGCCTAAAACTTGGATATAGTTGGCCTTAAATGATTTTAAGGTGAAATTCACTTCAGGCCCTCTGTAACGCCCGAAAATTCTCAAAACAAATTTTAGAAATATCCTAGAATTAATTCTGAATTTATGGATATTTTTATAGAATTTTTTCATGGACAAATAAGGTAAAAACGAATAAAAATAGAATGCGCAGTAAAAAGACCTAAGGTTTGATCCCTAGACCTATATCATGAGAGGGGAAGAGACTTACTAAGTGGGCTAGTCTGTTTTCATTGAGATAGAATAGAGGAAAAGATAAATAAGGCAAAGTTAGTTAAATTTTCCCATGAGTATAAAAGGGGAACTTAGGGTTTTTAGATTCATTCTTTTCCTCATCTTCTCTCATCGCCGACACCTCCCTCTCTCTGGGCGATTTTCTTCCTCTCCCTCTCCCGAGACTCTCTTCTCTCTCCCTCTCTTGCGCCTCTTCCTCTCCTCCTCTTCTCTTGCTACCCAAGACAAGGGGAAAGCAAAGGGAAGGTCCCAAGAGGCCCTATTCTCTACGAGAATTCTCGTAGACGCGAGGAGAACGCCAAGGAGCAAGAAGAATGTCGAAGTTCGACGTTCCCTCGGAGATTTCATATTATATTCGTAAGAAAACCTAGCGCAGGAAGTAAGTATCCCTCACCTGCAGTATAAGTAGTTTCGGTTGATTTCTCGTATGCTTTATTTCCTTATATGTATGTTTTACGATTAGAAATCGTAAATTATGAACAAGCACGTTGTATTACCCTTTAGTTTTGGGTCAAGGAGCACGTTAGGTGTTTGTTAAATTGTTCAGTTCAGTTAATGCTATAGAAAGCATTAAAGAATAGAAATTCTTGCTTCAATTTATGATTGGGACCAAGGTCCAACGGGATGGGCTCCTAGTTGCCCCTAGGTTTAGATAACCTAGTAAAAGCAAGAATCAAAAGAAAATAAAAAGAAAAGTATAAAAGAACTATTTTATTTTCAGTTGGCATTGTACCGGACTTCGGTCCAGGGATGGGCTCCAAGTTGCCCCTAGGTTCAGATAACCTAGTATGGGATGGGCTCCTTAGTTGCCCCTAGGTTCAGATAACCTAGTAGAACCCTAATGGATTCGGGATTAGCTACCTCAGATTTATTAGGGATGCGCGCACAGCTGGTACATTGCCGGGCCCACAGCAGTTGATTATTATTTTCACCTACTATATGTATAGAGTTTTCAAAAATTCATTTTTAGCATGTGGTGAATTTAATAATTAGCTTTATGTTAGTTAGTTTCAATTCCGGTTCAGATATGTATGTCATGCTATAGCTTAGTTTTCAGCTTCAGTTCAGCATAGGTCATGTGTCAGTTATATGCCATGACATTTTATGACATGTATTTTAGCATGAGCATAGCATGATTATTTATGAACACGAACGTGTATTTGTATGACATGTTTTGAAAAGCATAACCTGAGATTTTATAGTTTTGTGAGGCTAGATGGTACTTACTAAGCTTTATGCTTATTAGTTTGCATTTCCTTATACTGCAGATACAGGTAAAGGAAAGCACTAGTAGCCGAGGCGGCGGGCTTGATGCAAAGTGTGTGTGGCGGTGGTGTTGGAATAAAAGTCTTCGGAACTTACAAAGCATAGAAATAGTCTTTATTATGCTTCTTTTAGTTGTTCCGCAATAGGTTACGTGAACCATGTATGAACTTGATTGGACTGGTTATTTGTGGTGCCTAGCATACTTAAGGTAGTTTATTTACATGTTTTAATATTTGTTTGGTGAATGTTGAAGGTCATGGGTTAATACTTGTGATATGGTAATTTAGATCCCTGCTTAAGCTTTAGGAGTAGGAACTTGATACTTCTGATCTACATGCTAAATTCTTAGAATATGCTTGTTCTAAGATTAATGCACCATATAGAATGACATGTAGTAGCTAAGGATGCCTTTAGATATGGAAAATGAATAGTTCCAATAAGAAGTTGATACAAACTTGGCACATTCATATTTATGCTTCTACATGTCGCTTTTATGATTTCTAAGTGTTATTCCTATTAGAAACCCTCCAAAAACATGTATCAAATGCCCTAGAACCATTGTAGACCGGTCAGGAAGCTTAAATATGAATTTATGGAGCATTTGGTACGGAGTAGGTCTACTTTGGCACATTCTGAAATTTTGAAATCTGGGTTCTCAGAACTACCAGTCGACTGAAAAAACACAAGTCGACTGGTGTCGGGCACAGAAACATTCTGTGGCCTGACCAGTCGACTGGCATATATAGCAGTCGACTGGTGTTATGTAAAACAAAAGTGGTGTAGAGCCGCTGCTTAGTGCTTCAGTCATGCAAGGTTGAGGTTGGGGGATCAAATCCTGCCAAGCTAATAAAATTAAAGTTTTTGTTTTATTTTGGCTGGTTAGTACTTTCAACATGATTATGAATTGTTAGTTCAGTAAATAGTGAAATAAGTTTTTTTTAAAATTCTCTCAGTATGGTTTAGCATCTAGAAAACAATGATCAGTAATTAGTTAGTCAGTTAGTAGCGATCCGCCTTAAAGCTTAGTACCAGAAGGCGGGTCGTTACACCCTCGGTAGGCCTGAAATGAATTCATTTCAGGCCCACGATGGGCCTGAAAGAATTCATTTCAGGCCCAACGTGGGCCTGAATGAAATCCTTTCAGGCCCAACGTGGGCCTGAAAATAATTTATTTCAGGCCCAAATTGAAATAAGTTGAAGCCTATATTGTTGATGATAACTAAATATTTTAATTATTTCAGGTGTACCGATTGCGTTCACCAGACGAGATGTTACTTTGGTACTGGGTATAGTGGACCGTGGAGTTTCGGTCCCTATTAATTCAACTAAAGCATCGGGTGACCTCTATCGTACTTACTTCTCAAAAGAAAAACAACCTACTAGAACAAGAATTGAGGACTTACTTAAACATTATTCTAAAAGTGTTGAATCAGAGGATGATGTGTTATTAGTTTGTAAATTATATATTTTGTATATATTTGTTTGTGTTTTATTTTCGTCTAGTACATATAAGGTCCCTCTAGGGCTTGTAGATATAGTAGATGATTATGACAATCTTGGTAGATTCAACTGGGTGGAAGCTATCCATAAATTTTTATCTCCCCAATTACCTAAGATTGGGGAATTATTTTCATCAAGTTAGGGAAACCAGAGGACCACCAACCTCCCTTACGTAAAGGGATTTGCTGGGCTTTTGGCAGTGAGTAGAATATTATTGATAAATTTTATAATATTTTACTGTCATTAATGTAATTGTGTGGAAAACTTTGTGTAGGCATGGTTTTTGGAGCATGTACTCATTCAAAAACCATACAATGTTGAAGGACCCCGAATAAATAAGTGGAGGAATATTCCTTCGCATATTAGTAGGGTGAGGGACCTTGTCAACCAAATCAGGTCTGAAGAGGTAATTATTTTAAACTGTGATCTATGTTAATTTGATATAGAGGCAGTAAAATTTGTGTACTTGGTAATTGACAGGTGATTGTTGAAATAATTCCTAACCTACATGAAAACACATTGTTTGAGAACTTTGAGATTGGGGATGACATTCCACGGGCAATGGAGACATCACAAGGACATGACACAAAAGATCTAAGGCCATGTGGTGAATGCATTCTTAAAGACACCCTAATCAAGGAGCTAACAGAGAAGAATATATGTTTGAATGAAAGGATTAAGGAATTAATTTCAATTATTGAAAAAAAAGGGATGGAGGGTCAAAAAAGCTATCCTGTAGTCAGTCCTCTTTCTGATCCAGTATCTTGTAGAACAAGAAGAGGACGTGACCGAACTCGGTATGATTACAGGGATACTCCAATTGAGAGTCCAGTATGGCACCAGCTATTATATAAGGGGAAGCAGAGAAAGGAACAAATATCAAATGTCATGGACAAGGGAAAAAGGAAACTTAGTGAGGAGGATATGGTGAAGCAAGAGAAACCATTACTGTAATGGAAGTCATGTCTGAAGAAAATATAGAGGAGGAAAAAAGAAGGACCTCCGAACTATACAAAATGAGGCAACAAGGCATTGATGTATGTGAGTTATTTTTATCTAAATTACGTCAAATTGATTGAATTTGGTCATTAATTAGTTTGGTCTAAATTGTATCGATGTAGTTTGTGAAGAAGCATTTTATGAAGTCGAAGAAGAAAAATCAAGATAAAGAAGTGGCCTACGTGATAAATAAATTGGAGAACCTAAAGTAAGTTATGAAACATAGTTTAGTTAATATATTTGGGGCTTTAATATATAATCTTATCAATTTCTTGGCAGGTTGGCTAATGAATTTATCTGGGAGGATGCACCCTTTGCTTTGAAATTGCATTCATTCTTACAAATCCTCAATGGAGAGGTTTTTACAAAAGGTGAGGTCATTGATGCCTTCTGTAAAATGTTATTTAGGGGAGCATCCACATCTGGTAGGCCATACAACAAGTCAATATATTGTTCAACCTTCTTCACAGTAAGTGATGTAAATTAGTATGAAATAATAGATTGTAGAAGACCTACTATTATGATGTGGTTATTAATAATTTTGATTTTGCAACTTTTTAGGCTTCAATAAGATCGTCAAGAAAGTTTTCCCTGCAACAAGTGATGAAGACGGATATGATAGAACAAGGGTTTAGATATATTTTAATACCTTTGTGCAGTGATAATACACACTTTCACTTGTTAGCGGTGGATACAGAAGCAATGACTTTCATTCATTTAAATTCTCTTGCTAGTGGCCATAAATATAAGCATGATTTTGACTCAGCGGTGAGCTACCTACCTTTATTCATATATATGTTCATCATTTGGTAAAAAATGTCATTGAAATTCATGATATATTTGACAGGTAAAAGAACTTAAACAATATACTCGCGAGGAACTTACGGCTATTCATCCATATCTATAAAGTCATCATCCCTTGGACAAATGACCCTCCGTCAGACAAAAATGTCCCCAACAAGAACATAGGTCAGTAAGTGAGGAAGAGTTTGAAAATTTTAAAATCATCAAAGTATTTTATTACCCCACTTATTGAAATCAGAAATACTGTTTGTTATTTTCAGCGTGGACTGTGCCTTCTTTGTTATGCAATACGTCCGATGTCTCCTATACGATGAGAAGATGGATTTCAAACAAGGAGATATGACGAAAATGAGATTTGATCTGATAGTAAATATTATGGGAGACATGTATTGTAAAACATGAGACTGTCAATCTGTTGAAGTAATGTTGTAAAAAAACATCCTTTGCTGGTGATTCAGCTCCATTTGTATAGAAATTGTGTAATTTGTATGAATATAATTTATTATACAGAAAAACAAAACAATTGTGTGATATTGATTCACATCGAGTTGATGCAATGTAGTGTACCAACTGATACGGTAAGAAAACATAACTCATAATGATTTGGACTAAGTTTGCACACCAGAAATAACATCTCTTTGGTTAATTCTAACTACTGATATATATCCAAGTATCAAAGGTCCATCAGTGGGTTTCTGATACATAATTTGAAAATATGACTTAATGGTCTCGAAGGAATTGAAAATTGGTATACATTCTGTATTGACTTAGTAAGCTAGATTATCTCTACCATAAATTTAAAAAACTTGTTTCAAATTCTAAAAATTAATAATTAAATAAAATTACAGGATTTGGTCAGAACTTGTAGATAAATATAGAATATTAATCTATAAATCATTATTTTATTTAATGCCCAAGGTGAGCATGAACTTAACATTACAGGCCCACGGTGAGCCTGAAATAAAATGATTTTAGGCCCACGGTGGGCCTGAAATAAAATGATTTCAGGCCCACGGTGGGCCTGAAATAAAATGAATTCAGGCCCACGGTGGGCCTGAAATAAAATGATTTCAGGCCTACGGTGGGCCAGAAATAAAATTATTTCAGGTCCACGGTGGGCCTGAAATAAATCATTTCAGGCCCACGGAGGGCCTGAAATAAAAACTTTTCAGGCCCAAGGAGAGTCTGAAATAAAAAATTTCAGGCCTAAGGTGAGCCTGAAATCACTTCAATTCAGGCCCAGTGTGGGCCTGAATAACTCCATTTCAGGCCCAGGGTGGGCCTGAAATCAAGTGATTTCAGGCCCACCGTGTGCCACAACTGGAAAAATTTCAGGGTCTCTGTTAACCATAAAATACTTCTGATTTAAGTTGGTGGATAATAAATTTGTAGTTGTATAGGTGTAATACGTTTATAGAACATAAATCATAAATATTGGTACTTAGTGTGCACATAAAAACCCACTGATATACCTAAAAACCTCCTATTGTAAACTACTGTTATAACATTGGTGATACAGGAAGATTAGAGGTTTGGCCACCCAAAATCTCATCTCCTATCTCAACCATATCTACTGATATATGTTTCTCAGAATTCCAGATATGGGAGGTCCATCAGTGAGTTTTACTCAAAACTCACTGATATACCTAAACCACTCCTATAGCATTGGAGATACAGCAAGATTAGAGGTTTCGGTACCCAAAATCTCATCTCCTAGCTCAACCCTATCTACTGATATAGGTTTCTCAGAATTCCAGATATAGGAGGTCCATCAGTGGGTTTTGATCAAAACACACTGACATACCTAAACTACTCCTATAGCATTGGTGATACAGGAAGATTAGAGGTTGGCCACCCAAAATCTCATCTCCTAGCTAAACCCTATCTACTGATATAGGCTTCTCAGAATTCCAGATATAGGAGGTCCATCAGTGAGTTTTACTCAAAACTCACTGATATACCTAAACCACTCCGATAGCATTAGTGATACAGCTAGATTAGAGGTTTGGGCACCCAAAATCTCATCACCTAGCTCAACCCTATCTACAGATATAGGTTTCTCAGAATTCCAAATGTGGGACGTACATCAGTGAGTTTTGCTCAAAACTCACTGATATACCTAAACCACTCCTATAGCAATGGTGATACAACAAGATTAGAGGTTTGGGCACCCAAAATCTCATCTCCTAGCTCAACCCTATCTACTGATATAGGTTTCTCAGAATTCCAGATATGGGACCTCCATCAGTGAGTTTTGCTCAAAACTCACTGATATACCTAAACCACTCCTATAGCATTGGTGATACAACTAGATTAGAGGTTTGGGTATCCAAAATCTCATCTCCTAGCTCAACCCTATCTACTGATATAGGTTTCTCAGAATTCCAGATGTGGGAGGTCTATCAGTGAGTTTTGCTCAAAACTCACTGATATACCTAAATCTCCTATAGCAATGGTGATACAGCAAGATTAGAGGCTTGGCCACACAAAATCTCATCTCCTAGCTCAACCCTATCTACCGATATAGGTTTCTCAGAATTCCAGATATGGGAGGTCCATCAGTGAGTTTTGCTCAAAACTCAATGATATACCTAAACCACTCCTATAGCATTGGTAATACAGCTAGATTAGAGGTTTGGGCACCCAAAATCTCATCTCCTAGCTCAACCCTATCTACTGATATAGGTTTCTCAGAATTTCAGATGTGGGAGGACCATCAGTGAGTTTTGCTCAAAACTCACTTATATACCTAAACCACTCCTATAACAATGGTGATACAGCAAGATTAGAGGTTTGAGCACCCAAAATCTCATCTCCTAGCTCAACCCTATCTACTGATATAGGTTTCTCAGAATTCCAGATGTGCGAGGTCCATCAGTGAGTTTTGTTCAAAACTCACTGATATACCTAAACCACTCATATAGCAACGGTGATACAGCAAGATTAGAGGTTTGGCCACCCAAAATCTCATCTCCTAGCTCAACCCAATCTATTGATATAGGTTTCTCAGAATTCCAGATATGGGAGGTCCATCAGTGAGTTTTGCTCAAAACTCACTGATATACCTAAACCACTCCTAAAGCATTGGTGATACAGCTAGATTAGAGGTTTGGCACCCAAAATCTCATCTCCTAGCTCAACCCTATCTACTGATATAGGTTTCTCAGAATTCCAGATGTGGGAAGTCCATCAATGAGTTTTGCTCAAAACTCACTGATATACCTAAACCACTCCTATAGCAATGGTCATACAGCAAGATTAGAGGTTTGGGCACCCAAAATCTCATCTCCTAGCTCAACCCTATCTACTGATATAGGTTTCTCAGAATTCTAGATGTGGGAGGTCCATCAGTGAGTTTTGCTCAAAACTCTCTGATATACCTAAACCACTCCTATAGCAATGGTGATACAGCAAGATTAGAGGTTTGGTCACCCAAAATCTCATCTCCTAGCTCAACCCTATCTACTGATATAGGTTTCTCAGAATTCCAGATATGGGAGGTCCATCAGTGAGTTTTGCTCAAAACTCACTGATATACCTAAACCACTCCTATAGCATTGGTGATACAGCTTGATTAGAGGTTTGGGCACCCAAAATCTCATCTCCTAGCTCAACCCTATCTACTGATATAGGTTTCTCAGAATTCCAGATGTGGGAGGTCCATCAGTGAGTTTTGCTCAAAACTCACTTATATACATAAACCACTCCTATAGTAATGGTGATACAGCAAGATTAGAGGTTTGGCCACACAAAATCTCATCTCCTAGCTAAACCCTATCTACTGATATAGGTTTCTCAGAATTCTAGATATGGGAGGTCTATCAGTGAGTTTTGCTCAAAACTCACTGATATACCTAAACCACTCCTATAGCATTGGTGATACAGCAAGATTAGAGGATTGGCCACCCAAAATCTCATCTCCTAGCTCAACCCTATCTACTGATATAGGTTTCTTAGAATTCCAGATATGGGAGGTCCATCAGTGAGTTTTGCTCAAAACTCACTGATATAGCTAAACCACTCCTATAGCATTGGTGATACAGCTAGATTAGAGGTTTGGGCACCCAAAATCTCATATCCTAGCTCAACCCTATCTACTGATATAGGTTTCTCAGAATTCCAGATGTTGGAGGTCCATCAGTGAGTTTTGCTCAAAACTCACTGATATACCTAAGCCACTCCTATAGCATTGGTGATATAGCAAGATTAGAGGTTTGGCCACCCATCTTGGTCCTGAAATAAATTTATTCAGGCCCAGGGTGGGCCTGAAATCAAGTGACTTCAGGCCCACCGTGTGCCTCAACTAGTAAAATTTCAAGGTATCTATTAACTATAATATCCATCTGATTTAAGTTGGTGGATAATAAATTTGTAGTTGTATAGGTGTATAAATCTGACACCATCCTTCTGGCCTAACTGATATGTTTATAGAACATAACTCATAAATATTGGTACTTAGTGTGCACATAAAAACTGACTGAATCATTCCTAAATATCTCATATTGCAAACTACTCCTATAGCATTGTGATATAGATTGATTAAAAGTTTGGACCCCAAAAATATCATCTCCTAGCTCAACCTATCTACTAATATAGGGATTTTAGAATTTCAGATAGGGTAGGTCCATCAGTGAGTTTTGGTCAAAACTCACTGATACACCTAAACTACTGCTATAGCAAAGGTGATACATCAGGATTAGAGGTTCGGATACCAAAAATTTTATCTCCTAGCTCAACCCTGTCTACTGATATAGGGTTTTCAGAATTTCAGATATGGTAGGTCCATCAGTGAGTTTTGCTCAAAACTCATTGATACACTTAAACTACTACTATAGTAATGGTGATACAGCAAGATTAGAGGTTCGGACACCAAAAATATCATCTCCTAGCTCAACCCTGTCTACTGATATAGGGATTTTAGAATTTCAGATAGGGTAGGTCCATCAGTGAGTTTTGGTCAAAACTCACTGATACACCTAAACTACTGCTATAGCAATGGTGATACATTAGGATTAGAGGTTCGGACACCAAAAATTTCATCTCCTACCTCAACCCTGTCTACTGATATAGGGTTTTCAGAATTTCAGATATGGTAGGTCCATCAGTGAGTTTTGCTCAAAACTCATTGATACACCTAAACTACTACTATAGTAATGGTGATACAGCAAGATTAGAGGTTCGGACCCCAAAAATATTATCTCTTAGCTCAACCCTCTCTACTGATATAGGTTTTTCATAATTTCAGATAGGGTAGGTCCATCAGTGAGTTTTGCTCAAAACTCACTGATACACCTAAAATACTACTATAGTAATGGTGATACAGCAAGATTAGAGGTTCGGACCCCAAAAATATCATCTCCTAGCTCAACCCTGTCTACTGATATAGGGATTTTAAAATTTCAGATATGGTAGGTCCATCAGTGAGTTTTCCTCAAAACTCACTAATACACTTAAACTACTGCTATAGCAATGGTGATACATCAGGATTAGAGGTTCGGACGCCCAAAAATATCATCTCCTAGTTCAACCCTCTCTACTAATATAGGTTTTTCAGAATTTCATATAGGGTAGGTCCATCAGTGAGTTTTGCTCAAAACTCACTGATACACCTAAACTACTACTATAGTAATGGTGATACAACAAGATTAGAGGTTCGGACCCCAAAAATATCATCTCCTAGCTCAACCCTGTCTACTGATATAGGGATTTTAGAATTTCAGATAGGGTAGGTCCATCAGTGAGTTTTGGTCAAAACTCACTGATACACCTAAACTACTGCTATAGCAATGGTGATACATCAGGATTAGAGGTTCGAACCCCAAAAATTTCATCTCCTAGCTCAACCCTCTCTACTGATATAGGTTTTTCATAATTTCAGATAGGGTAGGTCCATCAGTGAGCTAGGATCAACCATTTTATTTCAGAATTTCATATAGCATTTACACAATTCCAGATATGGTTGAGCTAGGATCAACCATTTTATTTCAGGCCCACCGTGGGCCTGAATCATTTCATTTCAGGCCCACCGTGGGCCTGAAACATTTGATTCAGGCCCACGGTGGGCCTGAAAGAATTTTATTTCAGGCCCACCGTGGGCCTGAATTATTTTATTTCAGCCCCACCTTGGGCCTGAATCATTTTATTTCAGGCCCACCGTGGTCCTGAATAACTCTTATTTCAGGCCCAGCGTCGTTCATCTATATGTATCTTTTATATCCTTGAAAATTAAATATAAATACATAATCAATAAAATCCACATCATAAATCAGAACAGAGTTTTGATATATAACAACTTAGTTTGATTTTTATAAATAAAAATAGATATTACCTAAATTATATTTATAATACATATAAAGAAAAAAGGGCCACCTAGGGCCTGAAATCCTTTTATATCGGGCCCAGCAGTCACTCAGCTTTATAGCATTCCTTAGAGGCTAGTGCTCAGCAATCGTCTTCTAGCTCCAGATTTGTTGCGATTTCAAGGTAGCGTGCTTGTCTTCATTGGAGTAGTTGTGGGCGACATCCTCTTCATCGCACTAGTCGAATTGTATGTACCTTAATTTGTAGTTTGTGATTTCAGTTCTTGCTTTTCACCTAGGGTTAGCTAGCGATAGTTTTCAGTAAATGACTGCACTTGAGGAGGTCCGTTTATGAACGAATTCTAAGTGTCATTGTTTGTTTGTGTCAAATAATTGTTTGTTTGATGGTTGCTAAGTTCGGTATGGGTCAAAAAAGATCATCTTCAAAGGAAGCTGCTCCCACCAAATCTAAAAAACAGTAAGTCCCTGGGGGAAGTCATGGGAAAAAACAGCTGCCACAATGAAAAATTAAATTGCCTACCGAGTATACAAGTTTTGCCAACAGTGGTCGAAGTAAACGCATGAACTGGAAAAGTAGCCTTTGCCATTTCAAAATTTTTATTGAATCTGTTCCACCCACACCAGCACAAGAACAATTGCTTCGAGAAACACCCTTTTCTTGGGTCCTCGACCTTCCTACTAGTTCTTGTGTAAGACCTCAGGTTCAGAACATGTTTGATAATTGGGATGAAGAAGAACAGAGCTTTGTATTCCATGGGAAAAAACTCAATTTCACAACGGTTGATATATCAGTTATTCTAGGACTACCTGACCATGGAGAGATAGTCAAACTTGATTTGAATGAGGCCTCCAGCCCACTGTACAAGGAGTATTTTGAAGATTCCAGTTGTTCTGCACGGCATTTGGAGAAACTGCTAATAAAGTCTACATCCAATGACAAGCTGTACTGTCAGTTGTATATACTCTATTTTTTTGTACAGTGCTATTTTGTGGTAGTAGCAGCATACTTGTCATTCCTGCCCTGTCACTTATTGATTGCGTAGATGATTTTGACAATCTACCAAACTACAATTGGTGTAATGCCGTGTACAATTTCATGGCTCCTCAGTTGGGAGCCATCGGAAAGGAGGTGACATTGAGGCATAGACCACATGTAGGTGATTCGACCCAACCGGCCAAGGCTCCCTTGCTCAAGGGATTTCCAAATATTTTGGCTATAAGTGAGAGCACATATACCTGCTAATATAATTTCATGATGGATATTATTTACTGATTATAATGATGTTGCAGGTATGGGTTAATGAACATATTAGTATTGCTGCTCCTGAACATCCTCATAGATTGCCAAGAATACTTCGCTGGACTTGGCCTAAAGCCCATGTTGACACTATCAAGAGGATGATAGTGTTGATGCAGTCTGGCCCTGATTGTTGTTTTGGTGTTGACATCGATTTTAGTTTAGGTTGATCATGTTGATTATGATTAAGTCCTGATTGGGGATCAGGCATGGTATGGAAAATCCTAGTCTGGAGGGCTAGGTGATGGAAAATCCTAACCTGGAGGGTTAGGTGTTGAAAATCATAGTCTGGGAGGCTAGGTGTTTGGAAAAGTCCTAGTCTGAGAGGCTAGGTGTTTGGAAAAGTCCTAATTCGGAAGGGTTGGGTGAAAAGTCCTAGCTTGGAGGGCTAGGTGAAAAGTCCTAACTTGGAGGGTTAGGTGCAAATTCCCATCCTGGAGAATTAGGTGAAAAAGTCCTGGCTTAGAGGGTCAGGTGCCTAGCTTGGAGGGCTAGGTTGGATGATGTTCTAACTCGGAAGGGTTGGGTGAAAAGTCCTAGCTTGGAGGGCTAGGTGAAAAGTCCTAGCTTGGAGGGCTAGGTGAAAAGTCCTAACTTGGAGGATTAGGTGCAAATTCCCAACTTGGAGAGTTAGATGGAAAATCCTTAGCTTGGAGGGCTAAGGTGGATGGAAACTTAGCGAGGAGGGCTGAGTTTGAGTCCTTGGATCGGTCTGGTGATCGATCAGGGATTCTGGCACGCTGCTCCTTCGTGGATCGGTCTGGTGACCGATCCAGCGATGACTGATCGGTCGGGTGACCGATCAGGGAGCACACAGTGAGGTTGGGAACCTACTGTGTTGCTCCTGATCGATCTGGTGACCGATCAGGGAGTATGCGTTTCACCCATTGACTGGCTCCTGATCGGTCTGGAGACCGATCAGGGAGCGAGCAGTGAGGTTGAGTTCCCTTGCAGAACTGCTCCTGATCGGTCTGGTGACCGATCAGGATCACTGTGCAGATCGTTCCGGAGAACGATCAAGTGTCGCAGGTTCCTCTCTATGATCGATCAGGATGGATCCTGATCGGTCTGGAGCCAGTCTGATCGGTCTGGTGACCGATCAGGAGGCTGCCTGATCGGTCAGGTGACCGACCAGAAGGCTTAGCCTGCGAAACTCAGAAATCGCTCAATATAAGAGTGGATCGGTCCGATGAACGATCCACGACCTGGGATCGGTCTGGTGATCGGTCCAGGAGAATCTCAAGGAAATCGCGATTTCTAATTAAGCGTTGGGGATCGATCAGGACGGAGCCTGATCGGTCTGGAACCAGCCTGATCGGTCTGGTGACCGATCAGGAGGCTCTCTGATCGGTCAGGTGACCGATCACTTTAATTCAAACTGCACTGTCAGACGCTCTGATCGCGTCTGAACACAACTGATTCGCTGCCACTTTTCTCTGATATTTGATATGCTGCTTGATTTGCTGCTCTAATACTCTGATTGAGTTTCAGGTGACAGGGGAGGATTCAAACACTCAAGGAGAAGTCAAAGAGAGCTTTCCTTGGAGCAGGTTTGTCCCTTTCTCCACACAGGTTGCAACGGCTGGATGCAGGACTGAAGCTGCTGACTGAGGCTTGGCTGAGGGAGCTCAGGAAGTTCAGTTAGGGTTCAGTGTAGCTGGCGCGTTGGTAGTGAGGTAGCTGTAGGCTGCTGGAGATGAGATCATCTGGTGCTTAGCGGAGAAACAAAAGGAACGGGAGTTGTGGTGTTCAGTAACGATTTGATCATTGTGCTCTTGAGTTCCTGCGTTGTGTTCCACATCAAGCTTACTATTCTTGAGTTCTTCAATCATTCTGAGCAAGCTATTGAAAAGCAATCATCATACTTGAGCACTTGAACGAGAAGACAAGAGGCTTGGAGTCCGATAGTGGGAAGACACGGAGAAGGGTTCTTGCGTGAGATCGCCACTGGGTGGAGCTCAGGGAAGCTTGCTGTGTTTTTGTCCTTGCTAAGTGTTTGAGTAAGATCCTTCTTGTTGTTTCTTTGTGCTTAAACTATATCCTTATTTGAAACATACTGTGGAGAGGTTTCTCCACCGAGAAGGAGGTTGCTTCATATCCGGTGATTACCGGGGCTTGATCTGCCGACGATCAAGGGATCGCCCACCTTAAGGGCACGCCAAGGAGTAGGGGCAAGTTATCCCTGAACCTTGTAAAATCTCCTTGTTAGCGATCTTGCTAATCTTGCTAGTTAGGTTTTGGTTTAAGTTTCTGCAAGTTTTGTTTTCATACTTCCGCTGTGCTATTAATAGCTTCAAGTGCAGAAATTTGATAACTCTTCAAAGAAGAAGTGATTGGCTATATTCACCCCCCCCCTCTCTAGCCATCTCGTTCCCAACAAGTGGTATCAGAGCAAGGTTCTCTGTTTACGGCTTAACAACCGAGAGTTCTCAACAAGATGGCTTTGAGAGAAGGATTCTCCACCACCCGACCTCCATTCTTTGATGGCGCCGACTTCCAATATTGGAGATCAAAAATGGAATACTATTTGAAGATGGATATCCATACGTGGTTCGCAGTGAAGGAGGGATTCATCTCTCCTAAGGATGATGAAGGCAAAGAACTTGAGTCATGGAGGTGGACTGCCGAACAAACAAGGAGAGTGAAGCCGACGCGAAGGCGGTTGTCACTCTACAATGTGGCATGAACAAAGACCAACTCATCAAGGTTGGTCCCTTCACAAGTGCAAAAGACTTGTGGAACAAACTCATAGAGCTCCATGAAGGCACCCGGGACTCTAGGATTGCAAAGAGGGACTTGTTCCTCAATCAACTCCAAAATCTCTCCATGAAGGAGAATGAGTCGGTAAGTGAGCTCCATAGCCGGTTCAAGGAAGTCCTTAATGGACTTCATTCAATTGATGAAAAGGTCGAGAATCGCGACCTTGTAAGGTATGTCTTGAAAGCATTTCCGAGGAATGCTTTGTGGTCATCCATGGTGGATGCCTACAAAATATCCAAGGATTTATCTATTGTAAAATTAGATGATTTATTTTGTAAGATGGAATTGCATGAAATGGCTAACAAAGGCCCCAAGGAGAAGGGGATTGCCTTAGTTGCAGGGGATCGAGTCACTAAGAAGAAGAAGGAGAAGAAGAAGGAGAAAGAGATCTCATCATCTTCATCTTCTTCCAGATCCGAATCCAATTCCGAGGAAGATGGCAGCGGCTCCTCCTCATCCGAAATGGCCAACTTTGTGAGGAGGATGATGCGAAGAGATCGACGTTTCAAAAGAAGAGGTAACACTAGTGAATCCAAACTTGATAAGAATAATGCATCTTGTTTTGAATGTGGTAGGAAAGGGCATTTCAAGAATGAATGTCCGAAGCTTAAGAAGGAGGAGAAATCCAAAAGAAAAGAAGAGAGATCCAAGAAGAAGAAGAAAGCTTTGAAGGCTTCTTGGGATGAGTCATCCTCTAGTTCATCCGATGATGAAAAGGAGGAGAAGAGCACAAGGCAAGTGGCTCTCATGGCTCTTGGAGAGGAGAGCAGTGGTGAATCTTCAAGCTCCGCAAACACAGCTTCATCATCTTCGGATGATGAAGAGGTAACTTCTCCCGAGCTTGAAAAATGCTATAGAGCAATTGCATGTTTAACTAGTATGCTTAAGAAATCCAAAAACAAAGTTAAAGCATTGCAATTAGAAGATGAAATTAAATCTTTGAAACATGAGATTGTAAGCTTGAAATCCTCTAAGGTTGGGGAAATCAGTGATTTACATGATAATGTGTTAGTAGAGGAAAACCAATCATTGAAGAGTGAAGTTGAAAGCTCAAGAATATTCT
>JAGFNQ010008549.1:0-85770 GCA_024364735.1 Boesenbergia rotunda | reverse complement strand
GTATCAAGTTGTGCAGCCGTATCAAGCCTGTGTGCACATTTCTGTCAGTTCGCAATTCCTTAGCTTGTTTCGATTCAATTCTTGTCTTGTTTACTCCCCTGAAATTAAAGATAGCATTTGGTTTGTTAATGCATTAAATCTGCTCTAGTTTTCCATTCAATTCTATTTCTGAAATTCGATTTGATCAGCTTGGATGGATTCTGTGTGCCATTAATTCAGATGTTGTATCAAACGCCAAGTCTGCATTCTCCAAGTTTGTTTCTGCATTTTCGAGTTCAGCTCAATAAGAAGTTCCCTGTTTAGTGAATTGTAGACTAATGCACTGATTCCAGCTTATTTGCTTTCTTTGTTCTGCATTCAAACAGATGCAGCAATTTCTTTTTCTGCGTGCAGTTTATTTCTGCTTTTGTTTTGCAGCCTTCCACGAATTTAATTTCTGTCTAATTCTGATGTTTTGAATCAGAGAAAACAATTAGTGTGATGATGTATTGGATCTAAGTTGTTTTGCATCTAGATTTATACATGAATTTCTGCTCAGTTGCTCTTGTAGCAGTTTCTGAAATTAATTTCAGCTTAACTCGTATCAGTTTCAATTTCCTACCAATTAATTCATGTTCTGAGTATCAGCTAACAGTATCTGAATTGAGCATCAACAAATCTTGGTTTATCTTCTAAAATCGCATTGCAGATTGCTTCATTTCCATAGCATTGGAAATCAAATTCTGAGTATAAATTTCTGTCGTACTGCATCCACTTTATCCTCCCTGCATTTCTGAAATGCAGCAGCTGTGTCTATTCTTTGGTTGTTGATTGCCTCACTTAATCTTGCACATATCTTCCCTAATACCCTGGTTTCCTAGCTGAACAGATTAGCTTCAAATTCTGGGTTGACAGTTTATAAGTTAAGCAATTAACATCAGTTTTGGCACATGAGTTTGTATCAATTGAGTTTCGGTATTAACCTTTTTCCAATTTGTCTATAGAATGCTTACCATTTGGTTGTTTTGAATTGCAAACTCTGAAGCAAAGCTCTGCATTAGTGTCAATCAGTATTAGGATCAGTTTGAATTCAGTTGATTTCTTGAATTTTGCAAGGTTGCTTTAGTTGCTTTAATTTCTTCATTAGTTGGGTTGTAAAGTGCACCACCTAGTTTAAACTCGCATTGGTTTAGTTCTTTCATTTTTATTGCGAATCCATTCCTGTCTGAAACCCAATCCAATTCACATTCGAAACCCAAAATTAACAAACGACACCTAATTACGAGCGCGAATCGAACAACGTCAACTAGTCCCGAGAAAAATACGACCTGTGGCCCCTATATTACATTTCCATATTTTTGATTGTAAAAAGGGTTTCCAGCATTTAATTTATAAATTCTAAATTTGAGGCCCACATTCGTGACACATAGTTTGGGCCCGTCAGTGGTTCATCGTCTTCTTCATTGGCATTAATCACCAAGGTATGTTAGCGATAGGCTTAGGTAAGAACAACATAGTTTGTGAAATTGTTTATACTTATTTTTGCTGAATAAATTTATAATGTATAAAAACTGTAGGGTTTAGATGAGTTTGGGAAAAAATTACATTGATGCAGTGTTTTAGGCCACTTTAAACATTTTGTTGAAGCATTTGAAATTTTAAATGATCAACACATTGCGAAGATCAAAGAGTCGCCCTTCAGTATTTTCTTGGACATTCAAGAATTGCAGCATATCCGGGGAATTTTGGTTAATATATTTGAAAGTTGGGACTCAACCTCGCAAGTTTTTAAATTCTCAGGTAATAGTTTTAATTATGAATTATAAACAATATCTATAGTAAGATAAAACTTGGATATAGTTAACCTTAAATGATTGATATTTGATCAATTTAAATGAGTGAATTTAAGGTGAAATTCACTTCAGGCCCTCGGTAGGCCTGAAATGATTTTATTCAGGCCTACCGAGGGTCTGAAGTGAATTTACTTCAGGCCCCTCGGTAGGCCTGAAATGAATTCATTTCAGGCCCACGTTGGGCCTGAAATGAATCATTTCAGGCCCACGTTGGGCCTGAATTCAATTCATTTCAGGCCCAACGTGGGCCTGAATGAAATCCTTTCAGGCCCAACGTGGGCCTGAAAAGAATTTATTTCAGGCCCATAGTGAAATAAGTTGAAACCTATATTGTTAATGATAACTAAATATTTTAATTGTTTCAGGTGTACCGGTTGCGTTCACCAGACGAGATGTTACTTTGGTACTGGGTATAGTGGACCGTGGAGTTTCGGTCCCTATTAATTCAACTAAAGCATCGGATGACCTCTATCGTACTTTCTTCTCAAAAGAAAAACAACCTACTAGAACAAGAATTGAGGACTTACTTAAACATTATTCTAAAAGTGTTGAATCAGAGGATGATGTGTTATTAGTTTGTAAATTATATATTTTGTATATATTTATTTGTGTTTTATTTTCGTCTAGTACATATAAGGTCCCTCTAGGGCTTGTAGATATAGTAGATGATTATGACAATCTTGGTAGATTCAACTGGGTGGAAGCTATCCATAAATTTTTGTCTCCCCAATTACCTAAGATTGGGGAATTATTTTCATCAAGTCAGGAAAACCAAAGGACCACCAACCTCCCTTACGTAAAGGGATTTGCTGGGCTTTTGGCAGTGAGTAGAATATTGTTGATAAATTTTATAATATTTTGCTGTCATTAATGTAATTGTGTGGAAAACTTTGTGTATGCATGATTTTTGGAGCATGTACCCATTCAAAAACCATACAATGTTGAAGGACCCCGAATAAATAAGTGAACGAATATTCCTTCGCATATTAGTAAGGTGAGGGACCTTGTCAACCAAATCATGTCCGAAGAGGTAATTATTCTAAACTGTGATCTATGTTAGTTTGATATAGAGGCAGTAAAATTTGTGTACTTGGTAATTGACAGGTGATTGTTGAAATAATTCCTAACCTACATGAAAACACATTATTTGAGAACGTTAAGATTGGGGATGACATTCCACGGGCAATGGAGACATCACAAGGACATGATACAGAAGATGTAAGGTCATGTGGTGAATGCATTCTTAAAGACACCCTAATCAAGGAGCTAACAGAGGAGAATATATGTTTGAATGAAAGGGTTAAGGAATTAATTTCAATTATTGAAAAAAAGGGGATGGAGGGTCAAGAAAGCTATCCTGTAGTCAGTCCTCTTTCTGATCCAGTATCTTGTAGAACAAGGAGAGGACGTGACCGAAGTCGGTATGATTACAGGGATACTCCAATTGAGAGTCCAGTATGGCACCAGCTATTACATAAGGGGAAGCGGAGAAAGGAACAAATACCAAATGTCATGGACAAGGGAAAAAGGAAACTTAGTGAGAAGGATATGGATGAAGCAAGAGAAACCATTACTGTAATGGAAGTCATGTCTGAAGAAGATATAGAGGAGGAAAAAAGAAGGACCTCCGAACTATACAAAATGAGGCAACAAGGCATTGATGTATGTGAGTTATTTTTATCTAAATTACGTCAAATTGATTCAATTTGGTCATTAATTAGTTTGGTGTAAATTGTATCGATGTAGTTTGTGAAGAAGCATTTTATGAAGTCGAAGAAGAAAAATCAAGATAAAGAAGTGGCCTAAGTGATAAATAAATTGGAGAACTTAAAGTAAGTTATGAAACATAGTTTAGTTAATATATTTAGGGCTTTAATATATAATCTTATCAATTTCTTGGCAGGTTGGCTAATGAATTTATCTGGGAGGATGCACTCTTTGCTTTGAAATTGCATTCATTCTTACAAATCCTCAATGGAGAGGTTTTTACAAAAGGTGAGGTCATTGATGCCTTCTGTAAAATGTTATTTAGGGGAGCATCCATATCTGGTAGGTCATACAACAAGTCAATATATTGTTCAACCTTCTTCACAGTAAGTGATGTAAATTAGTATGAAATAATAGATTGTAGAAGACCTACTATTATGATGTGGTTATTAATAATTTTGATTTTGCAACTTGTTAGGCTTCAATAAGATCGTCAAGAAAGTTTTTCTTGCAACAAGTGATGAAGACGGATATGATAGAACAAGGGTTTAGATATATTTTAATACCTTTGTGCAGTGATAATACACACTTTCACTTGTTGGCGGTGGATACAGAAGCAATGACTTTCATTCATTTAAATTCTCTTGCTAGTGGCCATAAATATAAGCATGATTTTGACTCAGCGGTGAGCTACCTACTTTTATTCATATATATGTTCATCATTTGGAAAAAAATGTCATTAAAATTCATGATATATTTGACTGGTAAAAGAAGTTAAACAATATACTCGCGAGGAACTTACGGCTATTCATCCATATCTACAAAGTCACCATTCCTTGGACAAATGGCCCTCCGTCAGACAAAAATGTCCCCAACAAGAACATAGGTCAGTTAGTGAGGAAGAGTTTGAAAATTTTAAAATCATCAAAGTATTTTTTATTACCCCACTTATTGAAATCAGAAATACTGTTTGTTATTTTCAGCGTGGACTGTGCCTTCTTTGTTATGCAATACGTCCGATGTCTCCTATACGATGAGAAGATGGATTTCAAACAAGGAGATATGATGAAAATGAGATTTGATCTGACAGTAAATATTATGAGAGACATGTATTGTAAAACATGAGACTGTCAATCTGTTGAAGTAATGTTGTAAAAAAACATCCTTTGCTGGTGATTCAGCTCCATTTGAATAGAAATTGTGTAAATTGTATGAATATAATTTATTGTCCAGAAAAATAAAACAATTGTGTGAAACATCGAGTTAATGCAATGTAGTTTACCAATTGATACGGTAAGAAAACATAACTCATAATGATTTGGACTAAATTTGCACACCAGAAATAATATCTCTTTGGCTAATTCTAACTACTGATATATATCCAAGTATCGAAGGTCCATCAGTGGGTTTCTGATACATAATTTGAAAATATGACTTAATGGTCTCGAAGGAATTGAAAATTGGTATGCATTCTGTATTGACATAGTAAGCTGGATTATCTCTACCATCAATTTAAAAAACTTATTTCAAATTGTAAAAATTAATAATTAAATAAAATTACATGATTTGGTCACAACTTGTAGATAGATATAGAATATTAATCTACAAATCATTATTTTCTTTAATGCCCAAGGTGAGCATGAACTTAACTTTTCATGCCCACGGTGGGCCTGAAATAAAATGATTTCAGGCCCACGGTGGGCCTGAAATAAAATGATTCAGGCCCACGGAGGGCCTGAAATAAAAACTTTTCAGGCCCAAGGAGGGCCTGAAAATAAACTTTCAGGCCCAAGGTGGGCCTGAAATCACTTCAATTCAGGTCCACCTTGGCCTGAAATCAAGTGATTTCAGGCCCACCGTGTGCCTCAACTGGGAACCATAAAATACTTCTGATTTAAGTTGGTGGATACTAAATTTTTAGTTGTATAGGTGTAATACGTTTATAGAACATAACTAATAAATATTGGTACTTAGTGTACACATAAAAACCCACTGATATACCTAAAAACCTCCTATTGCAAACTACTGCTATAGCATTGGTGATACAAGAAGATTAGAGGTTTGGGCACCCAAAATCTCATCTCCTATCACAACCCTATCTACTGATATAGGTTTCTCAGAATTCCAGATGTGAGAGGTCCATCAGTGAGTTTTGGTCAAAACTCACTGATATACCTAAACCACTCCTATAGCAATGGCCATACAGCAAGATTAGAGTTTTGGCCACCCAAAATCTCATCTCCTATCTCAACCTTGTCTACTGATATAGGTTTCTCAGAATTCCATATATGGGAGGTCCATCAGTGAGTTTTGGTCAAAACTCACTGATATACCTAAACCACTCCTATAGCAAGGGTCATACAGCAAGATTAGAGGTTTGGCCACCCAAAATCTCATCTCCTATCTCAACCCTATCTACTGATATAGGTTTCTCAGAATTCCAGATGTGGGAGGTCCATCAGTGAGTTTTGCTCAAAACTCACTGATATTCCTAAACCACTCCTATAGCATTGGTGATACAGCTAGATTAGAGGTTTGAGCACCCAAAATCTCATCTCCTAGCTCAACCCAATTTACTGATATAGATTTCTCAGAATTCAAGATATAGGAGGTCCATCAGTGAGTTTTGGTCAAAACTCACTGATATACCTAAACCACTCCTATAGCATTGGTGATACAGGAAGATTAGAGGTTTGGGCACCCAAAATCTCATCTCCTATCTCAACTCTATCTACTGATATAGGTTTCTCAGAATTCCAGATGTGGGAGGTCCATCAGTGAGTTTTGGTCAAAACTCACTGATATACCTAAACCACTCCTATAGCATTGGTGATACAGCTAGATTAGAGGTTTGGGCACCCAAAATCTCATCTCCTAGCTCAACCCTATCTACTGATATAGGTTTCTCAGAATTCCAGATATAGGAGGTCCATCAGTGAGTTTTGGTCAAAACTCACTGATATACCTAAACCACTCCTATAGCAAAGGTCGTACAGCAAGATTAGAGGTTTGGCCACCCAAAATCTCATCTCCTATCTCAACCCTATCTACTGATATAGGTTTCTCAGAATTCCAGATATGGGAGGTCCATCAGTGAGTTTTAGTCAAAACTCACTGATATACCTAAACCACTCCTATAGCAATGGTCATACAGCAAGATTAGAGGTTTGGCCACCCAAAATCTCATCTCCTATCTCAACCCTATCTACTGATATAGGTTTCTCAGAATTCCAGATATAGGAGGTCCATCAGTGAGTTTTGCTCAAAACTCACTGATATACCTAAACCACTCCTATAGCAAGGGTCATACAGCAAGATTAGAGGTTTGGCCACCCAAAATCTCATCTCCTATCTCAACCCTATCTACTGATATAGGTTTCTCAAAATTCCAGATGTGGGAGGTCCATCAGTGAGTTTGGCTCAAAACTCACTGATATACCTAAACCACTCCTATAGCATTGGTGATACAGCTAGATTAGAGGTTTGGGCACCCAAAATCTCATCTCCTAGCTCAACCCTATCTACTGATATAGGCTTCTCAGAATTCCAGATGTGGGAGGTCCATCAGTGAGTTTTGGTCAAAACTCACTGATATACCTAAACCACTCCTATAGCATTGGTGATACAGCTAGATTAGAGGTTTGGGCACCCAAAATCTCATCTCCTAGCTCAACCCTATCTACTGATATAGGTTTCTCAGAATTCCAGATATGGGAGGTCCATCAGTGAGTTTTGGTCAAAACTCACTGATATACCTAAACCACTCCTATAGCAATGGCCATACAGCAAGATTAGAGTTTTGGCCACCCAAAATCTCATCTCCTATCTCAACCTTGTCTACTGATATAGGTTTCTCAGAATTCCATATATGGGAGGTCCATCAGTGAGTTTTGGTCAAAACTCACTGATATACCTAAACCACTCCTATAGCAAGGGTCATACAGCAAGATTAGAGGTTTGGCCACCCAAAATCTCATCTCCTATCTCAACCCTATCTACTGATATAGGTTTCTCAGAATTCCAGATGTGGGAGGTCCATCAGTGAGTTTTGCTCAAAACTCACTGATATACCTAAACCACTCCTATAGCATTGGTGATACAGCATTATTAGAGGTTTGGGCACCCAAAATCTCATCTCCTAGCTCAACCCTATCTACTGATATAGGTTTCTCAGAATTCCAGATATGGGAGGTCCATCAGTGAGTTTTGGTCAAAACTCATTGATATACCTAAACCACTCCTATAGCAATGGTCATACAATAAGATTAGAGGTTTGGTCACCCAAAATCTCATCTCCTACATCAACCCTATCTACTGATATAGGTTTCTTAGAATTCCAGATATGGGAGGTCCATCAGTGAGTTTTGGTCAAAACTCACTGATATACCTAAATCACTCCTATAGCAAGGGTCATACAGCAAGATTAGAGGTTTGGCCACCCAAAATCTCATCTCCTATCTCAACTCTATCTACTGATATAGGTTTCTCAGAATTCCAGATGTGGGAGGTCCATCAGTGAGTTTTGGTCAAAACTCACTGATATACCTAAACCACTCCTATAGCAATGGCCATACTGCAAGATTAGAGGTTTGGCCATCCAAAATCTCATCTCCTAGCTCAACCCTATCTACTGATATAGGGTTTTCAGAATTTATTGTCCAGAAAAAGAAAACAATTGTGTGATGTTGATTCACATCGAGTTGTTGCAATGTAGTGTAACAACTGATACGGTAAGAAAACATAACTTATTAGAGATTTGGACTATGTTTGCACATCAGAAATAACATTTCTTTGGTTAACTCTAACTAGTTATATATATCCAAGTATTGAAGGTCCATCAGTGGGTTTCTGATACATAAATTGAAAATATGACTCAATGGTCTGGAATTGAAATTTGGTATGCATTCTGTATTTACTTAGTAAGATGGATTATCTCTACCATAAATTTAAAAATCTTGTTTCAAATTCTAAAAATTAATAATTATATAAAATTATAGGATTTGGTCACATCTTGTAGATAAATATAGAATATTATTCTATAAATCATTATTTTATTTAATGCCCAAGGTGAGAATGAACTTAACTGATTTCAGGCCCACGGTGGGCCTGAAATAAAATGATTTCAGGCCCACGCTGGGCCTGAAATTAAAACATTTCAGGCCCAAGGTGGGCCTGAATCAACCATTTTATTTCAGGCCCACTGTGGCCTGAATCATTTTATTTCAGACCGACGGTGGGCCTGAAACATTTGATTCAGGCCCACGGTGGGCCTGAAATCATTTTATTTCAGGCCCACCTTGGGCCTGAATAACTATTATTTCAGGCCCAGCGTCGTTCATCTATATGTGAATTTTAGAGCCTTGAAAATTAAATATAAATACATTCAAAATATATTTAACCTAATTTAAATCAGAAATATATTTGAAATATAACAAAGTAAATTGCACATAATAAATCAGAAATATATTTGAAATATAACAAAGTTAGTTTGATTTTTATAAATAAAAATAGATATAACCTAAGTTATATTTATAATACAAATAAAGAAAAAAGGGCCGCCTAGGGCCTGAAATCCTTTTATATCAGACCCAGCAGTCACTCAACTTTATAGCGTCCCTTAGAGCCTAGTGCTCACCAATCGTCTTCTAACTCCAGATTTATTGCGATTTCAAGGTAGCATGCTTGTTTTCATTGGAGTAGTTGTGGGCGACATCCTCATCATCGCACTAGTCGAAATGTACGTACCCTAATTTGTAGTTTGTGATTTCAGTTCTTGCCTTTCACCTAGGGTTATCGATTGTTTTCAGTAATAGACTGAATTTGAGGAGGCTCATTTTATGAACGAATTCTAAGTGTTATTGTTTGTTTGTGTCAAATAATTGTTTGTTTGATGGTTGCTAAGTTCGGTATGGGTCAAAAAAGATCATCTTCAAAGAAAGCTGCTCCCACCAAATCTAAGAAACAGCAAGTCCTTGGGGGAAGTCATGGGAAAAAACAGCTGCCACAACGAAAAATCAAATTACCTACCGAGTATACAAGTTTTGCCAACAGAGGTCGAAGTAAACGAATGAACTGGAAAAGTAGCCTTTACCATTTCAAAAATTTTATTGAATCTGTTCCACCCACACCAGCACAAGAACAATTGCTTCGAGAAACACCTTTTTCTTGGGTCCTCGACCTTCCTACTAGTTCTTGTGTAAGACCCCAGGTTCAGAACATGTTTGATAATTGGGATGAAGAAGAACAGAGCTTTGTATTCCATGGGAAAAAACTCAATTTCACAACGGTTGATATATCAGTTATTCTAGGGCTACCTGACCATGGAGAGATAGTCAAACTTGATTTGAATGAGGCCTCCAGCCCACTGTACAAGGAGTATTTTGAAGATTCCAGTTGTTCTGCACGGCATTTGGAGAAACTGCTAATAAAGTCTACATCCAATGACAACCTGTACTGTCAGTTGTATATACTCTATTTTTTTTTTACAGTGCTATTTTGTGGTAGTAGCAGCATACTTGTCATTCCTGCCCTGTCACTTATTGATTGTGTAGATGATTTTGACAATCTACCAAACTACAATTGGTGCAATACCGTGTACAATTTCATGGCTCCTCAGTTGGGAGCCATTGGGAAGGAGGTGACATTGAGGCATAGACCACATGTAGGTGATTCAACCCAACCGGCCAAGGCTCCCTTGCTCAAGGGATTTCCAAATATTTTGACTGTAAGTGAGAGCACATATACCTGCTAATATAATTTCATGATGGATATTATTTACTGATTATAATGATGTTGCAGGTATGGGTTAATGAACATATTAGTATTGCTGCTCCTGAACATCCTCATAGATTGCCAAGAATACATCGCTGGACTTGGCCTAAAGCCCATGTTGACACTATCAAGAGGATGATAGACCGTGTGGCCCCAAATTTAATTATTGTTGATTTAATTCCGTTTGATATAGAGCATGATTTGGTACCTGACTACTCTCCTCCAACTCAACCACTTGAGGTAGAATGTGAGGGATTACAGCAGGCACCAGAAGGAAGCCAGGCAGCACAAGGAAGCCTACAACCCTTACAAATGGAATCCTGCAATATATGTATAGAAAAACAAGAACAAATTGAAACCTTACAGCAACAATTAAATATAGCAATTAAAAGTTTGGAGGAAGCCAAAAGTGAGACAGCATCAGCCATCAGTGCCAAGGATCAAATTATTGCTCACAAAGAAACAATAATTGCAGAGAAGGAGTCCCAGCTGAAACAAAAAGATGACATCATTGTTGAAAAGGATAAAATAATTGGTGACAAAGATTTACAGCTTAAACAACAAGAGGAGCAAAATGATAAAAGGATAGCTATAAGAGAGGCTATCATACTTCAGTCTAACAAAAAAATCAAACAGCTGCATGACCAATTGCAAAGCAAAGGGTCAGATGAAGGTGAGCCACTTGCCAAAAAAAGGAAAATAACTCAGGTCAGACAAACCTACAAGGCCAAAGGTAAAGGCAAACAAGTTGTTCAGGAGAAGGATGAGGAGGAAGATGAAGATGACGAGCCTCCTGCCCCATCAATCTCTGTGACGACCCGCCTTCCTTAACATCTCTCCCTTAAGGCGAGCGTCACTTTTACTGGACCTTAACTTTACCTTATTCTTAGCCTTAGGTTATGACTACTGGACTTCATTTAACTTGCTATGAAAATATTTTTTTTCTTCCTTCTCTCTTTTTTTTCAAAAAAAAACAAAACAACTTTTATTTACTTTGCAAGGATTTGACCCCTAGACCTCTTAGTTGTAACACTAAAGCACTAACCAGCTGCTCTATACCACTTTCTTTTCAATGGTACCAGTCGACTGCTATATAGCCAGTCGACTGGTATCAGCCACAGCAAGTTTTTGGGCGCGGCACCAGTCGACTGGCCTTTTGGCAGTCGACTGGTTCTGTACCAGTCGACTGGCATGCCTGAAACCTGCATTTTCAGACCCGAAAATTTGTTTCAAAAGTCCCCAATTCACATACCTCCAATGTAAACAAAGACATAACTCCATTTCTATACTCTATACTAGTTTTATAAACATTTTAGCAACTCAAAACGAATCCAATAACTTGAAATTAGAATCCTTGCGAGATTCAACAAAACTATCAAAATGTAAGCAAAACACTCTAGAGTTTGTACCAAACTTAACCTCTATGCGTAGTTTAAACAAAGTCATTCCTTCTACCACTTCAAAACACCAAAACACATGTTCTACAAGACTTAGCCCAAAGATCTCTTCCACGGTTCCGCCGCCATTGAACATCAAAGCAAGTCCCTTCGCCTCCTTAACTTATGCTTTTTCTTTACCTTTATCTGCAATAGAAGGAAAATGCAACTAATAAGCAAATTGCTTAGTAAGTAAATCCTAACTCACAAATCCAAACGATAAGGGATAAACATGCTCTTTTCAAAGAATGCTTACTTCCAAAATACATGCACATGGGAAAACTTACATATACTTATCATGCTCAATCATGTTGAAAACATTACTTGCATAAAACATTTGCAAACTTAACATGCTCATACATTAAAACACTAACCTCTTTACTCTTACCCTTTATCATGCTTGCAAATTATCAATGTGAACTTATTGAAATAAAGACATGTACTCAAAGCTAAAACACTTGTAAATACTTATATACTTGAAAATAATATTCAACTTTCTTTAGGCCTTGACATTGTACCATGGTATCAATGTACCAATTGCGCGCTTCTCTAATAGGTTGTGGGGTAGCTAGCCACCACACCCTATTAGAGCTTCTTTCTATCTTTCGGTGGGCCTTCCATTTGCCCGGTACATGTCACTTTCTGAAAATAAAATACTTTCTTACTTACAGCACTTATACTGATCAACTATCTTACTTTCGCATAAACTTTGCACTTAAAACCCTTTACCTTTCTTACTTGGGACTTTCATCGAGCACCTTGCGTGCCCTTAATCCCAACCTCATTTTTGGGACTCTTCACAAATTAAATCTTATCATGCTTAGCTTACATACACCAAATCTAAACCAAATTAAATTTCTATCATGAAAAACATGCATCTTTAAGAACTTAAATCACACGCTAACCATAATCTTAACGCATGCATCATAAAACATGGTTCTACAACAAGATCTTACATACGAAAACTACTCCTATTGCAGGTGAGTGATCTACTTACCCTTTTCTTGAAGAAAACTCACTAAGTATCTCAAAATTCCTAGCGTAGGGTTCTTTTCCTCTTCCTTTGCAAGAAAACTTCACCCTTGGCCCTAGGGAAGAAGCCCTAGGTTTTCTACTTCAAGAGGAAGAAGAAGGAGGAAGAAAACTCCCCCTTTCTCCCTGTTTTCGCAACCTCCTCCCTCTGCTCGCGCGCTTCCCGAAACCCTAAAAGGGGTCTTAACACAACTTAAGTGGAAGTTTAAATACCTCTTCATGAAACGGGCTAAATCAACTATAATATTATTTCGTTTCATCCTTTTTTGTGCTTGATACCCTAGCCCAGCTGGTTACTTGGATGCCCTTAAGGCTTTGCTTCCCTTGTGGTTGCGGGATCAAATCCCACCTGACCCCCTATTTTTTTCTTTCTATTTTTAATCCGAAAAAATGCTATAAAATTCTGAAAAATCCCTAATAATACCAGAAAATTATTGGGTGTTACAATCCTCCCTACCTTATAAAAAGTTCGTCCTCGAATTTAGAACAACTCTGGATACCTTTGCCTCATGCTATCTTCTGATTCCCAAGTTGTCTCTTCATACTTCTGATTCAGCCATAAGACTTTCACTAATGGTACCACTTTGTTCCTCAGCTTCTTATCTGCTCGATCTATTATCTGAATAGGTCGACTTTCATAACTGAGATCTTCTTGCACTTGTACCATCTGTGGCTCAATCACTTGGTTGGCATCTGGGATATACTTCTTTAGCATTGAGACATGGAACACATTGTGTATTGCTGACATCTCTGAGGGTAGCTCCAACTCATAAGCTACTTTGCCAACTCTTTTCGTCACTAGGTACGGTCCTATGTATCGAGGACTTAGCTTGCCTTTCTTGCCAAATCTCATCACACCCTTCATAGGAGCTACTTTGAGGAAAACTGTATCCCCAACTTCAAACTCTAACGGCCTATGGCGTACATCGGCATAACTCTTCTGCCTACTCTGAGCAGTCTCTATCCTCTGGCGGATGCTCTTTATAGCTTCTGTGGTATCATCTATAAGATCAGTCTGTGACCCCATTTCCTTCTTCTCACTTCCTTCATACCAACAGAGGGGAGATCTACACTTCCTACCATAAAGAGCTTCATAGGGTGCTATACCAATAGTGGCTTGGTAACTGTTGTTGTAGGCAAACTCAGCTAAACATAAATACTTGCACCAACTGCCCTTGAAGTCCAATGCACAAGCTCTGAGCATATCTTCTAGAACCTGATTCACTCTCTCTGTCTGTCCATCAGTCTGAGGATGGAAAGCTGTGCTGAATTTCAGTTTGGTGCCCAACGCTGTATGTACGCACTCCCAAAAGTGTGAAGTGAAACGACCATCCCTATCAGAGATAATGGTCTTCGGGACTCCGTGTAGTCGGATCACTTCCTGCACATATAATTGGGCTAACTTTTCAATTGAGTAAGACACTTTGATTGCCAAAAAGTGGGCAGACTTGGTCAATCTGTCTACTATCACCCAAATAGCATCATAGCCATTAGTTGTCTTTGGTAAACCAACTATGAAATCCATGGCTATGTCTTCCCATTTCCACTCTGGAATCTGAATGGGTTGTAGGACACCTCCTAGTCTCTGGTGTTCTGCTTTAACTCTCTGACATGTCAGGCAGGTGCTGACATACCTAGCTATGTCTCTTTTCATTCCGGACCACCAAAATCTTCTTTTCAAGTCCTGGTACATCTTGGTAGAACCAGGATGCATGGAGTAGGGAGTTCCATGGGCTTCTTCAAGAATCTTCTTTCTCAGCTCTTCATTCTTGGGAACACACAAACTGTCACCATAATAGAGTATCCCACTGTCAGATACTCTAAACTCTTTACTCTCTTCTTCTTGCACCTCTTGCTTGATCCTTTGGATATCAGAATCCTCAACTTGCTCTTTCTGTATCTCTTCAAGCAAAGTTGACTCTAGTGTCAATAGGGCTAGCTGTCCATCAATAATCTCCACTCCATAATCTACTATCTCCTTCTGTAATGGTGGTGCCAAGGCTGATAAGGACATCAAAGTGGCACAAGTCTTTCTACTCAGTGCATCTGCTACTCTATTTGCCTTACCAGGGTGGTAAAGAATCTCACAGTCATAGTCCTTCACTAACTCGAGCCACCTTCGCTGTCTCATATTGATGTCTTTCTGAGTGAAGAAATATTTCAGACTCTGGTGATCTGTATAAATCTTACACTGCAATCCATACAAGTAATGCCTCAATATCTTTAGAGCAAAGACTACAGCTGCCAACTCCAGATCATGAGTGGGGTAATTCTTTTCATAGTCCTTGAGTTGTCTGGAAGCATAAACTATGACTTTGCCTTCTTGCATAAGGACTGCTCCAAGTCCTAGCTTTGATGCATCACTGTATATATCAAAGCTCTTATCACCTTCGGGTACTGTAAGGATAGGAGCGCTGGTCAGTCTCTTCTTCAACTCAAGAAAACTCTGCTCATAGTCTTTAGTCCACTCATACTTCTTATTCTTTCTGGTAAGGGCTGTAAGTGAAGAAGCTATCTTTGAAAAGTCCTCCACAAACCTTCTGTAGTACCCTGCCAAACCCAGAAAACTTCTGATCTCACTGGCATTCCTTGGTCGACTCCAGTTACTAACTGCTTCAATCTTGGCTGGGTCTACCATAATACCTTCCTTGGAAATGATGTGGCCTAGGAAGGCCACCTGGTCCAGCCAAAACTCACACTTTGAGAATTTAGCGTACAACTCCCTCTGGTGTAAGGTCTGCAACACTATCTTCAGGTGTTCTTCATGTTCTTCCTGAGTCTTTGAATACACTAGGATATCATCAATGAAGACAATGACGAACTTGTCAAGAAAGTCCTTGAACACTCTATTCATTAGATCCATAAACGTCGCAGGGGCGTTTGTCACTCCAAAGGGCATGACCACAAACTCGTAGTGCCCATATCTTGTACTGAAAGCAGTCCTTGGCACATCACTCTCCTTCACTCTAAGCTGATGGTAACCTGATCGCAGATCTATCTTGGAGAACACTGTGGCTCCCTTCAGCTGATCAAATAAATCATCTATCCTTGGCAAAGGATATCTGTTCTTGATGGTTACCTTATTCAAAGCTCGATAATCTATGCACATTCGCATAGATCCATCTTTCTTCTTAACGAACAGTACAGGAGCTCCCCAAGGTGAATGACTAGGGCGGATGAAACCCTTGTCAAGCAGCTCTTGCAATTGTTCTAGTAATTCTTTCAGTTCTGCTGGCGCCATGCGATAAGGTGCCTTCGAAATTGGGTTGGTTCCTGGGGCCAACTCAATTTCAAACTCAATTTCCCGATTAGGAGGGAGTCCTGGTAACTCTTCAGGGAACACCTCAGGATAGTCACAGACTACCCTCACTTCTTCTCTCTTCAATCCTTCTCCTTGACTTGCATCCACTATATGAGCTAGAAAACCAGAGCACCCCTTCTCTAACATTCTCTGAGCTTGTAAGGTAGATAGGAACCTCTTTGCCTTTCTCCTTGGGTCTCCAATAAACTCAAATGAAGGTTCTGCTTCTGGTGTGAACTTGACTTTTCTCTTGCGGCAGTCTATAGAAGCACTGTACTTGCTCAAGAAATCCATCCCTAAAATGACATCGTAATCCCTCATCTCAAGGACTACCAAGTCACTATAGAGCTCTCGGTTGGAAATCCAGATTGGTACTGCCCTTAACCTCTGAGTAGAGGTCATTACTTCCCCTGACGGTAAGGTTGTTAAAAATTTCTGACCCAAACTTTCTGGTGGGATCCCTAGCTTTTTAGAGAAAAGTATGGATACAAAAGAATGGGTTGCCCCAGTATCGAATAACACAATAGCATATTGAGATGAGATGAGTATTCGACCTGTGACCATGTTAGGGGCATTTGCCACCTCTTCCCTGGTGATGGCGAAAACCTTGGCGTTGGTCGTGGCTGGTGGGGCTTCCATCCTCGCCTGACTGTAATAAGATCCCTCCATAACTGGCTGCATCTGGTGCAGCTAAGCAGGTCCACCCCCGTACTGAAGAAGCTGTGGTGGAGGCGGCTTTGCTTTAGGGCATGCCTTGGCCAGGTGCCCTACTACTCCACAGATATAACACCCGCCAACACTCGACCGGTTAGGGCAAGCCTTCATCATATGCCCCTCTGCTCCGCAAATATGGCATCCGCTCATGCCCTGACGACATACTCCAGGATGTGTCTTCCCACACTTCGAACAAGGAGAATACTTGAGTTGCTTGCTTGATGTGCCCCCTTTGTTGCCCTCAGAAGTCTTCTGGTCCCACTGCTTCCTCTTGCCTGAATTTCCTTTCCAATTCTGTTGGTTCTGAGGATTCCCTTGGGGCTTCTGGGCTGCTGCCTGTTGTTGTTGTACACGTGTGGCCTTTATACTATTTAAGTAGTGCTCCGTGATCAAAGCACTACTTACTAGTTCTTCTGAAGTCTGGGGTCTATTTCCACTACCGGCCACATTTAGAGCTATCTGAGGCCTCAGCATCTTGAGCATTAGCCTGACCCTTTCCTTCTCCGTACTGACTAACTCCGGGCACAAGCGAGCTAGTCGATTAAACTTCTTCACTGCTTCATCCACAGTTAGATCTCCTTGACGAAATTCAGTGAATTCATCATAGTGCTTGTTTGTCACTTTCATGTGAAAGTACTCTTCCAGAAATTCTGCTTCAAAGTCGGCCCAGGTCATCTGATTCACATTCCTCTTAGCTTTCACTCTTTCCCACCACATCCTAGCATCTCCAGTAAGGCAGAAGGATGTGCACTTTATCTTCTCCACCTCGGGCCAGTCCAGTAACTCCATTATACTTTCCACCATTTTGAACCATGCCTGAGCATCCCATGGTTCACTTGTGCCAGAAAAATTCTCGGGCTTCAGTCTCTGCCACTGGATCAGATATGCTTCCTGTCTCACTTCTCTTGTCAGAGGTACTGGGGGAGTCTCTGTCACCGCTGGTGCCACTACTTGTGCCACTGGCGCCACTGGCGTGGCAACAGGAGTGGCCTGCTGATTAGCCATCAAGGCAGCAATAACTTGCTGCTGCTTAGCAAGTTGCCTCTGAAGCTGGGCCACCACTCCTTGAAGATCTGTGGGTGGTACTGACTCAGTTGACTCCTGTTCTCTAGGAGCTTGCTCCTCGTTGCGGACAATTCTGGGACGTCCTCTTGCCATCTCTCTTGCTCTATGGTGTACAGGAAATAAATAAGAAATAAATGCTCATCATCTCTTACTAACTTACTTCACTATCTCTATGCATACATTAGCATATTATAATAATACTCACATACTTTTCGATCATCATGCACTTACTGATACTAGCAGTCAATAAAAAAAGCATATTAAAACTACAATACATGAACTTCTTACTTGGCAGGCGGCAGGATTGATGCTTGATGTCAGTGTGGCGGAAGGATGAAAAACTGGCTCTGATACCACTCTGTGACGACCCGCCTTCCTTAACATCTCTCCCTTAAGGCGAGCGTCACTTTTACTGGACCTTAACTTTACCTTATTCTTAGCCTTAGGTTATAACTACTGGACTTCCTTTAACTTGCTATGAAAATATTTTTTTTCTTCCTTCTCTCTTTTTTTTCAAAAAAAACAAAACAACTTTCATTTTATTTGCTTTGCAAGGATTTGACCCCTAGACCTCTTAGTTGTAACACTAAAGCACTAACCAGCTGCTCTATACCACTTTCTTTTCAATAGTACCAGTCGACTGCTATATAGCCAGTCGACTGGTATCAGCCACAGCAAGTTTTTGGGTGCGGCACCAGTCGATTGGCCTTTTGGCAGTCGACTGGTAGACCGAACAGAAGGTTCTGTTCGATATCGCAGTCGACTGGTTCTGTACCAGTCGACTGGCACGCCTGAAACCTGCATTTTCAGACCCGAAAATTTGTTTCAAAAGTCCCCAATTCACATACCTCCAATGTAAACAAAGACATAACTCCATTTCTATACTCTATACTAGTTTTATAAACATTTTAGCAACTCAAAACGAATCCAATAACTTGAAATTAGAATCCTTGCGAGATTCAACAAAACTATCAAAATGTAAGCAAAACACTCTAGAGTTTGTACCAAACTTAACCTCTATGCGTAGTTTAAACAAAGTCATTCCTTCTACCACTTTAAAACACCAAAACACATGTTCTACAAGACTTAGCCCAAAGATCTCTTCCACGGTTCCGCCGCCACTGAACATCAAAGCAAGTCCCTTCGCCTCCTTAACTTATGCTTTTTCTTTACCTTTATCTGCAATAGAAGGAAAATGCAACTAATAAGCAAATTGCTTAGTAAGTAAATCCTAACTCACAAATCCAAACGATAAGGGATAAACATGCTCTTTTCAAAGAATGCTTACTTCCAAAATACATGCACATGGGAAAACTTACATATACTTATCATGCTCAATCATGTTGAAAACATTACTTGCATAAACATTTGCAAACTTAACATGCTCATACATTAAAACACTAACCTCTTTACTCTTACCCTTTATCATGCTTGCAAAGTATCAATGTGAACTTATTGAAATAAAGACATGTACTCAAAGCTAAAACACTTGTAAATACTTATATACTTGAAAATAATATTCAACTTTCTTTAGGCTTTGACATTGTACCATGGTATCAATGTACCAATTGCGCGCTTCTCTAATAGGTTGTGGGGTAGCTAGCCACCACACCCTATTAGAGCTTCTTTCTATCTTTCGGTGGGCCTTCCATTTGCCCGGTACATGTCACTTTCTGAAAATAAAATACTTTCTTACTTACAGCACTTATACTGATCAACTATCCTACTTTCGCATAAACTTTGCACTTAAAACCCTTTACCTTTCTTACTTGGGACTTTCATCGAGCACCTTGTGTGCCCTTAATCCCAACCTCATTTTTGGGACTCTTCACAAATTAAATCTTATCATGCTTAGCTTACATACACCAAATCTAAACCAAATTAAATTTCTATCATGAAAAACATGCATCTTTAAGAACTTAAATCACATGCTAACCATAATCTTAACACATGCATCATAAAACATGGTTCTACAACAAGATCTTACATACGAAAACTACTCCTATTGCAGGTGAGTGATCTACTTACCCTTTCCTTGAAGAAAACTCACTAAGTATCTCAAAATTCCTAGTGTAGGGTTCTTTTCCTCTTCCTTTGCAAGAAAACTTCACCCTTGGCCCTAGGGAAGAAGCCCTAGGTTTTCTACTTCAAGAGGAAGAAGAAGGAGGAAGAAAACTCCCCCTTTCTCCCTGTTTTCGCAACCTCCTCCCTCTGCTCGCGCAGCTTCCCGAAACCGTAAAAGGGGTCTTAACACAACTTAAGTGGAAGTTTAAATACCTCTTCATGAAACGGGCTAAATCAACTATAATATTATTTCGTTTCATCTTTTCTGTGCTTGATACCCTAGCCCAGCTGGTTACTTGGATGCCCTTAAGGCTTTGCTTCCCTTGTGGTTGCGGGATCAAATCCCACTGACCCACTATTTTTTTCTTTCTATTTTTAATCCGAAAAAATGCTATAAAATTCCGAAAAATCCCTAATAATACCAGAAAATTATTGGGTGTTACAATCTCAGATACTACAATGCAAACAACAAAATCTGCGACCTCCACCCAAACTAACATATCTGAACATCACGCAGCTAAAGCTAAAGAATTTCAAAAGGTGAAAAGCAAAATCGTGAAGAATTCCAAGGCATTCTTTAAGAAGACTAAAGATGCAAGATTGTTGAAACATTATTAAAGCTTAGTAAATTAAAGTGAGTTAGTTGCTATTGCATTTGGAAAAATATTGTAAAACATTGATGATTATTGACATTCATTAATAAAATTTAATCATTCACATTGTTATAAAGTTGCTTATCTTATTTGCATGTAGGTATGAGTTGAATCCAGTATGGTCCAATGGGACCTTTACATTAGATATGCTATCTTTTTTAACAATATTTGATTGGAATGACTACACCACCGGGGATTGCATCAATACATACTGGACTATTCTTGGAAATGAAGCAAAAGCGTGTAACTCACCATACCAGCCCTCCATATTCTGTGGGGTGGGGTTTGATGTAAGTCAATTAGCTACTAAATCATTATTATTTTTTTCTATGATTTAGTCCACTGACACTTCCTTTTTAATAACCATAGGAACTTTTTGAGGCGATTCACGCTCAAGCTTTTGAACAAACTATTGCTACTGATACGGATAAGCCAATTAGATATATCATCTGTCCTCTAAATAATGCAAATGATCATTGACATCTAATGGTTATTGACCTCGTGGAAGTTAGTATCCATCATTATAATTCTCTCGGCGCCACAGAAGGGTACACTGCCAAATTTGAAAAAATTGTAAGTTTTCTATTTCGTAGATATAACTCAAAAAAAAGTTTCATACCAATATAATTGTTGCTAATGTCATATCTGTATAGGTGGCATTTTTCAAAAATTTGAACTGGTCTTATTACAAGACATGGAATAAAGGATTGCCTTCCATATCTGGGACAGAGTTCAATAAAATTGTTGTAGAAGGACCCACCCAAAGCAGATCGTAAGAGGATGTTTATTTTTGTTAAAAATAACAATGCATTTCATGGTTGGATGTCTCAAATGACAACAATGTCAATATTGGTTTTTCAGGTCGGATTGTGCATTTTTCATGATGCGGTATGCAGAAAGTCTAGTTTTTCAAAGACCTACAGATTTTACCCAAAAGCAAATGAAATACTATCAATTTCAGGTGGGCTATAAAATAATGAGAGACAAGTGCTGGAAGATTTAGCTAAATCTGTAAATAGTGTTTTTGTTGATACTATGTATATGTAATTGTCATCACAAACATTGTATATTTGTAATTATATAATCCATGTACTCCTTTTCAAATCAATGAAACTTTGCTTCGGATCATTGTTTTTGTCTCATATATGATCTGTAATATGTAATTGTTGTGGAACTCATCAGTAATATTGAACCTTGCTTTTGCTAGAATCATTTTAATTCAGGACCACAGTGGGCCTGAAACAAAAGGATTTTAGGGAACCCACTCAGGGCCTGAAACAAAATGATTCAGTTGTATAATGTAAGTTTAATGACAAACAATATATGTTTGTAGTTATAATGTATATAAACCATTTTCATACTCTAATGGAGCATTGCTTTCGATCCTTGTTATTGTGTAATCTCTAATCTATAATCTATCCTCTTGTCGATATTATAAGTAATATTGAACCTTACTTTTCTTCTACCCTAATTTTAAATCACAGCCCACGTTGGGCCTGAAATGAGATTATTTCAGGCCCAGCGTGGGCCTGAATAATATCATTTCAGGCCCAGCGTGGGCCTGAAGTGAGATTATTTCAGGCCCACGCTGGGCCTAAAATGATATTATTCAGGCCCAGCGTGGGCCTGATACAATAATCTCATTTCATATTTCAAATAATTCAATATTATAATGATTAAATATTTTATATAAATATACATGTTATCAAATTATTTTTAATATAAAACAAAAAGGAGAATACCTACATAGACATTGCACCACAATTTAATTCCATCCACATCATTACCTCATATTTTCAGAAGTTGGCACAGCAGTAGTTTTGTTTCATGGACCTATTATATTTTGATTTCTCAAAACTCATTACCAGTAGTTAGAGTTTAGATAGCTAGGAGATGGAATTTTTTGTCTCCAAACATAGTCCTAATGATTATCAATTACGTGTTAATACAGTATCTATCAGTTGGCACAGAACAATGAATCAACATAGCAAACAAACAGAGGGTCTCAAATGACAGATATTCACAAACCATAGGACTTTAGGACTACAAGACCTGAAATAACATTATTGTGGCACCCAAAATCTGAAAACTTCACAACTGCTTAATTCTGCATACATAAATTTACACAAGAAGAAATGTATCATAATATTGAAATACTTCTTCAAGTCACAACATTAACAACAACTAGTTTTTTGACAATACTATAGCTGTACAATATACAAAATATATACATTCAGTTATCCTCCATACAAAACATACACTTCAATCAGAATATTGAGTCACTACATATACCAATAAACTCAAGACCTTGGGGCTGGTGGCATTCTACATGTTCTTTTATTATGACCAAGTTGTTTGCACCAGCTGCATTTTAGTTTGACCTTGCCATTGTGTCTGGACTCTATCTGTGCCTTCTTTCGTCTACCAGGCTGCACAAAGCTACGGGGACATAGAACTGTAATGTCGTTTACTCCAATAGGCCAAAACTGCTTGCTTCTACAAGGGAAAATATGATCCATGTAAACCCACTTCCAAGTTTCAGAATAAAAATAATGCTCACAATATGGGAGCGTATCCATGTTCCTGTGAATGATTACGGCAATAGCATGTGAGCAAGGAAGTCTTGAAATTTGAAACTCCCCACAATGACAAAACAGGAAGTCTTGAAATTTGAAACTCCCCACAATGACAAAACTTTTTTTCCAAATCAACAATGTATGAAGTGACCTATGTTTCTACTTTCATTTCTGATTGAGAGAAAGGGTGAACCTTATAAGCTCTTGCTTTCTCTCTCCTTAAATCCATTTCTTTTGTAGCATAAGGTGTCAAAGCAACATGTCATTTGGAGACTTCCTCTCTACGATTATAGAACCATTGAGTAACTTTTCTTCTTGTATTATCAATTAACCTGTTTATGGGAAGCTCACGTGTAGACTTGAACAAAGCATTTAAGCTCTCCACACAATTCGTGGTAAGCATTCTGTACTTCTCCCTGGAAAGTGTGCATTTGCCCACCTTTTAGGGTCAATGTTGTGAAGCCACTTATGGGCAACTGGATGTTTTTCAAGCATTGTCTGCATTATCATATCATATTGGAGTGTTGTGTTGGCTCGTGCTGCTGCCCAAAACAAACCTACAGCAGCTCTGCTTCCAGTATTAGTTACCATATTACAACACATGTGGTGGCAACAAAAGGCATGATGCGCGTTTGGGTAGACTTTTCTAACTGCTAATATAATGCCCCGATGTCTATCTGATACTATGGTGATTGAGTGATCATCGACACCAAAGAACCTCTTTGTATGCTCCAAAAACCACTCCCATGCAGACCCATATTCAACTTCAGCTATTGCGAAGGCAACTGGAAGAATATTGTCATTACCATCAATCGCCGTTGCAATCAACATTACTCCCGGATACTTTCCTCTTAGGTGTGTGGCATCAATTCCGATAAGTCTACGCAAATAAGACCTGAACACCCTTCGACAAGCACCAAAAGCCCAAAAACACCGCTGGAACTGATTGTGACCATTCCTGCATAGTGCCACATACGTTTTAGGATCTTAGCTCTTAACTCACGCAGATATTATGGAAGATCTCTATAAGCCTCATCATAATCTCTAACAACCTTTTTCAATGCTTTCTCCCTAGCTATGTATGCTTTTCTGTATGATATGGTCACTCCAAATCTAGCTTTAATATCTGATATAATCATACTTGGTTTGTATTGTTCATTATGAAGAAATTGCTCTTCAACAAAAGAAGCAACAAATGATGAAGAGCATGCATGATGATCAGCACTTTCCCTAACAGTTCCACATTGGTGTTCCTTTATATATTTTGTAACAGTGAACTCTACTTCCCCCCTTGCTACTACTCTCCATGTACATGGTTGGTTGAAGCACACTACTTTAACTCTATTTTTTTGGGTGTCAACTGGGTTATATCTCATATGTTTAACCATGACATGTTTGACAAGTGCATTCTTGAATTCTTCTCTAGATGGAAATATCTGCCCCACAAAAAATTCATGCCCATCTCTTGCCTCTGCCTCTCCAATTGGCCCAGCAAGCAATCGAGAATTTAAAATATAAGGATCTTCAGCTAATGGAAACTCCTCCTCTAAGTCACTGTACTCATCTGGGGGGAATTCATATTCCTCAATCTGCATATCATCGGCTTGGAATTCTAGTACACTTGTAATGGGTTCTAATTCATCTGCATTCCAGCTTTCAATTCCTTCCTCCCCACTCCAGGTTGCCTCAAATAATTCAACAACTCTTGTAGAAGAATTCAAACCCTCATCTTCTATATTAGTTGCTTCTTCATTTAGATCAATTGTCAAATTCCTTGTAATTTCTGATCCATTCCCCGTGACAGCATTATCATCAAGAGTATTCCATATTTCGGATAAAATTTCGTCAACAACATTATCATCCCTGAAAAATAAATTACAATTACATTTTTCAAACTTTGAAAATCATAATCAAGGACCTAGGAAGGCCTAAGGGCCTGAAATATTTTGATTTCAGGCCCTACGAGGGCTTGAACTCTTTTGATTTCAGGCCCTCACAGGGCCTGAAATCAATATATTTCAGTCCCTCGGAGGGCCTGACTTATATTGATTCAGGCCCTCCCAGGCCCTCAAATCCAATGAATTCAGCCCCTGTAAGGGCCTGAAATATTTTCATTTCAGGCCCTGGGAGGACCTGAATTCCTTTTATTTCAGGCCCTCCCAGTGCCTGAAAACAACATATTTCAATCCCTCCTAGGGACTGAACTCCTTTAATTTCTGGCCCTTCTAGGGCCTGATATGGTAATATATCACCCCTAGGTCGAATTCAAGCATTTATTTATCTTAAGTTTAACAAATTTCAGAGAGCCCTTATAATGTAATGCATATCACCTTTAGACTCCTCCAAACATAAAAATTGTAGCAAGAGTTGATAAGTATAAAACTAGCTCTGATACCATATCAAAGATATCAATCATACGTACATTACTATTTGTATTTGTTACCAATCTGTTGATTGCTTTTTCTCCTTCAACACCTATCTTCCTCAGCTGCCTTGATGAATTGAGTTGTGTAAGGTCGAATAATATACGTACCCTCGTGATGATTCGACTTTTGCAAGGTAGTAATATATATATAGGCTGAGAAAATTTCCACTACCTGGCCATCCGAACCACAAATTATTATTTTACTGCAAAAGTGGTTCGGATGTCTCGAAATTGTCAACGAAAAAGGCATTTTGTGGCGCCAAGGGTATAATAGGAAGTTCACTTAAAGGGCTACGCCCTTTGGTAAAATAGAAACCATGGTGCGCCCTTTGGTAATTTCGGATTGTTGCGCACGCCCTTTGGTAAATTGCCGATTTATATATGCATGGATTGATAACTAGTTTAGTTAAAGGTGTTATTCTTTTTGCTACTAGAGATTTTTAAGCTTATAATTTTGCTAAACTATTTGGGGTTGGCTACATGGATCTTATCCTATTATTGAACTTTATGCAAGAATATATCACTAGTAACATTCAGGTAACATTAGATCATCAATTTTTTCATTAGCTAAAGTTTCTAATTATCTCCTCATTCAACTCATATAATTCAATCTATTTTTTGTCATTCAATCATCTATTGAGTATACACCTAATTGCTCCTTAACAGTATATTTTTTGTATTATCTCTCCTAGTAAGCCTCAAAACTATGATCTTTCATGAGAATGGGATGCTTCATTCATGCAAAAGGTGCATATGCAACTTTACATTAGTAGGAGCCCTAGAACCAATTATATGTTAATTGACTAGTGACTTTTTGTATCATATTCTATCATTAATAAAGGTATATTTGGTTATTATACTTTATATTTATGTCAAATAACTAAGTATAATAATGCCCTTGGGTAATAGGTTCTTATCTATATCATATCGATTGGTTGAATCGATAGTGAGATAATGTAGAGAACACTACACTAAACCATTCCTAGTCAAGCATTAATATTCAAGGACAATATTAATGCATGGAGACAAGCATGTAGGTCAATTGATGACTTGAGCTCACAAGTTATGGATATATGATATCAAGTTGACACGTGAGTATACATTAAAGAATGTGTATTAAATTGACCTGCCATGAGAAAGTTTCATAGATTGTCATATGAGTGTCATAAACTTTCTCATGTGACTATTAGTATGAATAGTCCTTAGACCTGAAGTCACTACGGTTCCCTACATAAAGAGTTATGTACTTTGATATCGTCAAACGTCGTCCGTAACAGGGTGGACTATAAAGGCGATTACTGGGTATGTAATGAATTATGCAGAGGGATGTGAGTGATGTAGATAGAATTTATCCTTCCCATATGACGGGAGTGATATTTGTGAGCCCCTTAATCGAGTATGACTACTAAAACACATGGTCATGCTCAAATGAGTCAATATGAGGTTTGAGTGGTCTACTCGGGGATCAAGAAACACAAAGATTGATCGAGGATGACACGGTCTATGCCTCATTGGTCAATCTAGATATCGTGAATGGAAGGATAAGGTCATATATTATCATAGTCATGGACGTTAAGTCGGATCTCGATTTTCTCATCTCTTGGGTAGCAATGATGCATTGCTAGATGCTGCTCATTGCTTATGTGTCTAAAGCAGTTTAGACACATTACCAACGTTATGAGAACCTACTGGATCACACACTAAGGACATGATACTTCAGAGATTAATTGATCTTAGTTTGACTAAGATTTGATCCGAATTGGATTAAATGAGTTAGACTCAAGTGAATCCAATTAGATTATGGGATTGAGATCTAATTTGAGTTAGACTCATTTAGATTAGACACAACCATATTTGAATGAGATATTAATTCATTAAAATGTTTAATAAATTAATAATAGAGAAAGATGAAAAGTTCCTCTTCATTGGATAAAGAGAAGTTGAAGAGTCACATGAGAAAATATGTTCTAATTGGGGTTTTATTGGCATTAATGGAGGGAAACTAAAGGGATAAAAACTCTTCATATTCATGGGATGAGTATAAAAGAGTTTTTCTTGTCATTTGGACATAGAACTTATTTTTTTCTTCCCTTCCTTCTCTTGGCCGAAATCCCTCTTCTCCTTCTCCTTCTTGCTTTGTGAATCTCCTCTTGTGGCTAGCACTACAAAGACAATTCTTCTCTGAAACTTGAGAGATCGTGTTCGTGTGGATACGCATTGAGGCATGGACACTTGAACGTGCAAGAAATCCGACATACCTAGGACAAGCGGGATAAGCGAAGGGCACACGCCAAAGGTATACTTATACGATAGGAATTTGTAAATTAACTTTGTATGAGTTTTCCTTCGCATGGATCGCTCGTGGGATCTATTGGATCGTGGTCGACCGGCAAGAGGGGGTGAATTGCCCCTGAAATAAATATAAAAAATCTTTTGTCTTTGCTTAACAAAGATATTTGTTAGTTCAAGCAGAAATAATAAACATGAAAAATAAAGTAAATAGTAAATAACGAGATTATCGAATTTACTTGGTTTGCAACCGGGGAGGTTGCTAATCCAAGGCGGAAATATGGCTCGATTCTCCTGAATATAACTCCTTTGGGCGGAGAAGAGTCTTACACGTAGAAAGCTCATAAAAAGGAAAAGAAACTATTCTAAACTCGTTTGCTAAAGCTTGGAATGCAATCAATGAAATGAATTAAGCTTCAGGGGTCTATTTATAGCCCCGGGAAAGATTATCTGTTTGGTGACGTGGCGGATCTTGGGCGCCCGAGAGACCTTGGGTGCCTGACACGTGTCCCGAGGCTTTATCCAAAGCCAACGGTCGCAAACGGTTGGAATTTGCCTTCTTGGGCACCTGATACATCACAGGTGCCTGAGTAGTCAGGCGCCTAGTGGTCAGGCTCCTGAACTCTTAGGCGCCCGTGAGCTTACGGGCGCCAGGAGTCCTTTTGGTCAGCCAATGTTGACCAGTCTCCGACTTGAGTTGTTTGGCCTTCTTGGGTGATTTCTGGCTAACCGGAGTTAGGCTCACCCGAACCGATTCTGGCATTTTGCTCCTCGAGCATCCTTCCTCCCGGCTTCTAGTCCCTCGGACACCGCGCGTGTCCTTCTCGCTTCACCGACGTACTCTTCCACAGAACTCCGTGTCCCTCGGATGTACTGAGCCCGTCGGCTCCCTTTCCATGCCATTCTTCTCGACCGCTACATCTTCCGCTCGACTTCCTACGCTCCTAAGTTCCTGTACACTTAGACACAGGGATTAGACACACTAGGATCTAACTTAAATCGGTTGATCACATCAAAACCAACCAGGTGTACTTACAGGATCTATTATTTCCGCTACGATTTTTAAATATTTTTGCCTATAGATCCCTACAGTGGTATCAGAGCCACTTGTGAAATATCATACAAAGTTTAGAAAATCTTTTATATGTGATATAGAAGTAGGACATAATGTTGTTATGGATTGTATAATATATGAGCATTTGTTGAGATACAAAAGTTTGTGTTGATCAAACTAAAAGTCCATAGCATCATCATATGAAATATGAAAGTGTGTTATGGTCCAATTGTACTCAATAAATTTTATAACCTATGGTTTCGGCTTGTGAGTATTTTTACAATCATAATAAAAATTGATGTCCTAAATCTATTATGTGATTGATGACATGGTGCATGGTTATGACCTTAACACTAATGTGATTGGATGTATGTGTACATGTTGTAATGTAATTCATAATACGACCTACGTGTCGTGACTTATCTCTATTTTTCTAGTTGTAAAATAGATTTAGACTCGAATGTAACTCGAGTTTTTCTAATTTGTAATGTATAAAACGAGGAGTGGAATGTCCATTGAAGGATGAAGTTATAAGAAGGATGCCGACGACACATGATGACCGAAGGATGCACTTGGAGAAGATGCTATTCCTAGGTTGACCATCAATTTTCTCATTGATTTGAGAAAATCGTAGTATATGGTCATAACCATATCACGTTTTATTGCTTATATGTTGATATATGCAATATGTGTATGTGATACATGTTTAGATGATAAATTTATCATAATCAAGTCCATTGAATATGCCTACAAAGTTTGATGCTCACTACTACCTCGATCGATTGTAGTTGGGTTTGCCAAATCAAAGTGACTCAATTTATCTTGGTAGAGTGCGACTAGACAATTGTGTTGTCTAACTATTAAACTTTGGGTTCGACTTAGCTATGTTATCTCAATTGAAATAAGAGGCATTGAATTAAGTCAACTCGATATGTCTACCAAAGCTTGGTACTCATAAACTACCTCGATCATTTGTTGTTGGGTTTGCCAAAGCAATTGACGCATTTTATCTTGATAGAGTACGAGAGGACAATTGTGATGTTCCTCAATCAAACTTTGGGTGAGACTTAACTAAGTCACCTCAATTGGATTGAGAAACTTAGAGACATATCCAAAAGATGGGAAGGTTAGGTAAGAGAACAATTATATTAAGTCTTGGGCGAATATCCAAAATTAACTCAAGATGATGTGTAATGTGGATCTTGAACCTTTATTTCCAAGAGTTGCATAAGATGTAATTGGTAAAATATTGTCTACTTAATTATACTAAGTCTTGGGCGATTAGCCAAAGCTAACTTAAGATGAGATATAATATGGATCTTGTCCCACATGAATGTGGTCGCTATTTGGTTTGGAGCTAGTAGTGTGGGCAAATTAAGTTTGCCCATATCCATGACTGACCCCTAGCAAAGCTCTACGATTCAGTGGGAGTATCATTTAATTAAAGACCTAATTAAATGATCTAAATATGATACTTATTTCTGCATATTTTATTTACTATTATAGATCACCATGTTGTCTAACATGTCAAATACTCTCTCTCTCTCTCTGCGATATGTCCTTAAGAAGGACAAACTCAACGAGCTAATTTCCTGGACCGGTACAGAAACTTGAGGATAGTCTCAATCAAGAATGAAAACTGTACGTCCAAGAGCAACCCCTTCTAAAGCACCTACCACTATCGCTACTCGTGCGGAAAAGTATGCTTACCAGAAGCATCAAGATGATGCATTAGATGTATCATGCCTAATGCTTGCCACCATGAACTCTGAGCTTCAGAAGCAACATGAGAACATGGATGCTCACAATATGGTTGAGCACCTTAAACAACTATATCAAGGGCAAGCAAAACACTAGCGCTTTGGGGTGCCTATGAAAGAAACCTATTTCCAATGTGGTGAGACCGGACATTGGAAGAGGAATTGCAAACTTTACCTGGAGGAAGTTAAGAATAAAAGAGGTATGACTTCTGCCTCAAGTATATTTGTTATAGAAGTCAATTTATCTATGTCCTCTTCGTGGGTATTAGATACCGGTTGCGCATCGCACATTTGTACCAATGTGCAGGGCATAAGAAGAACTAGAGCATTGACAAAAGGGGAAGTGAACCTACGAGTAGGCAATGACACAAAAGTTGTTGCTATAGCTGTAGGAACATATTCCTTGTCTTTGCCCACTGGGCTTATCTTAGAACTAGAGGAGTGCTTTTATATACCTGCACTAACTAAGGACATAATTTTTGTATCTTATTTGGACAAGAAAGACTTTTCATTTATCATAAAAGACAAATGTTGTTCTATAATGTTAAATGACATGTTCTATTGTAGTGCACCACTTATGAATGGACTCTATGTTCTAGATTTAGAGAATCTAATCTATAACATAAATATAAAATGGTTCAAACCAAATGATTTGAACCAAACATTTGTCTTTTAGGCATTTTCGCTTGGGTCATATAAATGAAGTCACATATCCCAGATCCATAAGGATGGATCACTAGACTCATTTGATTTTGTATTATTGAATCATTATGAGACTATTTGTGAATTTATGATCTATTTCTAGAAGAATAATTAAAAAATAAAAAAACCAAATGATCCATTGCTGGTCATATAAATGAAGTCACATATCCCAGATCCATAAGGATGGATCACTAGACTCATTTGATTTTGAATCATATGAGACATGTGAATCATGTCTTCTAAGTAAAATGACCAAGACTCCATTTAGTGGACACGGCGAAAGAGCGACAAACGTGTTAGGACTCATACATACTGATGTATGTGACCCTTTCAATGTGGCAGCTAGAGGAGGCTATTATTACTTCATCACTTTCACTGATGATATCAATAGATACAGATATGTGTATCTCATGAAACAAAAGTCAGAATCCTTTGAAAAGTTCAAAAGATTCAAGAATGAAGTACAAAACCAACTTGGCAAGAGTATTAAGATGCTTTGATCAAATCGAGGTGGTGAATACCTTAGCCAAGAGTTTCGTGACCATCTAGCTAAGTGTGGATTCATATCCCAACTCATTCCACCTGGAACACCACAGTGAATGGTGTGTCCGAGCGAAGAAATCGTACTCTATTAGATATGGTGCGATTGATGATGAGTCAGACAGATCTTCCTACTTCCTTCTGGGGATTCGCTCTAAAGACGACTCTTTTCACACTTAACCGATCTCCTTCAAAAGCCATCATAAAGATACCATATATGATATGGACTGGGAAGAGTCCCACGATGCCTTTTATGAAGATTTGGGATTATGAGATTTACGTTCGACGTTATGTCTCAAAAAACTAGGATCCAAATCTGATAAGTACTATTTTATAGGATATCCCAAGGAAACGAAGGGATATTACTTCTATAATCCCACACTAGGCAAAGTGTTTGTCTCTAGAAATGACATTTTTCTAGAAAGAGATTTTATTTCTAAAAGAAATAGAGAGAGTAAAATCAATATTGAAGAAGTTCAAGATGCAGATAGTACTGAGACCTTGATGGACATTGAACTGGCACCACAAAGTGTTGTGGATCATGAGATTGTTACACAAGAATTTGTGAAGCAACAACCTGTTCAAGTAGACCAACCTCTTCGCAGTCTGATAGGATACATCGATAGCCTGAGAGATACTCATTTCTCTTATTTGACCATGATGACGTTATGCTTGTTGAGTTGAACAAGCCTACATCCTATCAAGAAGCTGTGATGAGCCCAGATTATGAAAAAATGGCTAGAGGTCATGAAGTCCGAAATGGAATCCATATAGACTAACTAAGTATGGACTTTAGTTGATCCACCTGAGGGAATTAAACCCATTGGGTGTAAGTGGGTCTTTAAGAGAAAGACTGACATGGATGATTTTATGTATACCTATAAAGGGCGATTGGTAGCTAAAGGTTTCAAGCAGATTCATGATATCGACTATGATGAAACCTTTTCACTAGTTGCGATGCTTAAGTCTATTTGAATCATGCTTGCTATTGCAGCTTACCATGATTACGAGATCTGACAGATAGATGTCAAAATCATATTACTAAATGGGAATCTACTCGAGGATATGTACATAACACAACCTGAGGGTTTTGTAGATCCAGAGCATGCTGAAAAGATATGTAAGTTGCATAGGTCCATTTATGGGCTAAAGCAAGCTTCTTGAAGCTGAAATCTTCGATTCGATGATACAATCAAGAGTTTGGTTTCATCAAGAATGAAGATGAACCCTGTGTTTATAAGAGGGTTAGTAAAAGCACAGTTATCTTCCTGATCTTGTATGTGAATGATATACTCCTCATTGGAAATGATATCTCTTCACTACAGTTATTAAACTCTTTAGCTTTAAAATATTTATTCATCTTCCTTACTATATACACTATTTTTCTTCATCAGCTGATGATTCCACCTTGTGATAGATCGATCGACGTGCTAGAGGGGGGGTGAATAGCCATTTTTCAGTTGAATCTCTACAAGGTTGTTAGCGCATCGAAAACAATAATATATAAAAGACAATAAGAACAATGCTAACAACAAAACTTTACTTGGTATCCACCCAAATGGGTGACTAATCCAAGGATCCACGCACGTACACCACTTCCACTATGAAAAATCTCCTTCAGGTAGAGAAACCTTTACAGTGGTGTTGTCTTCTCTTTACAAACGTAGTGAATGAAGAAGAGGAAGATGAGAAAGCTTTTCACACGAGCAGCACTTCGTTATAGTACGGAACTGTACCGCTCACATGCAAAAAAGCCCTCCTTTTATAGGAGAACAGGACAAACTCGCAGTCTGTCCAGCCCCGCACCAGTCGACTGCCCCTGGGGCAGTCGACTGGCCTAGCATTAATTGCTAGCCAATGACTAGTTTTCAGGGTATACCAGTCGACTGCCTCTGGGCCAGTCGACTGGTAGAAGGCTGAAAACCTTCTGTGAGTTTTGGCAGTCGACTGCCCACTCACTCCCAGCCAATCTTCACATACTCCTTCACGAGTGCCTTCAGGTTCACTCCTTGGCTCGCCCCTTGAAGTCATCTTCCTCTGGCTCTCGTCCATCGGATGCGCACACAAGCCTCCCTTGGCTTGCCTCCATGCCACCCTTCACGTGTGCCCTTGAAGTCCACTTCCCGGCTTGCCCTTGGAGTCCTCCTCCCTCGGCTCTCGTCCCTCGGATATGTTCACCATGTGTGATTCTCCAAGTCCTGCAAACTCAATCACACACATCAAATACAACATAGCACTCTAACCTTAAACATATTCACACACACACATCAAAACCATGATCTTCCAATCATTTAAGGGTCGATTGCCTCAACAATCTCCCCCTTTTGATGTGTGGCAATATGTTTAAGTTTAGAGATAAATAACAGCCAACAATAACAGTAACAATAGATAGCAATTGAAAAATATAAGACACAGCAAACTTAAGAGGTAACCTCCCCCTTAATTCATGTCTTCACCCATTTTCAATTCTACTCATGATCCAAGTTAAGTTTCCACTTAACACTAAACAATATTAAAAGTGTAAGACATATTAACACCTAAGAGGTAACCTCCCCCTTAATCCATGTCTTCTCCCATTTTTAAACATCCAAGGTCTAAGTTAGACAAAATACCTTAAGTCATCCATTCCAAGTTAAAATTCTAACTTAAACCACCCATTCTCCCCCTTTGACACCATCAAAATGATTGCCTCAAGCAACCCAACCCTATGGCATCAAATGAGAGAAGGTAGATTTCTGAAAATTTTCACAGAAGTTGAAACCAGACGTGTCAGTCGACTGCCCATGGGGCAGTCAACTGATACTCTGTCAGTGACAAATTCCAGGTTCTGTGCCGAAATTCAGAAACCTCCAGAAAAATCCAGAAAATTCCAAAAATTCAAAAAACTTGCAGACATGTTTGAAATGATATACTCTATCAAGGAAAAATATTAGTCCATATAAAATTCCAAACATGCATGACTTTTGATAAAAATCCAAAATTCTTGAAAACCTCTAAGTTTTGTACCAAACTTACAATCTAATTTTGCAATCATATAACTTTTAAAAGCATGACAAAGCATATTAAGCATAAAATGGTTTTCAAAAGTTTAAAATGTCCAACTATAATCTTTGGGCAAAGTGTTCATTGATTGAACACTTGCCTTTCCCATAGTTGGTTTAGTTTTCATATTTTGATACTTTTAATGGTTCAACAATATGCCACAAGCACAAGTGAACCAAATGTATCACCCTAGTGAATCAAGCACACTTTTTCAAATCTAATATCCCAAAGTTCATCCTATACTTCTACAAAACACATTCCAAGGCCTCTTCTTAAGGATGTAAACTCCGATTCGGGAAGAGGCTTGGTAAAAATGTCGTCTAGGTTCGACTTTGATTCAATATAGTGTAGTTCTATGTCTCCCCTTGCCACATGGTCTCTAATGAAGTGATGTTTCACTTCAATGTGTTTTGTCCTAGAATGGTGAATCGGATTCTTGGTCAAATTGATTGTACTTACATTATCACACAAGACTTTGACCTTGGTATAATGTAACTCATAATCTTCTAAAGTGTGCATGATCCAAAGTAGTTGGGAAACACACCCACCCATTGCCACATATTCCGCCTCCGTTGTTGATAGGGCAACGCATGGTTGTTTCCTACTACTCCAACTAACTAAGGAAGACCAAGGAATTGACACCCTCCACTAGTACTCTTCCTATCTAGCTTACAACCCGCATAGTCCGAGTCGGTGTATCCAATAAGATCAACACTAGGGGTTCTAGGATACCAAAGTCCGACATTGAGGGTACCTTTAACATACCTTAGGATCCTCTTGACTATAACTAAATGGGACTCTTTGGCACAAGATTGGTACCTTGCACACATACCTACTGCAAAAAGTATATCGGGTCTACTAGCGGTTAGATATAGTAGGCTACCAATCATGCTCCTATATTGCTTAGAGTCTATAATTTTCCCTTCAATGTCACTATCCATTTTCACATTTGTTCCTATGGGGGTAGATGCTACCTTAGCATTTTCTAAGCCAAATTTCTTTAACATTTCCTTAGGATATTTGGTTTGAAAAACATGTGTTCCTTCATTAGTTTGCTTGACTTGAAGTCCTAAATAGAAGGTTAGCTCTCCTACAAGACTCATCTCAAATTCATCTTCCATACATTTGATGAATTCTTGTAGGAAGTCATTATTTGTTGACCTAAAAATAATATCATCTACATACACTTGGGCAACAAATATGTCATTATCCTTAGATTTTAGGAACAAAGTAGGGTCAATTGTTCCTCTCCTAAACCCCTTAGACACTAGAAATGAAGAAAGTCTTTCATACCAAGCTCGGGGAGCTTGTTTCAATCCATATAAGGTTTTTCTCAATTTGTAAACGTGTCTTGGATAATTAGGGTCCTCAAACCCGGGGGGTTGTTCTACATAGACCTCTTCCTTAATGATTCCATTTTGTTGAGGAGTCCTTGGGCATGAAAATTCATACTTGTATCCATTTTCTACACAAAATTATGTGAAACTTGAATTTTGGATCTCCCCACCATGGTCACTTCTAATTCGGTTAATTTTGAGGTGTTTTTCGTTTTCTACCCTTTTACTAAATCCTATAAAGATTTCTAGGGTATCGTCCTTATGTTTCATAAAGAAAACCCATGTAAACCTAGAAAAGTCATCTACTATAACTAAACAATATTTACTCCATACAAGTGAGGGAGTACTATGGCAATCAAATAAATCAATATGCAAAATTTCTAATGGTAAAGTAGTAATGGTTAGGGTTTTACCTTTGTGTGATGATTTTGATTGCTTACCCTCTTGGCATGCATCACACAATTTGGTCTTCTCATACTTGATCATAGGTAGCCCCTTCACCAACTCTTCCTTGGCCACTCTTGCAATGCTTCTCATGTTCACATGTCCAAGCCTCCGGTGCCACAACCACCCATTCTTCTTCTTTAGACATGAAACACTTAGCCAAATTGTTAGTAGCATAAGCAAGATCAAGATAATATAAGTTTGCCTCTCTATACCCTTCTAATATGACATTATTTGATTCATTATGTTTAATTAGGCACTTCCTATCATGAAATTCAACTCTAAACCCCGCATCACATAACTGACTCACACTAAGTAAGTTAAACTTCATATCTTTAATTAAGAGTACTTTATGTATGGAAATTCTAGGAGATACCTCAATGGTGCCCCTACCAATAATTCTTAGTTTTCCACTATTTCCAAAGGAGATCGTCCCTTCTCTTAAGTAGCTAATAGTAGTGAACTTGCTCACATCTCTGGTCATGTGTCTTGAGCATCCACTATCTACTATCCACATGGTTGAGGTCTCCTTCACCTTCACCTATATAACATGGAAAACATACTCTTTTGGTACCCAAATTTTTGATCCATAAGCATCATTTAAAAATCTTTTAGGTACCATGCCCTCTTGGTGTTTCCCTTAGACCCTTATCTCCTAGATGCACCAATCATATCCGTGAGTGAGACAAAGGCCACTTCCTTTGTCTTTGGTCTATATCCTAATCCGGCCTTGTTATAAACAGCTCTTTGACTATTAATTATCATATCTAGGTTGCTAGAGCTTACTTGGAATTTCCTAAGTACCTTTGTGAGGTCATCTACCTTTTTCCTAAGTTCCCTATTTTCAGTTTCAAAACATGAAGCATGTGATGTAAGAGAACTAGCATGTAATTCTTCCTTAAGTTTTGTAGATTCTACTCTGAGCATGGCAATTTCATCTTTTAGGTCCTTAATCTTACTTCTAGCTTTAGCTAAATCTATGTTAGTGCTAGAAATGATCTTAACTAATGTAGAGGAGGGTAAGTGGTATACCTCACTTACCGATGCTTTTGACTCGGATGATGATGAGGAGGTGTTCTCATCTTCACTGCTTGAGTTTCTTTTATCATCTGATGAATCTGAGTGGTCCATTGACATGAGAGCAAAGTGTGAAACTTGCTCTTCTTCCTCCTCCGAGGATGATGGATCATTCCAGGTTGCCTTGAGGTTGGTGGCACCCTTCTCCTTTCCCTTCGACCTCTTCTTGTCACCTTTCTTCTTCTCCTCCTTCTTGTCATCTCTTCTCTTCAGTTGAGAGCACTCGTTCTTCATGTGTCCCTCTTGATGGCAGTTATAGCAGATATGTCCTTGGCCTTACCCTTGCCTTTGGACCCTTTCCTAGCATAAGATTTGTTAGAAAAACTTTTAAATGTCTTACGCATCTTTCATACCATTAATGCCTCTTGATCGCTATCCATGGAGGCACTGGATTCCTCTGAGTCGGATGAAGAAGAGTAGACCACCTTCTTCTTCTCCTTCCTCTTCTTCTTCTCCTTTTTTGCAATAAAAGCAATACCCTTCTCTTTGGCCGAGACGTTAGCTTGCTCGTGCAGTTCAAATTCATAGAATAGATCATCTAATTTAACTATGGACAAATCCTTGATACTTTGTAGGCATCAACCATGGATGCCTACAAGGTAGTTCTTGGGAAGGCTTGTAGGACATACCTGACGATGTCTCGGTTCTCGATCTTTTCTCCAATTACGTGAAGCTCGTTAATGACCTCCTTCACCCTTCCATGCAGCTGGCTAACAGTCTCGTTGCTCTTCATGGATAGGGATTGAAGTTGAGCGACGAGCAAGTCCTTCTTTTCTCTTCTAGATTCGTTTGACCCTTCGTTCAATTCCACCAATTTGTCCCACACTTCCTTGGCGCTCTTGAACGACCCCACCTTGTTGAGTTACTCCTTTGAGAGCCCACACTGCAGTGTGGTGGTGGCCTTGGCATTTGATTACGCCCTCTTCATGACCTCTTTCGACCAGGATCTCATCGGTGTCAGTTCCCCTCTTTCATTGACAGGTGCATCTGTTGGGACTGGGTACATGTTGACGAGGATACGGGTTCGTAAATTTTAAAATATTTACGTGCAGCGGAAGAATTAGCATAAATAATTTCTCAAATTATTTTTAACCATGTATCTAGCATGCGGCCTTATGATGTGTGGACATGATCATAAATTAAAATTTTGCAGAAAAGTAAACTAATTACTTTGTACCACGCGTAACTCGAAGAAAGGGATGAGATCCAACCGTAGCGTCCCTTGGAAGCTCCGCCTCTATTCGCGTCCACGCCGAGTTCTCTTCGGGATGACTTCGCAAAGTCACGAGTTTTGTGCCAACGAGAACTACTAAATTCTCTAAAGGCACAACTAGAAGATCAAGAGAGAAGAAAGGAAACTAACCACCAAGAAACGGAATCTAAATTCCGGGAAGGAGGGAGTTGCGACCCGCTTCTTCTTCTTCTTCTTTGGCACCTCCTTGGTAGATGTTGCTCACGCCAACCTTGGAGGGGAGGATGGTGCGCCGGCCCTAGGGTGGGTGTGCGCCGGCCCTAGGGAGGTGAAGTGGGCGCCGGCCCTAAGGGGAAGAGAGGGGAAGAGAATAAGAGAGAGAGGGAGAGAACTACTAGATCTCTTGATTACTCAATTAGGAATTAAAGGATTGTCTTTGGTTCCTTTATATAGTAGCATCTCCCTTGCCAAGTCTCTCTCTTAACGGAATTTTCATAAGAAATTTATCCTATAAATTTTCTTATGAATTATTCCGTTTATGCCAAGTTTTATTATAACTAACTTTATAATAAAACAAATACATCTCTCCTTTTATTATGGAATAAATTTTACAAGAAATTTATAAATTTTCTTATTATAGAAAAATCAATTCATAATTGATTTTATAAAATTAAAATAAACCATTCCATGGATCATTTTAATCTCCATAAAAAGTATAAATTTCTATAAATTTCTTTATATAAATCTCTTTATATAAATTTCTTTATATAGATTTATTTATCCATAATTTTATAAAACAAATCGCGCTTGATTTATTTTATAAAATAAACCAAATAAATTGGTTTTCTCTCCTTGTAGTGGCCGGCCAAACCAAAGAGGGTGGGCACCTTCTTTGGCCGGCCACACCAAGCCAAACCCATCGCAAATTAAACTCATTTAATTCGTCCAATAAGCCTTCAAAAGACTTAGCCATTTTAAGCTTCCCATACGCCTCTGATTAATTTAGATTCGACATATTTCTCTTGATCGGAAAATCTAATTTTCAACTCGTTTTAAATCCCTCAGATTACTCGTAGTGCGTGTGACTAAATAGGCTTTCGATTTATGTTGGCCGTCTATAATCAACCAATTATAGAACGATCATGAGTGGCACCTAGTAGTACATCATGACCCCCAATTAATCGAAAGATCAACGGTTGACCTCAAAAATAATTCTGAAACCCTTTAGCAGCTATAATGAGTCGTGCCTCATTCCCTTCACCATCTTATACCCACTTGGTTCAGGACATGGTCTGTGTGTGTCAGTCCCCACTAGGCTGACTACGTCACACCTAGCCCAGGTAACGTTCTCTCGTCCTTTGGATTTCTAATTACTCTCATGTATTTAAGAGACTCATACTCTAAACATGACATGCTCTGGCCAGAGGCTTTGAGTAACAATCCGACGATAGGCCTGGGTATACATCTCCTCGCAAGGAGTGGTGAATCCTTTGTAGGTTGTTCAAACATCTTCGGGCACTTCGGCTTATACCCAATCATCCTGGGTCCACACCTCCTTGGAGATGCTTGCTTAAGATGTTAAAGTATAAGTCTCCATGACCAAGATGACTTGAACACCGCAAGTCAAAGGAACATCGCACTTAAGCTGCGGTAAGAACTTCACTGACATGTCTATATGTAGACTACCATGTGAAGTTTTACAGTCAGTCACTCCAATGAACTAGTTCCCGTAACTAGCATCCATGTTTATCTCCGGACATCCCAATGTCACCAGCCAGTGAGAATCAGCTGATTAGAGAATAACCCATACTAGTCTCAACAGAATTGATAGTGTCCGTATTTATCAATTCATCGACTAGGGACAATTTCAATACTTCACAATTGCACATGTAGAGATAATCACTAGTTGTGAATTCATCACAAATTCTCTCATGCTGTGAATTGTATTGCGGACATTCAGTAAATGAATTTAAGAACCCAATCAAATACACAAACATGTATACTCAAATAGTGAATTATCATTTATTAAAATAAATGTTTACAATCATAAGGCGATTGCCTTAGGACACTTCTCTCATATCACTAACAAACTTCCACTTGGCCTAATGTCAATCGCTACGGTATCCAATACCACAGGCTCTAACATGACCCTCAAACTTGCTCTGAGGCAAGGCCTTAGTTAAAGGATCCGCTAAATTCCTTTCAGTGGGAATTTTCTCAATTTGTATATCATTCCTACTTATAATCTCTCTTATCAGATGATAGCGGCGAAGCACGTGTTTGGATCGCTGATGAGACCTTGGTTCCTTTGCTTGTGCAATAGCTCCATTATTGTCGCAGTAAACCGGCACTGCTTCATCAATGGTTGGAACCATGCCAAGTTCGGAGACAAACTTCTTGATCCAGACTGCTTCCTTTGCTGCTTCCGAAGCTGCGATATATTCCGCTTCCGTGGTAAAATCCGCTACGGTGTCTTGTTTGGAACTTTTCCAACTTACTGTGCCTCCATTCAAAGTAAATACGTATCCAGACTGAGATTTAGAGTCATCCTTATCTGTCTGGAAACTGGCATCTGTATACCCACGTATTACCATATCTCCTTCTCCATATATTAGGAACACATCCTTAGTTCTTCTTAAGTACTTAAGGATTGTCTTGACAGCCGCCCAATGATCCATTCCTGGATCCAACTGGTATCTGCTTGTGACGCTCAAAGCATACGATACATCGGGCCTTGTACATAACATAGCATACATGATAGATCCTATCGCGGATGCATAAGGAATCTTATTCATGCAAATCCTCTCGTCTTCTGTGCGCGGACACATAGACTTTGAAAGATTGATCCCATGCCTGATGGGAAGGTAACCTTTCTTGGATTCCGACATGCTAAACTTTTTAGCACTCGGTCTATATATGTAGACTGTGAAAGACCAAGCAACCGTTTTGATCTATCTCTATAGATTCTAATCCCAAGGATATAGGTTGCTTCTCCCAGGTCTTTCATGGAGAAAGTTTTGGACAACCAAATTTTAACCGACTGTAAGATTGATATATCGTTTCCTATAAGTAATATGTCATCGACATATAATACTAGGAATACGACTGCACTCCCACTAACCTTCTTGTATACACAAGGTTCGTCAGGATTTTGTGAGAAATCAAACTCTTTGATTGTCTCATCAAAACGGATGTTCCAGCTCCTAGATGCTTGCTTCAGTCCATATATGGATCGTCGAAGCTTGCATATTTTGGTTTTATCAACTGTTGTGAAACCTTCAGGTTGTATCATGTATACATCCTCAAGCAGTTTTCCATTAAGGAAAGCTGTTTTCACATCCATTTGTCATATCTCATAATCATAATGAGCTGCTATAGCTAGGAGCATCCGAATGGATTTAAGCATAGCTACTGGCGAATAGGTTTCGTCATAATCAATTCCTTGTTTCTGACGATATCCTTTTGCCACTAATCTAGCCTTAAAGGTAACAACATTACCTTCCATGTCGGTTTTCTTCTTGAAAACCTACTTGCACCCTATGGGCTTAATCCCTTCAGGTGGGTTAACCAAGTCCCATACTTGATTTTCGTACATGAAATCCATTTCCGACTTCATGGCTTCAAGCCATTTGTCCCTTTCTGAACTTTTCAGAACATCTTCATAACTGATAGGTTCGTCATCGCTAATGAGTAACACGTCGTTCGATTCACTTATGAGAAATCCGTATCTCTCTGGAATATTGCGTGTCCTATCAGACCTACGAAGAGGTGGTGTTGTTTTAGGTTCAACTGATAGCTCATCATTATGAGTTATTGGTTGTGGGTCTAGACTAGGTGTCTCTGTAATGTCTATTGGAGTTTCTTGAACTTCATCAAGTTCAATGCCACTCCCACTATTTTCTTGTAAAAGAAATTCTCTTTCCAGAAATACAGCATGCCTTGAAACAAACACCTTTTGTTCCAAGGGATGATAGAATTGGTAACCCTTCGTTTCCTTAGGGTATCCAATAAATAGACATTTATCAGACTTAGCATCCAATTTGTCTGATACAGTCCGCTTCACATAAGCAGGGCAACCCCATATTTTAAGGTGAGTTAAATGAGGTTTCTTACTATTCCACGTCTCATATGGAGTAGTAGAGACTACCTTGGTCGGGACTCTGTTTAGCAAGTAAACAGATGTCTTAAGTGCATAGCCCCAAAAGGATTTTGGAAGTGTTGCATGATTCATCATGGATCTAACCATGTCCATCAAGGTTCGGTTACGCCTCTCAGATACACCATTATGCTGTGGTGTATACGGCGGAGTCCATTGAGACAATATCCCATTGTCCCTAAGATAATCTTGAAACTCTTGACTTAAGTATTCACCACCCCGATCGGATCGAAGTATCTTAATACTTTTGCCAAGCTATTTTTCTACTTCATTTCTGAACTCTTTGAATTTCTCAAAAGCTTCAGATTTGTGTTTCATCAAGAACACATACCCGAATCGTGAGTGATCATCGATAAAAGTAGCTATAGCCTCCTTGTGCAAGAGTTGACATTGGTCCACATACATCAGTATGTATTAGACCAAGCAATTCTCCCACTGGATTACCTTTTCCGGAAAAGGGTAATTTGGCCATCTTGCCTTTTAAGCATGATTCGCATGTATCAAATGAACCGGGTTCAAATGATTCCAAAATTCCACATCGGTGTAATTTGGTCATGCGTTTCTTACTTACATGGCCAAGACGACAATGCCACGTATAGGTGTCTATTCGATTATCTATTCGAGCACGTTTATTGCTAACTTCGATATTGAAAATGTCACCGGATAAATCTAACGTGTAGATACCATTGCATAAAGTTCCGGTCCCATAAAGAACACCATTTAAAGTTATGTAACAGCAATTGTTACTAAAAGTTAAATGGTAACCCTTTTCATTCAAGCATGAAATAGATACAATGTTCTTTATTAACGAAGGAACAAAATAACAATTATCCAATTCTAAGACAAGTCCAGTAGGGAGCTTTAGCAAATATGTTCCGATGGCAATAGCAGCAATCATTGCTCCATTTCCAACTTGCAAATTCGCTTCTCCCTTGACGAGTCTTCTTCTATTCCTTAGCCCATATATGTCATTACATATATGTGAGCTACACCCAGTATCAAGTACCTAGGTGTACGAGGAAATAAAGTGACATTCAATAACGAAGATGCCTGAAGAGGATGGGGCATCGGATGCCTTCTTCTTCAAGGACTCAAGATAAACCTTGCAGTTTCTTCGCCAGTGGCCCTCCTTGCCACAATGATGGCAAGTGTCTTTTGGTGCTTTTTCAATCCTTTTGTCCTTAGTTAACTTATTGGTGTCCAAAATGGAACGTAAATTTAAAGAAGACATGATCGAGTGATTATCCTAGAAATACAAATTGAGCTTATGTGAGCAGAATGATAAAGAATGCATCAACATACATTAATTAAATCCTATTTAATTTTTCGAATTGAATAACTCTTTTTATCAATTCGGGAGATCGTAGGAACATCTCCAAATAGGTTGATATCCAACCATAGATAAGAACAACTATGGCTGTGGCCATCAAGTTATTCTTAGCTATGAAGGTAGGTAATTATACCGATTACATATCACATATATGTAACTATCACTTTATGCTATCAACTAATTGAATGTTTGCATAAATCATTGGGTTGTTAACTCATTAACATGTATGCAACAATGTACATAGCACCCAACTGCACCTCTCTTTACATCGACCTTGGCTGTGGCACAACAAATCGATGCTCCAAGCTTAAGGCTGACACATTAATCAAGAAATAGTTTTAATATGGTTGGAGCTCATTCAACCGTTTAGTCTGGCTTGGATGTGTTCAACAACCAAAACTAAGGATTGACCTCCGACTCCAACTATATTATTCATAAATTAATTCCATGGTTTGAACATGTTGAGGTTCAAGCCGGGCATGGATGTGTCCATCAACCCAAACGAGAAACAAAACTCCGGTTCTAACCATATTAATGGAAGGTGTTAGCCTTAATATTTTGTAAGGGGTTTTGGGTCTCATCCTTTCTTTTCTAAGCACATTCATGACATTATGTCATGACTAACGATTTCCTTAATAAAGTATGTATGTGACTTAATTTATTAAGTCTCATCAATTGGATTAGGAACTGGATTTCCAAATCCCGATTTCATACTTTATTCAAGAAATTGTTTTGGGAAATAATTTCCTAAATTGTCATAATCAATTTCGGAAATAATATGTTTAAGACTTTGATTTCTCTAAATCAAATCTTATTAAATTAAGAGACAATTCCCTTAATTCAACCACATATTATTTTCATGAAAATCTCATTTAAGAAACTGTATAAGAAACCATTTTCCTAATTAATTTTGGAGACAATAATATGTAAGAGCATCACCTCTTAAATCATATTTTATTCATGGATTTAATTAATTACAACAAATTGTTTTCTAAGGGTGGCTCCCCGAGGCTCAGATACCCAAAGAAAAGAAATTTGTCATAAATTCAATTTGGTCCACTTCGGAAGCGTAACCAAATTAAACATGATAATTTCATTTAAAATTGGGAAATTAAATTACAACAACTAACTTTAAATTGGACGGCTCCCCGAGGCTCAATCCAAAATAAAGAATTTTGTTGATAATTTAAAAACTAATTCAAATTTAATTGGCAATTAATTGTCCATAAATTTGTCTAAACTTTCTAGAAAGAAAGTGCCTAAAATTGCGAGATTTCATAATAGGTTTTCAGAATAATTGTAAGTTTTTGATACAAAGAAAACTTACATATTTCCAAAATTGGAAAATTTCTAAAATAGAAAATTTTCAAAATTGGAAAGTTTCCAAAGATGGGAAGTTTTCACAATTATCATAAAATTTCAGAAACTAGGATATTTCAAACGTTTGCGAAATTTCATGAGGATTTCCAAACTTTGAAATTCCTAAATCTAAAATTTATTATAATTGGAAAGTTTCCATAATTGAAAATTTTTCCAAAATTGAGATCATGACAAAGTTTTCCACAAAACAATTATATGATTATGTCGAACACTAACCGGCTCTGATAACACTGTTGGGACCGGGTGCATGTTGACGAGGATACAAGTTCGTAAATTTTAAAATATTTACGTGCAGCGGAAGAATTAGCATAAATAATTTCTCAAATTATTTTTAACCACGTATCTAGCATGCAGCCTTATGATGTGTGGACATGATCATAAATTAAAATTTTCCAGAAAAGTAAACTAATTACTTTGTACCTCGCGTAACTCGAAGAAAGGGACGAGATCCAACCGTAGCGTCCCTTGGAAGCTCCGCCTCTATTCGCGTCCACGCCGAGTTCTCTTCGGGATGACTTCGCAAAGTCATGAGTTTTGTGCCAACGAGAACTACTAGATTCTCTAAAGGCACAACTAGAAGATCAAGAGAGAAGAAAGGAAACTAACCACCAAGAAACGGAATCTAAATTCTGGGAAGGAGGGAGTTGCGACCCGCTTCTTCTTTGGAACCTCCTTGGTAGATGTTGCTCACGCCAACCTTGGAGGGGAGGATGGTGCGCCGGCCCTAGGGTGGGTGTGCGCCGGCCCTAGGGAGGCGAAGTGGGCGTCGGCCCTAAGGGAAAGAGAGGGGAAGAGAATAAGAGAGAGAGGGAGAGAACTACTAGATCTCTTGATTACTCAATTAGGAATTAAAGGATTGCCTTTAGTTCCTTTATATAGTAGCATCTCCCTTGCCAAGTCTCCCTCTTAACGGAATTTTCATAAGAAATTTATCCTATAAATTTTCTTATGAATTATTCCGTTTATGCCAAGTTTTATTATAACTAACTTTATAATAAAACAAATATATCTCTCCTTTTATTATGGAATAAATTTTACAAGAAATTTATAAATTTTCTTATTATGGAAAAATCAATTCATAATTGATTTTATAAAATTAAAATAAACTATTTCATGGATCATTTTAATCTCCATAAAAAGAATAAATTTCTATAAATTTCTTTATATAAATTTCTTTATATAGATTTATTTATCCATAATTTTATAAAACAAATCGTGCTTGATTTATTTTATAAAATAAACCAAATAAATTGGTTTTCTCTCCTTGTAGTGGCCGGCCAAACCAAAGAGAGTGGGCACCTTCTTTGGCCGGCCACACCAAGCCAAACCCATCGCGAATTAAACTCATTTAATTCGTCCAATAAGCCTTCAAAAGACTTAGCCATTTTAAGCTTCCCATGCGCCTCTGATTAATTCAGATTCGACTTATTTCTCTTGATCGGAAAATCCAATTTTCAACTCGTTTTAAATCCCTCGGATTACTCGTAGTGCGTGTGACTAAATAGGCTTTCGATTTATGTTGGCCGTCTATAATCAACCAATTATAGAACGATCATGAGTGGCACCTAGTAGTACATCATGAGCCCCAATTAATCGAAAGATCAATGGTTGACCTCAGAAATAATTCTGAAACCCTTCAGCAGCTATAATGAGTCATGCCTCATTCCCTTCACTATCTTATACCCACTTGGTTCAGGACATGGTCTGTGTGTGTCAGTCCCCACTAGGCTGACTACGTCACACCTAGCCCAGGTAACGTTCTCTCGTCCTTTGGATTTCTAATTACTCTCATATATTTAAGAGACTCATACTCTAAACATGACATGCTCTGGCCAGAGGCTTTGAGTAACAATCCGACAATAGGCCTGGGTATACATCTCCTCGCAAGGAGTGGTGAATCCTTTGTAGGTTGTTCAAACATCTTCGGGCACTTCGGCTTATACCCAATCATCCTGGGTCCATACCTCCTTGGAGATGCTTTCTTAAGATGTTAAAGTATAAGTCTCCATGACCAACATGACTTGAACACCGCAAGTCAAAGGAACATCGCACTTAAGCTGCGATAAGAACTTCACTGACATGTCTATATGTAGACTACCATGTGAAGTTTTACAGCCAGTCACTCCAATGAACTAGTTCCCGTAACTAGCATCCATGTTTATCTCCGGACATCCCAATGTCACCAGCCAGTGAGAATCAGCTGATTAGAGAATAACCCATGCTAGTCTCAACAGAATTGATAGTGTCCGTGTTTATCAATTCATCGACTAGGGACAATTTCAATACTTCACAATTGCACATTTAGAGATAATCACTAGTTGTGAATTCATCACAAATTCTCTCATGCTGTGAATTGTATTGCGGACATTCAGTAAATGAGTTTAAGATCTCAATCAAATACACAAACATGTATACTCAAATAGTGAATTATCATTTATTAAAATAAATGTTTACAATCATAAGGCGATTGCCTTAGGACACTTCTCTCATATAACTAACTGCATCGAATCCATCTGCAATGCTAATCTAATTTTCAATATCGTTCATAAGGTAATATTGCATCCTACCTTTCCAGTACGCGAAGTCATTCCCGTCGAAAAAGGGTGGTCGTGCAGTGTTGTATCCCTCTTGAATCACCATTTCCGTGCAGTGTTGTATCCCTCTTGAAACACCATTTCACTTTGCTCCGGTTGACGGTGAGTTCTTCCGAAATGAACCGACTCTGATACCAACTGATAGATCGATCGGCGTGCTTGAGGGAGGGTGAATAACACTTTTTTGGTTGAATCTCTACAAGGTTGTTAGTGCAGCGGAAACAATAATATGTAAAAGACAATAAGAACAATGCTAACAACAAAATTTTACTTGGTATCCACCCAAATGGGTGACTAATCCAAGGATCCACGCACGTACACCACTTCCACTATGAAAAATCTCCTTCAGGTGGAGAAACCTTTACAGTGATGTTGTCTTCCTTTTTACAGAATGTAGTGAATGAAGAGAGAGGAAGATGAGAAAGCTTTTCACACGAGCAGCACTTCGTTATAGTACGGAACCGTACAGCTCACGTGCAAAAAGGTCCTCCTTTTATAGGAGAACAGGACAAACTCGCAGTCTGTCCAGCCCCGCACCAGTCGACTGCCCCTGGGGCAGTCGACTGGCCTAGCATTAATTGCTAGCCAACGGCTAATTTTCGGGATATACCAGTCGACTGCCCAAAGGTCAGTCGACTGGTAGAAGGCTGAAAACCTTCTGTGAGTTTTGGCAGTCGACTGCCCTCTGGCTAGTCCACTGCCCACTCACTCCCAGCCAATCTTCACATACTCCTTCACGTGTGCCTTCAGGTTCACTCCTTGGCTCGCCCCTTGAAGTCATCTTCCTCTGGCTCTCGTCCTCGGATGCGCACACAAACCTCCCTTGGCTTACCTCAATGCCACCCTTCACGTGTGCCCTTGAAGTCCACTTCCCGGCTTGCCCTTGGAGTCCTCCTCCCTCGGCTCTCGTCCCTCGGATATGTTCACCATGTGTGATTCTCCAAGTCCTGCAAACTCAATCACACACATCAAATACAACATAACACTCTAACCTTAAACATATTCACACACACATATCAAAATCATGATCTTTCAATCATTTAAGGGTCGATTGCCTCAACACCTTGTGCTAGATCATCCTCATTCTTAGGGTGATGTTGTCCGTCTTATTCTTTCCTATGCACTGAGATTCGTAAAGTTCTAATATCGAAAATAATTGCTCTAAGGTTCTTACCTCAAGATCCTTAGAGAAGTAGTATGTGTCGACTATGGAGGTCTAGTTCGGGGTTATCGAGAAAGCATTGAGAGCATACCTTTATGCAAGATTCTTAAGTCCTGTGATCAATTCTTTGAGTTCTACATGCAGTTAAGCCTTCCATTTAGAGATTGCTGAGTTGATTCCGAACAAATCTCTTTTTACTAATTTGGCTTTGAAGGTACCTTCGAGGAGTTCCAGGAACTTTTTCCAAAGTTCCTTCACCGATAGAACGGTTAGTAGATGAAATTCTGCATTCCTATTTACCATAAACTCTGCTTGCTTCTTCTTTGTCCACGATTTTCTAGCTTCTTTATCTTTGCTGTTATCATCCTTGGAACCTACAAAACTATTATTCATCATTATCAATAATTTAAAATCAATTTTAAAGAATTTTAGTTGTTAGATGACTGATCCGACCATTTTATATTTGCTTTAGTTGGCAGTTAGTCCTTCTGAAGTGTCTTGGCTATGATACCACTTGTTGGGCTCGTGCGATCGGTAAGAGGGGGGACTGAATTGCCCCTGAAAAATAAAAATGATCTTTTGTCTTGCTAACAAAGATAGACGTTAGTAGTATATAACAAAAATAAAATAGCTAAGCAGAAAAGAAAAGAGACACAAACAAGTTATTTGGTTGCAACTTGGGTGGTTGTTAATTCAAGACAAACGTAGCACAATCTTCAGAATACTTCTTGTTGACAAAGAAACCTTTTACACAATGAAAAACTCAAAGAAAAGACAAGACTAATGGAAATTTCATTTACCATTCAAATTGAAGAAATGAACTGAGTTTAGGGGTCTATTTATAGTCCTTGTGAAACTTTATCGAAGTGTTAACATGGCGCTTCTTGGACACCCAAGTGCACACGGGTGCCTGACACATGGTCAAGGCTTATCCACGATAGGGTTTGGACACACGGGCGTCCGAGTTAGTTTTGGCACTTGAGAATATGGGTGCCCAAGTCCAACCAGGCACCCCCATTTATGGGCACTCGAGTTTGACTGGGGCGCCCGAGTTTGACTGGTCAACATCTTGTTGATCAGCCTTCCCGCGGGTCTTCTGGGTGATCTCAGGCCTTCTAGAGTTGGGCTCACCCGAACCATTCTCTGGTCTTCTTCTCGAGCGTGCTTCTTCCCTACTTCTCGTCCCTTGGATATCGCATGCGTCCTTCTCGCTCTACCTGCGTACTCTTCCGCAGACCTTCGCGTCCCTTAGATGCACTAAGCTCGTCGGCTCCATTCCCGTGTCATCCTTCTCAACTGCTGCGTCTTCCGCTCAACTTTCTGTGCTCCTAAGCTCTTGTATACTTGGACACAAGGATCAAATACCAATAAGACCTAATTTTGACTCAATTGACCATATCAAAACTTACCCGAGATACTTACAATTTTGTATAATACCAATCCAATCTCATACAAGGTGTGGATACTAGCTAGCTTTATCTAATTTCGTTTTTATTTTTAATTTATTAGATTGAAATTATTTTATCGTATGACATATACAAGATACATAAGGAATAAAAGATGCTACGGCTTAAGGGATTTAGATAGATATGTGAGATGAACAACATAGGGATTGCCGTAATAATTGTAATTCAATAAAAAAAACTAATAAGTGATAGACCCTGATTACGATTCGGAACCAATAACTCAACGGTTTAAAATCATTAGTTCAACGATTTCTGAGATTAACCCTTAATCTTAATCGTTACATGGTTCACCACGGTTTACAGTTTATGCACGATTCGTCATGGTTCAAGATTATTATATTAAAAAATTAAAATTATAATTTCATTAAAAAAAATCTTATACTTATTTAAGTTACTTACGTATCCCCTTAAGATATAGGGGAATGAAACCCCAAGTAATTCTCTTACCTTTTTGCTATTTTTTCTTATAAAGTGGCGTTATTATTCACTTTCATTTCCCGTTCTTGTAGTATTTATTCTTTCAGTTTCAAATTCTTTGGCGTCATTATTTGAAAGTTACATTCCTTGGATTTGTTTTTCGGCACTGGTCCAATCGTCGCATAATGCTTGGGCTTCCAATATGCCGGGAGGCAAAATTGATTATCGTTCATCTAATATGTTATCGCTAGCACTAAACGTTTGCTCGATAACAACTGTTAATACTATACAACTAAAATTTCTTTGACGACCATGGAGAGGACAGGAAAACTTTAAATCTTTTGTGACTATCATTTTAGGTTATCGAAATCTGTTTCGTTATCTGTTTTATTAAAATCAAAAGATATTGTAAAATAAATTTTAAGTTAGTAGAACTTGAGGATACTCGTAGAGCTTTCATTCATTCTTTTAATAAAATTTATGTTTTATAAGTTTTAAATTAATAGTACTAGTATTTTATATTTTAGAAATATTAATTTTTATTTTATATTTTTTTATAAATTTCATATAAATAATTTTGAATAATATATATAATATTATTAGGGTAAATAAGAAAAATTTTGTAAAACTTCTAATTTATAATAGGATCTCAAACAAATGCAACAAAATAAATTTTAGGAATATTAAAAAAATATTTTTCTCATTTTATTTTCATTGCTAATACACAAGAAGATAAAAATTCATTGGTACTATTTTCATTTAAAACTAATATCACACTATAAAACTTTCCTAAATCTAAATGAGAAATAAGATAATAAAAACTGAAAAGTTATTAAGTTGCATCATTAAATATTTTTAAAATTTTAAAAATATTACTATAGATATTCCATTGTTATTAAAATAAATATATCAATATTATTATTATTTTGTATAAAAATGAACATATTAATTCTTCATATTGAAATGAATCTAGTAACAATTAATATATTGAATTCTAATATGTTGGTACACGACGTGAAATTTGTTTAGATCCATTCTATTATTTTCATAAAATTTATCCATTGCTTCATTATAGAAGGATACAACCATAAATAAGAAATAACAATTCTAATTAGTTAACTATGATTTTTTTTTAAATTTTTAATCCATTTTGAATATATAAATTTAAAACATGACATACACAGCGAATATGAAAAAATAAATTACCAATGATATGTTGATGTATAAATTTTAGTTATTCAATAATAGCGGTATTAGAAATAATGTTATCAAATGATATTGAAAATATTTTATAGTTAATTCATACAATTTCGTGAGGGTTTTACGACCGAATTGATATTCTTTTGGAAAACTCCGACGGAATTGAGATTCCGTCAAAATTTACTAATCTCAATTTCATCAAAATCCACTGAATAATGCCTGACGAAATCTCAATTTCGTCGGGAAGGGAAGAAGGTGCGTGTGTAAGAGCCCTAATTTTTTCATACCGGGTCTATCGATGGAATTGTGATTCCGTCGAAATTCTTGAATAGAATATCAATTTCGTCGGTAGACCTAGGCTGGATCTTATGAGCGTGCATCCCTAATTTTCCCTTTCCTACTCTTCCAGCGATCTCGACCATCTTTGGCGTCTGTCCAGCGTGTACTCATTCCAACGACATCTCCAATCCAGAGTGCTTAACATTTGTCCAATACATCCTTAATAATTTAAGCACGAAAGGTACCTTGTCAGAGATGATAATTAGAGTGCTTAATATTTATTTTTGGACGTGCAAGTAAAATCATGTTGTGCAGATCAAACAAATTAAATCTCCACTTTGATAGAAGAAACGGTCACATCGTTACCTCTACCCAGCATTCTGTCTTGTTAGTAGACTTTATAAGAATTAAAGGTTATCTGAAGCTAGCAAATCACAAGTCTAACAAATTAGTCGTCGGAAATGCATGAACTAATCTTTGAACAATGACATTGTGTGAATCAAATTCAACACTTAAGGATTTCTCTTTATTGAACAAAATGTGAAAACATTCATATCGATTACATTAAAATTTCATTTCAATACAGTTAGAAATACTGGAGGATACTTTGACTAGGGACTCATTGGATGCTAATATATGTTTGAATTGTCCTCTGCTGGTGCGACTTTTTAGCTTTTGCAATACCATCGTCTTTAATTCCTTCTCCATCTTCTTATTGGAGAGAAACCCTTCAAAAGTCTCCTTAGGCATGATCATTTGTAATTTAATTAATTCTACATTCGTAGAATCAGTGTGTCCACCTTTCCCATGTACTAACCATAATATTAGGGCTAATAGTCCCCGTGATCTACTTCCTCCATGTTGACCCTGGGATGAATTGACGGGGATGTTAAGGATGAGCAAATCGTCTTTTTTTTCAACACGAAGCAAGTGATTGTCCCATACTATTTTATTGGTGCTCTGTATATGCATAGAATCTACGCATATATCAAATTCGGAAATGCGGTAATTGCACTTCTCGAGCAACTGAGTCAATATCATAATCGACGATTGATCTTTCAGATTGAAGTCAAGCTTCAAGATCATGGATTCCGGAGAAATAAATCCGTCAATTTCTTTTCCTGCTGCTGATATCTGTCAATCAAAGAAAATTATGTCAAGAGTATGCATAAAAATAAAGGTCGGGTTTAGCGATCTTCTCTCACGTCTGGGATTGTGCTGGAATTCAGAATGAGCCAAGCGTCGCTCGTTAGATAAGACGATCCAAGAAGCATCATCAATGCAACCGGAGGATTTGCCGGCGGATTGAGGACAAGAAGTAACGACGCGTTCCGGACCTTGGGCGCTTTAATGCGCAGCACAGCGACGACGCCGACGGTGAGCGACTCGAGATTTGGGCAGTCGACATCGATGGTGATAAAGTGACTCTTGGGTAATAGGACCAAATGCTTGATGGAGGCGGAGTGGATACTCAGCTCCCAGCAACGGATGAAATGCAGAGTCTCCAGGAAAGGGCAGGAAGCAAGGAAGGCACGCAGGAAATCATCCCAGCAAAAGATGCAATCTTCCATTTTTAAGGAGGTCAGAAGGGTGCAGGCGATGGGCGGAGGGTGGGGACCATCCAACCGTTCCAGGACCATGATTCTGTACAAGGAGAGACTCCTCAGCGACTTGATGCCCAAGAATCCGCAATTTTCCATGATTCTGAGAACCTTCCATACCTCCCTGGAGGCTTCGAGAGTGAGATCTTGGATGCCGGACTCGATGAGGTTCACTCGCCAGAAGGGGGAGGCGTCGCGGAAGTGGATGTGGCATTGGCGGATCAGGGCACGGGGGATAGTGGGTTGTTGAGGGATGGCACAGCCGCCGACGTAGAGGTGTAAGGTGTCGATTCGGGGGATGAGGGAGGGGAGGCGGCGGCGGAAGTGGGAGCAGAGGGCCGAGAGGGCGACGCACTGCTTGATAGGGAGGAAGGAGAGGACGGAAAAGAGGAGGTCTTCGGGGAGGGAAGTGAGGCGGTCCTCCGCCGCGCCATCCTCCTGCTGCACATCATTGCCGCTGACTGCCGCCGGCTCGTCGTGATCCGCCATCAGGAAGCGAGCAAAGGCGTCGAGCTCAAGTATCGCCGCCGCCAAGAACGACGATAAAGCCTATAATTCTTATAAGTAAACCGACAAGTAATAATACAGAAAAAAATAAACCGCAGCATTAAAATTTTCTGAAATAGTAATTACAAATAAATTATATGAAAAAAATATTAATCAGGTTAAATAATATTATCTTATTTAGAGAAAAAATTATTACAAAATTTACTTAGGATTACATCGTGAATATTTAGGAGATAACAATTATTAAAACTAAATAGGAAGTAGAATAATAAATATCGATTGTTGAGTTGTATTATTTAATATTTTAAAATTTTAAAAATACTACTATAAATATTTCATTATTGTGAAAATAAATATATAGCAGTAGTAAAATATTTTATGCAAAAAATCAACATAATAATTCTCTATATTAAAATAAATTTTGTAACAATTAATATGTTGAATTCCAACATATTGGTGCATCTAATGGAAATTTTTTAATCCATTCCATTATTTTTGTAAAATTTACCTCATTATTTGATTTTAGAGAGATATGACCATAAATAAGAAATAACAAATCTAATTGGTTAAATATAATTTTCTAAAGTTTTTAATCATCTTAAACATATAAATTTAAAACATGAGTAAAGGCCAATGGGAGGGATATCATGGAAAAAAAAATTTATTAAAGTTTTTTCGTAATAGAATTTTGTTACAAATTTTTATAATAAAATTTTGTTACGGTTTTCCAAAACAAAATTTTATTACGATTTTTTTGGGTTTGGGATTTGTATACTATTTATGTAACCTACTAGATCATCATGTGGACAATGAGGGATTTTTTTGTGTAAAGAGAATTCTAATAAAGCTTTGGTCTTTTTTTTAGAGTAGGCACACCGCCGAACCATGGCAATTCTTCTTCTCCTTCTTCTTCTTCCTCCTCGTGTTTGCTTTTTCTTTCTTATGCACATTTGTTTCGTTGCTCCATGCAATCTCTTTCTCTTCTTCCACATTAGAGGTTGAGAGGTGTTGCCTATAGATCCGCTGTGATTTTTAAATATTTTTGCCTATAGATCCTTACAGTGGTATCAGAGCCACTTGCAAAAGATTGTACAAAGTTTAGAAAAACTTTTATATGTGATATAGAAGTAGGACATAATTTTGTTATGGATTGTATAATATATGAGCATTTGTCGAGATACAAAAGTTTGTGTTGATCAAACTAAAAGTCCATAGCATCATCATAAGAAATATGAAAGTGTGCTATGGTCCGATTGTACTCAACAAATTTTATAACCTATGGTTTCGACTCATGAGCATTTTTACAATCATAATAAAAATTGATGTCCTAAATCTATTGTGTGTGATTGATGATATGATGCATGGTTATGACCTTAAACCCAATATGATTGGATGTATGTGTGTGTGTATGTTGTAATGTAATTCATAATACGGTTTGCGTGTCGTGCCTTATCTCTATTTTTCTAGTTATAAAATAGATTTAGACTCGAATGTAACTTGAGTTTTCCTAATTTGTAATGTACAAAACGAGGAGTAGAATGCCCATTGAAGGATGAAGTTACAAGAAGGATGCCGACGACACATGATGACTGAAGGATGCACTTAGAGAAGATGTTATCTCAAGATTGACCATCGATTTTCTCATTGGCTTGAGAAGATCGTAGTATACGGGTCATAATCATGTTACATTTTACTGCTTATATGTTGATATATGTAATATTTGTATGTGATTCATTATTAGATAAATATTTTTCTTAATTAAGTCAACTTGATATGCCTATTAATGTTTGGTACTCATAAACTATCTCGATCATTTGTTGTTGGGTTTGTCAAAGCAAAGCGACACATTTTATCTTGGTAGAGTGCGAGAGGACAATTATGATGTTCCGCTATCAAACTTTGGGGTCACCTCAATTGGTTTGACAAACTTAGAGGTATATCCCAAAAGTTAAAAAAAATGGGTAAGAGAACAATTATACTAAGTCTTGAGCGATTAGCCAAAGCTAACTCAAGATGATGTGTAATGTGGATCTTGACCCTCTGTTTCCATGAGTTGCATAAGATGTAATTAGTAAAATATTACCTATATAATTATACTAAGTCTTGGGCGATTAGCCAAAGTCAACTCAAGATAAGGTATAATATGGATCTTGTCCCACATGAATATAGTCGTTATTTGGTTTGGAGCTAGTAGTGTGGGCAAATTGAGTTTGCCCACATCCATGACTAGCCCCTACCAAAGCTCTACGATTCAGTGGGAGTGTCATTTAATTAAAGAACTAATTAAATGATTTAGATATGATACTTATTTCTGTATATTTTACTGTGGTAGATCACCATGTCATCTACCACGTCAAATACTCTCTCTCTGCGATCCATCCTTGAGAAGGACACGCTCAACGGAGCTAATTTCCTGGATTGGTATAGAAACTTGAGGATCGTCCTCAAGCAAGAATGAAAATTGTACGTCCTAGAGCAACCTCTTCCAGAAGCATCCATCACCACCGCCGCTCGCGCCGAAAAAGATACTTACAAGAAGTATCAGGATGATGCACTTGATGTATGATGCCTCATGCTTGCCACCATGAACTCTGAGCTTCATAAGCAACATGAGAACATGGATGCATATGATATGGTTGACCACTTAAAACAACTATACCAAAGGCAAGCTAGGCACGAGCGGTTTGAGGTGTCTAAGGCCCTATTTGCATGCAAGATGCAAGAAGGAACGCCCATAGGAACTCAGTACTCAAGATGATTGGGTATGTCGAGAACCTTGAAAGACTAGGATTTCCACTAGGTCAAGAATTGGCCACGGACCTTATTCTAGAATCGTTTCCAGAAGGGTACAATCAATTTGTCATGAACTATAAGATGAATGAAATTGACAAGTCATTGCCTAAGATGCTCAGCATGTTGAGAACTGCTAAACCCAATCTCAAAAAAATCAAGACCAGTAATGTACTGATGGTACAGAAGGGCAAAGGCAAATGGAAGCTTAAGGGCAAGGGTAAGACCTAAGCTAAAGGCAAGACCAACTCTATTGCACTGAAGGCCAAAGACGGAGTGTCTAAGAAAGAGACATGATTCCACTGTGGTAAGACCAGACATTAGAAGCGGAATTGCAAACTCTACCTAGAGGAAGTAAAGAAGAAAAGAAGTGGGACTTCTACCTCAGGTATTTTTGTTATAGAAGTCAATCTATCTATTTCTTCTTCTTGGATATTAGATACCGGTTGTGCATCTCACATTTGTACTAATGTACAGGGCTATTGAAGAGCTAGATCATTGACAAAGGGTGAAGTGGATCTATGAGTAGGCAATGACACAAGAATTGCTGCTATAGTTGTAGGAACATATTCCATGTCTTTGCCCACTGGGCTTATCTTAGAACTAGAGGAGTGCTTTTATATACCTGCACTAACTAAGAACATAATTTTTGTATCTTGTTTGGACAAAAAGACTTTTTATTTATCATAAAAGACAAATGTTGTTCTATAATGTTAAATGACATGTTCTATTGTAGTACACCACTTATGAATGAACTCTATGTTCTAGATTTAGAGAATCTAATCTATAACATAAATACAAAACGGTTCAAACCAAATGATTTGAACCAAACATATCTATGACATTGTCGCTTGGGTCATATAAATGAGAGTCGCATATCCCAGATCCATAAGGATGGATTACTAGACTCATTTGATTTTAAATCATATGAGACGTGAATCGTGTCTTCTACGTAAGATGACCAAGACTCCATTTAGTGGACACAGCGAAAGAGCAACAAACATGTTAGGACTCATACATACTGATGTTTGTGGCCCTTTCAATGTCGCAGCTAGAGGAGACTATTAGTACTTCATCACTTTTACTAATGATATCAGTAGATACGGATATGTGTATCTCATGAAATAAAAGTCAGAATCCTTTGAAAAGTTCAAAAGATTCAAGAATGAAGTACAAAACCAACTTGGCAAGAGTATTAAGATGCTTTGATCAAATCGAGGTGGTGAATACCTTAGCCAAGAGTTTCGTGACCATCTAGCTAAGTGTGGATTCATATCCCAACTCACTCCACCTAGAACACTGACGGACCCAAAATATACTAGATTAAATTGTCACGAAATGTGGATCCAATCAGAATTTAAATATGAATGAAATGCTGGAAACCCTTTTTGCAATCAAAATATGAAAACGTAGTAAAGGGGTCACAGGTCGTATTTTTCCTGGGGACTAATTGTCGTGTTTGATTCGAGCTTGCATTTATGTGTCGTTTGTGAATTTTTGGTTTCAAATGTAATTTGGGTTTGGTTTCAATCGGAAATGAGAATGCAATAAGATACAAGATGCATGCCACCTAAAACTTGATACACAAGGACGAAAGCTTATGTGACAAGATGATACTAAGTGCCAAATTGGTGATTGCCTATGCTGAATTGAAATTAATCACTCCAACTCGGAAGACAACTATTAGTGAAGTGCTAGCACGAATTAAAAAGGAATTTCATACATAAACGCAGCAGATCAGAAATAGGACAGAATTGCAGGCATGCAATCTATTGATGAAGCTAGATGCAGACTTAAGATGTAAAGCCAACAATATTCAGGTGTAATAGCTCATTAAAAATAAGTTTAACTTCAGTAATTAGCTCTGCAAACCAACTGAATGCAAGTCGATGCTGCGATTGAGAAAAGAAACTGATACACAATCAAATAGGCAAGCTGAAATGCAAAAGCAAACTGATGCAACCCAGAATTGACAAACTGCACATTGAGTTGTTAATTGAGACAAGAACAAACCGAACTACAACCAATGGAAACAAGTAAATGTGCAACAAACAAATCGAATTGCAAATCTCAGAAAAACAAATGGATTCAGACCCTCAAAATTTCAGAACTTGGCTGATGTGCAGAAATATTAGACTTGATGTTCAGAACTCAGCACAAGGCTTGGGCGCAAAACACAAACAACTTATATTGATTGCACTGATTGAAATGCCAGAAATCTAAGATGGAAAAACTGATGTTCACTTAGCAAGAATTCAGAAACTTTTCAACTGAAAATTGCAGAAAATAGATTGAGTTTTTCAGACATGAGATGGCACGCCACAATGGAGTTTATGCGCAGAAATTAAAGCAGGAAACAAACTAAAATGAAGTGTAACTACTCACTAACAAGTGACTTAACTAACTAGACTAAAAGATTAAAGCAAACTACAGCTGAAACACATCAGACAACTACACTTACTAATCTGAAATTTGCAGAAATTGAATGGCACACAGCTGGGAATTGGCACGCAAGAAATAAAACTGCAACTACTGAAATTGAATCTAATTGTCATCTGAACAAGCTCTTAAACTACTTAGCTCTAAGGATTAAAACCTAATGAAGCTAAACAATTCAGAATTAAAAACTAAGATAGCTGATAACTGAAATTTTCAGAAACAAAACAGAATTCGGCAGAAATGAAATTACAGCTACAAAACATGAAAATTAGCTAGATAAACTATTCCTCAACCCTTCTTCAGCTCAAGAACTTCTTGGTCGTCAAGCAAGAGCTGGCTTTGAACCCCTAGGCTCAGCAAATCAGTGGAAATTTGTTTCTGAAGTCGATTCTGTTCCAATCTGCACTTGGTTGGAATTTACAATCCGAATCTCTCTATCTCAATTGGTGGAGCTGCGATGATGAATTGGGAAGCTTCTAAGCTCACCTGAGAACCCCTACAAATGGCTCAGAAGCTTGGAAATGGATCGTGGTTGAGAAGAAAGTGGTCGGACTGAGGAATTGCCGAAACCCTCAAGCAATCCTTGTTCTGGCGCAAATGGAGCTGAATTCTTCAAGGAACGATCACCAAAGACTCAATTCTTGATCTGGGATGGATGTTGAGGTGGTCACGCCTTCTTCGAAGAAAAATCTAAAGAAACGATGAAGAACTGTGGAAGAACGGCGAAGAACAGCGAAGACGTGACAAAGGTTAGCTGCACAGAAAATTTGATTAAATACATTAGCAATGGACGACTCAGATTGATTTGAGGAGATCCAACGGCTGATCTTGCTCTGATTTGAGCCAAACTTTGATGATGATGATCTGGGGTCAAGATCTGCCTCGTGGTAGCTCGGATCCTCCAGATGTGCAACGGATGGTCCAGATCAACCTAATCTTTGAATGGACGATCTAGAGCCCTCCGAGCTTGATCCAACAGTTGATTTAGCTCTGATTGGGATGAAACCTTCAGATCTTGATCATAGTGCTTGATCAACCCTAACCCTAGCTCAGATTGCTTCAGATTATCCCGGATGGCTCAGATCTAGCTGCTTTTGAATCGGACGGCCCGGATTAATCGTAAGCTTGATAATTCGATCCGGTTCCACTTCCGACTCAAGTTTGACCCAGTATACCCTAGGTCCATGATCCTTTCATGCCTACAAAAATATATCAGAAAATTAGTGGCCAAATAATCCAAAAATGTGTAAATTTGCAATTAAGTCCAAAATAAGAGGAAATCCTAAAACCTAGGGCAATTTCACAATTAAGCAATAAAAACATAGGTCAAACATGGATTTTAGCAACTAAAATAATCAATAAAATGTTGCTTATCAACTCCCCCACACTTAACCATGAGCGTCTTGCGAAAACACTAAGTATGTATCCCCCATATTTTCTTAAGCATAATTAGAAGCAAATGAAAAGAAATTACCTAAGGTTGTCAATTCTCATAAATCTAAGTCATATGGATTAGTATCTTGTCCTTAAATCAACAACTTAGCCTTTTCATCCATCATGAGTCATTGAGATGAATTCAACTCACTAGCCTTTCAAGGAAAATTTTGGTGGCTCTCTCCTTAAGTTCTAAGTTGATGATGGAAGTGGAGCTCACTCTTACACACATGTTTCTTGCACTACCATAGGCTTGCTTATTATCTAATCTCCACCGTTATTCATGATTAGGATCAATATCTACAAAAACAAATGAAAAGCATAGAAAATGGTGAAAAATGAAATAAAAACCAAGAAAATGGAAAAATTGATAAAGTGGAAGACTTGAGTGCTCAAGTATGTTTCCAATGTGCTTTGCCCCTCTTCAAATCAAATCTAATTGGTGGAGTAAGAATTCGAATACTGCCTTTGATTTGGGTGAAAAACCCTTCCTTGACCTCTTGTGCCAATTTTTGTCTATTCGTGCCAACTTTGCTTTTCTTTTCTCATTCTTCTTTCTCTTCTTTCTTTTCAGCTCAGATTTGTATCAAAGAACATATGATATCAAGTGAAATAGATACTCAACATAAAATTTTCACTCAACAACCCTTGTAACTCACTCTTGATACATTTCCTTTACAAGTTGGCACACCTCTTTATCATCACAAATAATTTTTTTTTCTGTTTCAGATTTCAGCTCACCGCATCAACTTCAAAATCAAGAACCTGATTTTTCCCCAGCAGCTACACAATTGATCCTAGTTTCAAATAGTAGTGGAGAATGCAATTACTTCACTTGAGACCATGGCATTACAAAATTTTTCTATTTTGATCTATCAATCCTAGCAGCTGCAGTTTCCACTCTGATTTCATTTCAGTAACACAATGCTGGATTAGAGAACTCAGATTCAATTTAGAGTTGATACAAAATTGCTTGTATGGAACCAAATTTGATATAGTAAACAAATTTCTGCCCTTGAACTTGGCACAGATTTTTGCACTTGTCATCTCCACTTTCCAATATGATTTCTCCAATTCAGCTTCACAAACAATCCTTCAAGATATTCCATAATTCGTAGCCTACTCATTTCAGCAGCTATCCTTGATTTTCAGCTCAGAATTTCTAGTTTTCAGCTTCAATTGCAGTTCAGTTTCAGCTTCTGCACAGCTGCAGTTTCGGATTTAGCTCAACTTCTTCTCAGCTCTTCCTCAGCTTCTTTCGAATTCTGAACAGCTGATTTCAGGCCTCCAACAAGGTGTGGCTGATTCCTTTCGCAAAGAGCAGCTCCAATCCTAATTTTTCTGCCCAAAGGTAGCTTCTAGAATTTTCTTTGGCACAACATTTCTTCTTTTTTTTTCTTGAAGTTCACAGAAATTTCCTTCAGATTCTCAGCTTAATATTCCACTTCAATTCAGCTTGAAACAATTGGCATCACATAGTTCTTGCATCAAATGGTAGTGAAAACCTTAAGTGTTCCACTCACCAATTCAAATCAGCTCATAAATCGAATTCAGCCAAGCCACTGCCTTCCCTTTCTACTCCATTGGTTCTTCTTAGATCCGAAATTGAATGTGCACCTTCAACTTCAGATCCAAAATTCAATTCAGATTCTGCTCAAACTCAACTGAATTCTCAGCTCTTTCTTCCTTTATAGCTGCATTTGCGTGCCCCTTTCAGATTTTGACACAAAGTCCAATCCAAAAACCACTCGGCAGATTCTATCTATATCAGCACTGCCTTACTGAATTCCATCCAAATTCAGTTTTCATTTGATACTAATCTGTGCCATAACTCAGCCACAGTCCTAGTTCTTCCAATCTAATTTCTCTTGCCTTTTTCAGCTTCATTCTCAGCTTATCTTTTCAACATTTCTGATCATCCATAAACTCTAATAACTGTCATGTGTCTTCCCTACAATCTAAGTCAGTTTTTGGTGATTGAAGTCGGCTGGAAATTCTGGCTTCCACACTGCATAGATTTACTGCAGCCTTCAGATTTGCATATAAGCTAATTCCATGCGGATTGGAAATCAACCTCAATTATTTCAGTAGCTAGCCTTGCAACTTAGCTCAGAATTTCCTGCTTCTAACTTTTCAGTTTTAGCTCAGCTTCTTCTCAGCTTTAATTCCAATTTCATCAGCCTTCAATTCAGAGTTTACAACAACAGGTGGCTGCTCTTGACTTCCCTACTTTTGAGTCAAACCAATTTTGGTCCCAAGTTGATACAAACTTGTGCAAAAATTTCAGAATTCAGATATGTTGTGGCCAGCAGTCTTGCAACTCTCTTTGTGCTTGAATTCTGATCAAATATCAGCTTCAACTCAACCCTTTCCGTGAGCAACATTTCTGATTTTACAGCCAAGAGAACTTCAATTCAGCATTCTTATCAGCTTTTGTTCAGCCTTTCTGATCCCACTCAGCTGCAACTTAGCTTCTGTCATATGGTTCTGAATTTTCCGAACAAAACACAGCTTCAACCGTGAGCAATTCTGATCCAATCATTCTTCACAGAAAAATTTTTCCTTGCTTTGGCACAAACAATTGTCTCACTGCTTTTTGAGTGCAAATGGGTTTCAATTTTCAGCTTCTTTTCAGCCTTTGTTCAGACCTTGCTCAAACTTCAACCAAATTCACTTGGCAATGAATTTCTGCATTTGGTTCAAATTAATACAGCTACAAATCATTCCATTCCATTTTAAAACCTTGGCACAGAATTTGGCTTCAATTTGATGGTTGCGTGCCACTTAGTCATTGGCACACAATTTCTTCTTCATCAACCAATTTGAGCTTGGCCATGTAAGCTTGGATCTTCAAATTATAGTCAAGAATCTAGATGCCTCCATTGGCTCCATCCTCACCCATTTCTTCTTGCTCATTTTTGACACCAAACTCACTCAAACTCATCTTTGGCACATGGATAATTTTTTTTTTTTCGAATTGAAGTGCATCCTTGATAAAAATTGCTTCCAAATCACTAGTCACTCCCCCACACTTAAATCTTTGTCCGTCTCGGGCAAAATAGCATTAGAAACATTCCAAACAACAAGTCCATAGAAAAGTGAGGGTAAGAGTAAGAAATAAGTAAAGAAAAATGGAATGAACATGATTTTTGCCAAAATTGATATGGAAAGGTAAATAAAGTGATTAGCCTCCATAGATGTGATCCAATCATTGAAATATGATTTTGAAAGAACCTAAGCAAGTTCTAGAGTACAATAACATGTGTGTCACAAATATAAGGCTAATTCTCACTAGGCAAAAATAGTTCATCTCAAGTCATCAATTAAGAATTTAAAACCAAGTAGTACTCAAGCATCCAAGATTTCATCCATTAGCTCAAACCTTAAGTTTTAACAACCAAATTTAATTTACTTTCAAAAGGCTCTAAAATGCTATGGAGATAACCTAGAGGGATACTTTTATTCCTAATCATGCAAGAAAAAGTGACAAAGAAAACTAAAATGGTATCTACAATGACTCCTAGTCATTCTACTCTACTCATGCATTTATTAGTAAGGACTCAATTCAAAGGAAAATTCTAATTCTAGAAAGCATGAAAATGAAAAATGTAATAAAAGAAAATATAAGAAAGAACAATCTCCCCTTTATTTCTTGTGGGCGGAGTCTATCAAGCAGTAGCCTCCATCGTGGTAGTGGAGGGGTATGAGTGGCTGAGAGAATTTGGACTCCCCCACACTTGAACTTTGCAGAAATATGCTCCGGTGGCCGAAGGCGATTCAGGTATAATAGCCATTGAAGGAATGGAGGGCTATGGATTAAAGTAAGATCTTCTCCTCCTTCTTAATGCCTTTCAGAAGTCCTTCCAGGAGGTTGAAGTCTGTTCAGTTGGAGCACCCACTCCTGAAGTCTTCTGGACCCTGCAAAACAATGTAATACCTCTCTCAAGTGTGCAGGGTCAGAAAGAAATAAAATAATACCAGTCTCTGTATGAAATGTATCCAAATCTGCATCATGTCCAATGAAATCAAATTTTACTGCCTCAATAAATTTTTCACAATTATTTCCTACGAAATTTGCATCCAAAAACTCATCACAAACAATGAAATCAATTTTTGGCACTTCAATAAAAATTTCACAGTTATTTTTCATCAAAGATGTATCAAGCAATGTATTACAGCCCATAAAATCAATTTTAGGTGCCTCAATGAATTTTTCACAATTATTTTCAGTATAAGATATATCAAGAGACTCATCATAATAATCAACAATACTAGGCACTTCTAAAAAATTTTCACACTCAGCATTGGCATCTGATGTAGCACAACATGCTTCATTTTCAACAAATTCAACACTAGGTACCTCTATGAAATTTTCAGAAAAAATAGGAGGAATATTTACCTGATCATGCTGACAAATACCTGGAGGTTTTACAAGAGTGGATGTATCCGTGTTCTCTTCCAGGTAATGTGCAATCTCCTCTTCAGGTTCAGGTTCTGGTGGACACTCAAATAAAACAGGTGATCCTTGGGTTCTTGCTTCCACCAAGCAAGTCCCTACACTTTCTGGTAATTGTGGTGGTCCCTGGGGCTTAGTGCAATCCCCTACACCTATGGAATCATCTCCCATGCATGTTCCCTCAACCATTCCTGTATCAACCAAATTAAAAAAATTAGGATCATTAACAACTAAATCATCACAAGATAAAAGTATAGGATGATCATGTAAAGTTTCAGAATTTAATTCAAAGCTATCACAAGCCCTGCTATCAATCTCCTCCAATGCCTCTAAATCAGTAGGAATGGGTGATTCTTGGGGCTCAGTGCAATCCCCTACACCTGTAGATTCATCTGATTGTTCTGATCTTTGGGCTTGTATCTGATTCCATTGATCTACTAATTTTTCGAGGCGTCCTTCGATGTCTTGTTGTTGTTGCAACATTTGTTGACACATCTCCATCATCCTTTGGTGTAGAGCCTCATCCCAATCAGGATCATCAAAACCTCCTTGATTAAACTGCTGAAAATTTGATTCACAATTAGGTGGAGATTGCTGAAAACTGTAGCCCTGGAAATCCTGGATCTGAGGCTGAAATTGTGGTGGTGAAAACTGAAATTGAGTGGGCTGGAAATTCTGGTTACAAGGGTGAACTTGCTGTGGAAATTGACATGGTTGCTGGAAATTCGAATTAACTTGGTACCCTTGTTGAATTCCTTGAAAAAGTGATTGATCTTGTTGATAAGGTGGCTGAAAATTGGGCTGAAATTGCTGAAATTGGGGCTCAAATCCCTGGAATTGTGGCTGCCCACTCTGAATTTGTGGCTGGAAATTTGGTTGATTTTGCTGAAAATTTTGGAAAGGCTGAAAAAACTGGTTTGGTTGCTGAAATTGATCATTTGGGTGCTGAAAATTCGGGAATTGTGGTTGAAATTGCTGTGGTGGCTGCTGGAATTGTTGTGGTTGTTGAAATTGTGGACACGACTGCTGGTAAGTAAATGAGAACATTTTGAGCTGGCAGTCCTGTCACAAAGCAAACAAGAAAAATGGCAGTACCCGTATATAAAAGATAAAGCAAAATAAAATAAAACCCAATGATATGTCCAAAAGCATACAAGCATACAAGCAAAAATCAAACAAATCAACTAGTTGCTTCCCCGGCAACGGCGCCAAAAATTTGACGGACCCAAAATATACTAGATTAAATTGTCACGAAATGTGGGTCCAATCATAATTTAAATATGAATGAAATGTTGGAAACCCTTTTTGCAATCAAAATATGAAAACGTAGTAAAGGGGCCACAGGTCGTATTTTTCCTGGGGACTAATTGTCGTGTTTGATTCGAGCTTGCATTTATGTGTTGTTTGTGAATTTTGGGTTTCAAATGTAATTTGGGTTTGGTTTCAATCGGAAATGAGAATGCAATAAGATACAAGATGCATGCCACCTAAAACTTGATACACAAGGACGAAAGCTTATGTGACAAGATGATACTAAGTGCCAAATTGGTGATTGCCTATTCTGAATTGAAATTAATCACTCCAACTCGGAAGACAACTATTAGTGAAGTGCTAGCACGAATTAAAAAGGAATTTCATACATAAACGCAGCAGATCAGAAATGGGACAGAATTGCAGGCATGCAATCTATTGATGAAGCTAGATGCAGACTTAAGATGTAAAGCCAACAATATTCATGTGTAATAGCTCATTAAAAATAAGTTTAACTTCAGTAATTAGCTCTGCAAACCAACTAAATGCAAGTCGATGCTGCGATTGAGAAAAGAAACTGATACACAATCAAATAGGCAAGCCGAAATGCAAAAGCAAACTGATGCAACCCAGAATTGACAAACTGCACATTGAGTTGTTAATTGAGACAAGAACAAACCGAACTACAACCAATGGAAACAAGTAAATGTGCAACAAACAAATCGAATTGCAAATCTCAGAAAAACAAATGGATTCAGACCCTCAAAATTTCAGAACTCGGCTGATGTGCAGAAATATTGGACTTGATGTTCAGAACTCAGCACAAGGCTTGGGCGCAAAACACAAACAACTTATATTGATTGCACTGATTGAAATGCCAGAAATCTAAGCTGGAAAAATGATGTTCACTTAGCAAGAATTCAGAAACTTTTCAATTGAAAATTGCAGAAAACAGATTGAGTTTTTCAGACATGAGATGGCACGCAACAATGGAGTTTATGCGCAGAAATTAAAGCAGGAAACAAACTAAAATGAAGTGTAACTACTCACTAACAAGTGACTTAACTAACTAGACTGAAAGATTAAAGCAAACTACAGCTGAAACACATCAGACAACTACACTTACTAATCTGAAATTTGCAGAAATTGAATGGCACATAGCTGGGAATTGGCATGCAAGAAATAAAACTGCAACTACTGAAATTGAATCTAATTGTCATCTGAACAAGCTCTTAAACTACTTAGCTTAAGGATTAAAACCTAATGAAGCTAAACAATTCAGAATTAAAAACTAAGACAGCTGATAACTGAAATTTTCAGAAACAAAACAGAATTCGGTAGAAATGAAATTACAGCTACAAAACATGAAAATTAGCTAGATAAACTATTCCTCAACCCTTCTTCAGCTCAAGAACTTCTTGGTCGTCAAGCAAGAGCTGGCTTCGAACCCCTAGGCTCAGCAAATCAGTGGAAATTCATTTCTGAAGTCGATTCTATTCCAATCTGTGCTTGGTTGGAATTTACAATCCGAATCTCTCTATCTCAATTGGTGGAGCTGCAATGATGAATTGGGAAGCTTCTGAGCTCACCTGAGAACCCCTACAAATGGCTCAGAAGCTTGGAAATGGATCGTGGTTGAGAAGAAAGTGTCGGACTGAGGAATTGCCGAAACCCTCACGCAATCCCTGTTCCGGCACAAATGGAGCTGAATTCTTCAAGGAACGATCACCAAAGACTCAATTCTTGATCTGGGATGGATGTTGAGGTGGTCACGCCTTCTTAGAAGAAAAATCTAAGAAACAATGAAGAACTGTGGAAGGATGGCGAAGAACAGCGAAGACGCGACAAAGGTTAGCTGCGCAGAAAATTTGATTAAATACATTAGCAATGGACGGCTCAGATTGATTTGAGGAGATCCAACGGCTGATCTTACTCTGATTTGAGCCAAACTTTGATGATGATGATCTGGGGTCATGATCTGCCTCGTGGTAGCTCGGATCCTCCAGTTGTGCAACGGATGGTCCAGATCAACCTAATCTTTGAATGGACGATCTAGAGCCCTCCGAGCTTGATCCAACGGTTGATTTAGCTCTTATTGGGATGAAACCTTCAGATCTTGATCATAGTGCTTGATCAACCCTAACCCTAGCTCGGATTGCTTCAGATTGTCCCGGATGGCTCAGATCTAGCCGCTTTTGAATCAGACGGCCCGGATTAATTGTAAGCTTGATAATTCGATCCGATTCCACTTCCGACTCAAGTTTGACCCAGTATGCCCTAGGTCCATGATCCTTTCATGCCTACAAAAATATATCAGAAAATTAGTGGCCAAATAATCCAAAAATGTGTAAATTTGCAATTAAGTCCAAACTAAGAGGAAATCCTAAAACCTAGGGTAATTTCACAATTAAGCAATAAAAACATAGGTCAAACATGGATTTTAGCAACTAAAATAATCAATAAAATGGTGCTTATCAAACACCACAGTGGAATGGTGTGTCCGAGCGAAGAAATCATACTCTATTAGATATGGTACGATCGATGATGTGTCAGACAGATCTTCCTACTTCCTTCTGGGGATTCGCTCTAAAGACGACTCTTTTTACACTTAACCGATCTCCTTCAAAAGCCATCATAAAGATACCATATACGATATGGATGGAAGAGTCCCACGATGCCTTTTATGAAGATTTGGGATTATGAGACTTACGTTCGACATCATGTCTCAGATAAACTTGGACCCAAATATGATAAGTGCTATTTTGTAGGATATCCCAATGAAATGAAGGGATATTACTTCTACAATGTCACACTAGGCAAGTGTTTGTCGCTAGAAATGATATTTTTCTCGAAAGAGAGTTTATTTCTAGAAGAAATAGTAGGAGTAAAATCCATCTTGAAGAAGTTCAAGATGTAGATAGTATTGATGCCTTGATGGATATTGAACAGACACTACAAAGTATTGTGGATCATGAGATTGTTACACAAGAAGTTATGGAGTAACAACCTGTTCAAGTAGACTAACCTCTTCATAGATCTGATAGGATACGTCGTCAACCTAAGAGATACTCATTTCTCTTGTCTAACCATGATGGCGTTATGCTTGTTGAGTTGAACGAGCCTATATCCTATCAAGAAGTTGTGATAAGCCCAGATTATGAGAAATGGCTAGAGGCCATAAAGTTCGAAATGGAATCCATGTACACTAACCAAGTATGGACTTTGGTTGATCCACATGAGGGAATTAAGCCCATTGGGTGTAAGTGGGTATTTAAGAGAAAGGCTGACATGGATGGTCTTATGTATACCTATAAAGGGCGATTGGTAGCTAAAGGTTTCAAGCAGATTCATGGTATCGACTATGATGAAACCTTTTCACCAGTTGCGATGCTTAAGTCTATTCGGATCATGATTGCTATTGCAGCTTACCATAATTACAAGATCTAGCAGATGGATGTCAAAATTGCATTCCTAAATGGGAATCTACTCAAGGATGTGTACATGACATAACCTGAGGGTTTTGTAGATCCAGAGCATACTGGAAAGATATGTAAGTTGCAAAGGTCTATTTATGGGCTAAACCAAGCTTCTTGAAGCTGGAATCTTCGATTCGAAGATGCAATCAAAGCGTTTGGTTTCATCAAGAATGAAGATGAACCCTGTGTCTACAAGAGGGTTAGTGGGAACACAATTATCTTCTTGATCTTGTATGTGGATGACATACTCCTCATTGGAAATGATATCCCTTCACTACAGTCTGTGAAGACGTGGCTAGGGAATCGTTTCTCAATGAAAGACTTAGGTGAAGTAGCCTATATCCTAGGCATCAAGATCTATAGAGATAGATATAAGAGATTGCTTAGCTTAAGTCAGAGTACATATATTGACAATGAGCTTAATCGTTTTGCCATGCAGAATTTTAAGAAGGGATTTCTGCCGATGTCTCATGGTGTGAGTCTTTCGAAGACTTAATGCCCCTCTTCTAAGGAGGAGAGAGACCCCATGGATCATATCCTTTATGTATTCGCTATAGAGTCTATCATGTACGCCATGCTTTGTACTCGTCTAAATGTCTCGTATGCTTTGAGCATGACGAGCAGATACTAATTAGATCCAGGTGAAAGTCACTGGACAGCTGTCAAGAATATTCTTAAGTACGTACAAAGGATGAAAGAATTTCTTGGTATTTGGAGGCAATGAGGAGCTAGCTGTAAAGGGTTACAGTGACGCAAGCTTCCAAACCAAGAGGGATGATTTCAGATCGTAGTCAGGGTATGTATTTTGCTTGAATGTTAGCGCTGTGAGCTGGAAGAGTTTGAAGCAGGATACAGTCGCAGATTCTACAACAGTGGCCGAGTATATTGCTGTGTCTGATGTAGCAAAAGAGGCTGTTTGGATCCGGAAGTTCATTACAGAGTTTGGTGTGGTTCCTAGTATAGCAGACCCGATAGACCTCTATTGTGACAGCAATGGGATTATTGCACAGGCTAAGGAACCTGCTCTTATCAGCGGACCAAACACATACTATGGCGCTTCCATCTTCTTTGAGAGATCATCGATAGTGGAGATGTGAGGATATGCAGAGTGCCCATTGATGTTAACATCGCAGATCCTTTGACCAAGGCTTTGACACAGAAGAATCATGATGGTCACACTAGGTCACTGGGTATTAGATATTACAGTGATTGACACTAATGCTAGTGGGAGATTGTTAGTAGGAGCCCTAGAACCAATTATGTGATTATTGACTAGGGACTTTTTGTATCATATTCTATCATTAATAAAGGCATGTTTGGTTATTATACTTTATATTTGTGCCAAATAACTAAATATAATAATGTCCTTGGGTAGTAGGTTCTTATCTACATCATATCGATTGGTTAAACCGATAATGAGATGATGTAGAGAACACTACACTAAACTATTCTAGTCAAGCATTAATATTCAAGGACAATATTAATGCATGGAGACTAGCATGTAGGTCAATTGATGACTTGAGCTCACAAGTCGTGGATATATGATATCAAGTTGACACATGGGTATACATTAGAGAATGTGCACTGAATTACCCGCCATGTGAAAGTTTCATAGATTGTCATATGAGTGTCATAAACTTTCTCATGTGACTATTAGTATGAATAGTCGTTAGACCTGAAGTCAGTACGGTTCCTTATATAAGAGTTATGTACTTTGGTATCGTCAAACGTCACCCGTAACAGGGTGAACTATAAAGGCGATCACTGAGTATGTAATGAATTATGCAGAGGGATGTGAGTGATGTAAATGGGATCTATCCCTCCCATATGATGGTAGTGATATCTATGGTCCCCTTAATCGAGTAGGACTACTAAAACGCATGGTCATGCTCAAATGAGTCAATATGTGATATTGAGCTCATTTATTTAAGTGAGTCTACTCGAGGATTAAGAAATACAAAGATTGATTGAGGATGACATGATCTATGCCTCATTGGTCAATTTAGATATCGTGGATAGAAGAACAAGGTCATATATTGTCATAGTCACGGAGGTTAAGTCGGATTTCAATTTTCTCGTCACTTGGGTTGCAATGATGCATTGCTGGATGTTACTCATTGCTTATGTGTCTAAAGAGGTTTAGACACATTGCCAATGTTACAAGAACCTATTGGGTCACATACTAAGGACACGATGCTTCAGAGATTAATTGATCTTAATTTGACTAAGATTTGATCCGAATTAGATTAATTGAGTTAGACTCAAGTGAATCTAATTGGATTATGGGATTGAGATCTAATTTGAGTTAGACTCATTTAGATTACACTCAACCACATTTGAATGAGATATTAATTAATTTAATTATTTAATAAATTAATATTAGAGGAAGATGAAAAGTTCCTCTTCATTGAATGAAGAGAAGTTGAAAAGTCACATGAAAACATGTGCTTTAATTGAGTTTTTATTGGCATTAATGGATGGAAGCTAAAGGGACAAAAACTCTTCATATTCATGGGATGAGTATAAAAGAATTGTTCTTGTCATTTGGACGTAGAACTTGTTTTTTTTTCTTCCCTTCCTTCTCTTGGCCGAAATCCCTCTTCTCTCTCTCATTCTTGCTTTGTGATTCTCTTCTTGTGGCTAGCACCACAAAGGCGATTCTTCTCTGAAGCTTGAGAGATCATGTTCATGTGGATACGCATAGAGACACGGACACTTGAACGTGCAAGAGATCCTGCATACCTCGGAGAAGCGGTAAAAGCAAAGACACGTGCCAAAGGTATACATATACGATAGGAATTTGTAAATTAACTTTAAATGAGTTTTCTTTCGCATGGATCACTCGTGGGATCTATTATTTCCGCTGTGATTTTAAAATATTTTTGCCTATAGTTCCCTACACTTTAGGTGGTGAATGGCAGGCATAAAGGGGTCAAAGCAAATATATCTAGTGTGTAGTTGTGTTTCTTGTTTTCAAAAACATTGCCTATACTATTGATATGTGTGCTGCAACTATTTTGTGACATTAACATTAGACTGGTATTGCTTGTGGTAACCTACAATTATTTGGATTAGGATATGGGTTGTCTTACTCTCAAATTTTCTTCCTTATCCAAGCTTTATAACTAGAATTCTATGTTAGTTTTTATATGTTCCAAATTGGTTTGATTTAGAGCCCACCAATTGGTTGAAATAGAGTTGAATCGAGATTGCCTCATATTTAATTTCAGTTCGGGTTCAATTTAAGGTGAGATTGCCTCATATAATAATTTTAATCAAAATTACTACCTAAATTTAATGTGAAATATTAAATTTTTGGATGACTAAAAAGAATACAAACCATAGTTTAAGAAGCGGTTTGCAAATACTAGAATTTAGGAGGCTAAACTGCAAAAACATCCTCAATTTCTATTTAGGTTTCCTTTTTCTTCCTTTTTCTCCTAAAAACCATTTCCCCTTCGCCAGTTTGCACAACACAGCAATCGCCGTCGACCTCGCGATCTTCCTCTTCCATTGAGCGCCAACGCCATCTTCTCCGCCGAGCTACCAGCTGCCAACAACCCTTCTTAGCGAGTGAAGCCGGCCCAGGATAGACGATCTTCCTCCCTCAACCACCATCGAAAATCATAGCCCTTTCATGATTTCTTCTATTCTCCTTCTTTCCCAGAGCGATCAGCGCTCCACCTGACGCCACCGGTTGTATCTCCTCACCATCTGCGTCGAGCGTGATCTGCAGCCGCCGATCCTCTTCTTTTCCCCCTGATCGGTTGTAGACACCATTTGCCGTGAGCCATCGACCATAAAGGAAGGTTATATTTCGGGACTGGTCATAAATGGATTTGCTAGTGGATTGTGACCTAGGAGTGAGTTGTGTTTTGGTTCTGGTACAACTTTCGATATTGGGCTCAGATTGGATTAGATTTTTGTATTAATATGAGATGTTGGGATGTGATCAATGGATGTATGATTGTGGTTCTGTTTTAGATTGTTGTGTTCTACTATGGGTTTTGCTAGGTAGGTTGTTGTTAGATCAAATCTCAAGTGGTGGCTGTAATTGACAAGCTATGATTGTCGGGGATGACATTGGTTGTTTTGTTCTTGCAGTCAGTATCACAGTGTTTTGAAGAAGTGTTTCTTTTGAATTGTGGCCAGGCCATTGGTGGAGAATAATTGAGTTGTAGTTGTGAAGCACCTTTGTTTTCAGGAGTGGGTTGTAAGTGTAGTTTAACCCCTTTAATTTTTTAGCGAGGTTACCGTGAGTTTACCTAGTTGTGGTATGATGAGATTTGGTGGGTTTGATCTTATAATCCTTGGAGTTAGATGATGACTTATGGATTTGGTTTAAATCATAGATCGGATGTTGTTTCTTGAGTTAAGATGGGTGTTTAACCTAATTGTGATAAATTAGGTTAAGAAGGAAATTATTGTTATTTGGATATTTATTTAAATATATATTATAATTAGGATGTATCCTAATCATGTTTAGTATTTTATTTAGTTAATTTATTTAATTATATAAATAACTAAACTCTAATCTTGATATATGACCTTGACCATTTACAAGTGTACGGTCGCGGGGTTCTTTCGGCACGTTCTACAAATAAGACGGGTACTTTTCCTTTGTATTCGTGTAGATCATTTATCTTAAATGCATGGTTGTTTGATTTCTAAGTAGAACTGCTTTACCTTGTTCATTGTTTTTGTTGCTATCACCTATTGATACTTTCATTGTTTGATCTATGAGCTAATCATATTTTATATCCGTACAGTCTCATCGTTGATTTTCTATTCTATAAAGTACCGCATGTACGCGAGTACTTAAAAATGATCATTAAACACAACTAGGGTTGGTTGACATTAGAGATACTCTACTTAGTAGTTTAGTTGCATGTTTGGTGATTTTGATATTTATTGGTTGTATAATTGCATTGTTGTTACCTGGTTGTTTGTGCATTTAGTATCATGCACCATATCTGTATAGTTGAATGCTAACGAGCATCAACTTCCATTTGATTAAGCCATCGTCGGTCATATTAGGATGTATACTAAAAGTCTTGCTTTTATATAGACATCTACATTTTGAAAGAGAATCACAAGATCACTGTTTACATATTTATATTAGTATGTGCATATTGTCTGATACTTTACATTTTAGATAACATGGTGTGTGGTGTCGCACAGAAGATCATGTTATAAGTTCCTTGTAGAGTATAAGTAGAGGCTCACAACCGAGATGGATTTGGACAAAACATCGGGATGGTTGTAGTGTAATTTGGTGTTGGTTTATCTTGATCATAGAATTACACTAGTGCACTTTGTGTATATTGAGCAGGACCGACATAGAGATGATTCAATTTATACTGACTTCATAATTGGATCAGACCTCAGTTATTATGAAGTACATGCTCTTAATCCTGATATAATAATGGACACATGTACTTAATATTTATTTCTTTGATTTACCAATGGGCGAGATTTATTCTGTTAAATCGATAGGCCCGATAAATTCAGAAATAATATTATTTACATGGTGTGTCGTTGATTATAGAAGGAAACCGTGTCCTGGTGAGTCGGGATGATGATGTCCCCTTGAGGAGCTCATAAGATTCATCATGTTAAATCCTGCAGATGGTCTTGGTCTGACATGATGATAAAGTTGAGTGGTACTACTCAAGGAGTTAGATGTTAATTAATTAAATTGTCAGCAATTTAATTAATTAATTAATTAATTAACGGACATTAGATATGTTAAACAAGGGGAGATACTTATACTCATAATAGGTGGAGCCCATATTTAAATATAGGGGTTGGTGAGGTAGATCAATGAGGATCCTTTAGTGGAATGAATCTTCATTAATGAATCGGGCCTTGATCCATTAGGTGGCCAAGACCCAACTCCTCCTCATGGTCCCTATTGTAGCCCTATATATACCCATGGAGTCATGAGACCAAGGCATCCAATTCATCAAATTAACCCTAGAGCCTCTCTCTCTTTTCTCTTATCCTCTCTCTCTCCTAGGTTCTCTAGTGGTGGCTGGCGACAATAGGAAGCAAGAGAGGTGGCCAAAAGAGTTAGGGAAGGAAGAAATTCATCCTTTCTTTCTCTTCCTTTCATCCTTTTCTTCTCTTCTTCCCTATAGGTCACGACAGCAGCTTGGAAAAGGGGAGGCGGCACCACCTTGCTTGAAGGTGGTCGGCGGTGGTGAGGAAGAAGAATATTTCATCCTCTTTTTCTTCATCTTCTTCTTGCTCTTCTTCATCTTCTCTTGGTGGCGACACAAGCAAGGGAAGGTGGTGTTCATCACTTGGTGTCCGACGGCTTCTTCATTGGAAGCTAGGGTTCCGACGGCTTTAAAGGAAGGAAGAAGAAGATCTTCTTTCCTCCCTAGGGTTTCAACCAAGCTAGGGTGGAGAAGAACACGGCTTGGTGACTTCGGTTCTTGGTAGATCGTCACCCACACGTCGTCCATACAATAGAAGATCGTGATGTAAAAGGGAAGGTATAACTTCTCCTTTGGCTCTTTTGTTCTTTCTATTATCTCTTGTTTATTAATTATCATGTTGTTAATTATTTATTAATTAATTATGATAATTAATTGTTTTGGACCCCGATGGTAAACACAAAAACTGGTGATCCACTCATCGTCTATTCCGCGGCTAATCGGTTGGACGAGATTGATCGCTACAACAACTTGGTTGTTCAAGCGGTCGCTCGAATCGGTTAGCACGATGATGAGATGGTCGTTTGGGAAATAGGTCTCCATTTAGATTGAAAATTTTTGATCCATGGGCATGGAGAGGTTTCCTATGCACGACCATGAATCCACGACCATTAGGTCATTTAGTTGTTCTGTCTACTCAACCACTCGTCGTGATAGTTGCTAGAGTACGAGCAACTGTCTTGTTATGTCACACTCGACCACTCATGTATAGTGGATGTAGGCAAGCAGTTGACACGCTCACCGTTGTTTTCTAGGGATACTAGAGTTGTTGGTGGCTCCCCCTGTTTCCTGGGGTCATTGGAGTAATTAGCTCTCTAGCATCCTGTTCACTCAACAACTTATACTAGTGGTATTCGTTGCAGTGCCTAGAGTTGTCACAACCCTACCCACTCGACCACATAGATATAATGTGATATGATGGCGGCTTAGCTGACGTCAGGGGTGATATATGTCATTGTATCATATGCATTTATTGTATTTTATATTTTCTTGTGTTTACTGTATTTATGTAAAGCCCAAAAATTTCCTCAAATAATTTTAGAAATATCCTAGGATTTTTCTGGAATTTTTAGATATTTTTATGGAATTTTTCCATAAAAAGAAGTGCCAAAAATAAAGAAAATGAGTTAGCAGCCTTAGGTGAGTTTTGAACCAACAAACTCTAATTAGAGGAAACCCTTGGCATGGCTCCCCAAACCACCAGGCCAATGGGAGTTTCGTTGAAAGAAATAATCGAGTATTCTAGATATGTATTTAACTTAGGATTTTTTTTACAACTTAATATAAATAACGAATTAAAGAATTAGAGGAGGAGATTTTAGGTTTTCGTGAGCCAAGGGTGTAGCGCCGACGCCCCTCCTCCTCTCCTCTTCCTCTCTTGCGTTTTCTTCCTCTTCTCCTCTTCTCTTGCCGCCCAAGACAAAGGGGAAGCCAAGGGAAGGTCTCAAGAGGCCCTATTCTCTACGGGGACCCTCGTAGACGCGAGGAGAACGCCAAGAAGCAAGAAGAACGTTGTAATTCGACGTTTCCTCAGGAATTTCAGAGATTATTCGTAAGAAAAACCTAGCGCAGGAAGTAAGTGTAAAGCTCAAAAATTTCCTCAAATAATTTTAGAAATATCCTAGGATTTTCTGGAATTTTTAGATATTTTTATGGAATTTTTCCATAAAAAGAAGTGCCAAAAATAAAGAAGATGAGTTGGTGGCCTTAGGTGAGTTTTGAACCCGCAACCTGTATTTAGAGCAAACCCTTAGCATGGCTCCACGAACAACCAGGCCAATGGGAGTTTCATTAAAGGAAATAATCGAGTATTCTAGATATGTATTTAACTTAGGATTTTTTTTTACAACTTAATATAAATAACGAATTAAAGAATTAGAGGAGGAGATTTTATGTTTTCGTGAGCCAAGGGTGCAGCGCCGACGCCCCTCCTCCTCTCCTCTTCCTCTCTTTCGTTTTCTTCCTCTTCTCCTCTTCTCTTGCCGCCCAAGACAAAGGGGAAGCCAAGGGAAGGTCTCAAGAGGCTCTATTCTCTACGGGGACCCTCGTAGACGCGAGGAGAACGCCAAGAAGCAAGAAGAACGTTGTAGTTCGACGTTTCCTCAGGAATTTTAGAGTTTATTCGTAACATGAACCTAGCGCAGGAAGTAAGTATCCCTCACCTGCAGTATAGGTAGTTTCGGTTGATATTTCATATGCCTTATTTCCTTGTATTTATGCTTTACGATTAGAAATCGTAAATTATGAACAAGCACGCACGTTAGGTGGTTGTTAGAATGTTCCGTCTAGTTAATGCTATAGAAAGCATTAAAGAATAGAAATCCTTGCTTCATTTATGATTGGGACCAAGGTCCCGTGGGATGGGCTCCTAGTTGCCCCTAGGTTTACATAACCTAGTAAAAGCAAGAATCAAAAAAAAAAAGTATAAAGGACTATTTTATTTTCAGTGGCATTGTACCGGACTGCGGTCCAGGGATAGGCTCCAAGTTGCTTCTAGGTTTAGATAACCTAGTATGGGATGGGCTCCTAGTTGCTCCTAGGTTTAGATAACCTAGTAGAACCCTAATGGATTCGGGATTTGCTACCTCGGGTTTATTAGGGATGCGCGCACAGTTGGTACATTGCGGGCCCACAGTAGTTGATTATTACTTTCACCTACTATATGTATTTAGTTTTCAGAAATTTATATTAGCATGTGGTGGATTTAATAATTAGTTTTATGTTAGTTAGTTCCAGTTCCAGTTCCAGTTCAAATATGTATGCCATGCTATAGCTTACTTTTCAGTTTTAGTTCAGTATGTGCCATGTCTCAGTTATATGCCATGACATCCTATGATATGTATTTTAGCGTGAGCCTAACATGATTACTTATGGATATGAGCATGTATGTGCATAGCATGTTTTACAAAACCATAATTCGAGTTTTCATGGTTTTATGAGGCTAGATGGTACTTACTAAGCTTTATGCTTATTAGTTTGCATTTCCTTATACTGCAGATACAGGTAAAGGAAAGCACTAGTAGCCGAGGCGGCGGGCTTGATGCAATGTGTGTGTGATGGTAGAGTTGGAATAAAAGTCTTCGGAACTTGCAAAGCATAGAATAACCCTCTTTATGTTTCTTTAGTTATTCCGCAATATATTAAGTGAATCATGTATGAACTTAATTAGACTTGTATTCGTGGTGCCTAGTATGCTTCTTTAGTTTTCTTGTTTATGCTTCTTTAGTTATTTCGCGATATATTATGAGAACCATGTATTTGTTAGTGATATGAGAGAAGTGTCCTAAGGCAATAGCCTTATGATGTAAACATTTATATTAATAAATGATAATTCACTATTTGAGTATACATGTTTGTGTATTTGATAGGATCTTAAACTCATCTACTGAATGTCCGCCATACAATTCACAGCATAAGAGAATTTGTGATGGGATCACAACTAGTGATTATCTCTAAATGTGCAAATGTGAAGTGTTGGAAATATCCCTAGTCGATGAATTGATAAATACAGACATTATCAATTCTGTTGAGACTAGCATGGGTTATTCTCTATTCAGCTGATTCTCACTGGCTGGTGACATTGGGATGTCCGGAGATAAACATGGATGCTAGTTATGGGAACTAGTTCATTGGAGTGACTAGCTGCAAAACTTCATATGGTAATCTATATAGATTTGTCAATGAAGTTCTTACTACAGCTTAAGTGCGATGTTCCTTTGACTTGCGGTGTTCAAGTCATCTTGGTCATGGAGACTTATACTTTGACATCTTAAGCAAGCATCTCTTAGGAGGTGTGGACCCAGGATGATCGGGTATAAGCCGAAGTGCCCGAAGATGTTTGAACAACCTACAAAGGATTCACCACTCCTTGCGAGGAGATGTATACCCAGGCCTATCGTCGGATTGTTACTCAAAGCCTCTGGCCAGAGCATATCATGTTAAGAGTGCGAGTCTCTTAAATACATGAGAGTAATTAGAAACAAAAAAGGAAGACACTACTTGGGCTAGGTGTGACGTATCAGCCTAGTGGGGACTGACACATTGACCGTGTCTGAACCAAGTGGGTATAAGGTGTGAAGGAATGGGGCACGATTCATTAGAGCTGCTGAAGGTTTCAATAATTTTCTGAGGTCAAACCGTTGATCTTTGATTAATTGGGATCATGATTACTACTAGGTGCCATATGATCGTTATAATTACTTATTATAGACGGCCAACATAAATCGAAAGCCTATTTAGTCAACGCATACAGTAATCGAGGGATTTAAAACGAGTTGAAAATGATTTCGATCAAGAGAATAATCGAATTGAGTTATCAAGGCACAATGGAAGCTAAAAATGGCTAAGTCTTTTGAAGGCTTTTTGGGCGAATTAAATAAGTTTAATTCGCGGCGGTTCGGGTTGGTTTGGCCGGCCAAAGAGGGTGCCAAAACCCCTTTGGTGGCCGGCCACAATAAGAGGAGAAAACCAATTAATTTTGGTTTAATTAATAAAATAAATCTAGTGCGATTTATTTTATAAATTATGGATAAATAAATTTGTATAAAGAAATTTATATAAATAAAATTTATAGAAATTTATTCTTTTATGGAAGATTAAAATAATCCATGAATTGGTTTATTTTAATTTTATAAAATCAATTATGAATTGATTTTTTCATAATAAGAAAGTTTATAAATTCTTATAAAAATTTATTCCATAATTTAAAGAGAAGAAGAATTAGTTTTATTATAAATTAGTTTATAATAAAGACTCGGTTTAAACGGAATAATTAATAAGAAAATTTATAAGATAAATTTCTTATAACTAATTCCGTTAATTCCGTTAATTCGGTTTAGAGGGAGACTTAGCAAAGGAGTTGCTACTATATAAAGGAACCAAAGGCTAGCCCTTATTCCTAATCAAGAGATTAATTATTCTCTCCCTCTCTCTCTTAATCTCTCCTCTCCTCCTTCTCCCTCTCTTCCCTTAGGGCCGGCGCCCACCCTAGCTCCCCTAGGGCCGGCGCCCAACCTACATCCAAGGTGGTGGAGGCCGTGAGCTTCAAGAAGAAGAAGGAGAACCCGAACACGAAGAAGAAGAAGCGGATAGCGATTCCTCTCTTCCCGGAATTCGATTCCATTACTTCGTTGGTTAGTTTTCCATTATTTTCTCTTATTCTTCTAGTTGTGCCTTCCGAGAATCTAGTAGTTCTCGTCGGCACAAAACTCATGACTTTGTGAAGTCATCCCGAAGAGAACTCGGCGTGGACGCGAATAGAGGCGGAGCTTCCAAGGGACGCTACGGTTGGATCTCGTCCCTTTTCTTCAAGTTACGCGAGGTATAAAAGTAAATTAGTTTACTTTTCCGCAAAATTTTATTGTATGATTATGTCAACACACCATAGGGTTGCATGCTAGATACGAAGTTAAAATAATTTAGGAAATTATTTTATGCAAACTCTTCCGCTGCACGTAAAAATTTTAAATTTTACGAACTCGTATCCTTGTCAACATGCACCCGGTCCCAACAGTATTAACCTGTTTAGACTCGTTATTTGGGATGCCTAGTATATTAAAGTAGTTTATTTACCTGTGTTAATACTTGCTTAGCGAATGTTGAATGATATGAGTTACTACTTGTAATATGGTAATTTAGACCCATTCTTAAGCTTTAGAGATAAGAACTTGATACTTTTGATTTACATGCGAAATACATAGGATATGCTTGTTTTAAGATATATGCACCATATAGAATGATATGTAGTAGCTAAGAATGCCCTTAGATATGAATAATGAATGGTTTCAATAAAGAAGTTGATACCAACTTGGCACGTTTATGTTTATGCTTTTACATATCGTTGTTGAAATTCCTAAGCTACTCAGTCAGGAATCAGTTAGATATATATATATTTACGTAGCGATCCGCCTTAAAGCTTAGTGTACTAGAAGGTGGGTCGTTACAGAGTGGTATCAGAGAAAGTTTCATCTTTTCTCCTCACACACATCAGCATCAGACCTGCAGCTTCTAAGTAAGAGTATCTCTCACATTACTATATTTTCTTGCTTTCAGATTTATAGTATTTTCATGTTATGCATGCTATCTGTTTTCTAGCCAGTTCTTGTTTACAGTTAACGGAAGCATGTTTAATACCTTAGTTTATATCTGATAGCATGTTTTAGAATTAAAATATGAATTGTATGATCCTCCTCTATTTTAGATAATGGCAAGAGGATGCTCAGTTAGAAGAGCACCAGTTACTGAGCCTCAGCAGGAGGCAGACCACTCAGTGCCTCCAGCGGACCTGACAGAGGTAGTAGCACAACTGCAGAGACAGGTAGCGGAACAGCAGCAAGTAATTGCTGCTCTAACCGCTAATCAGCAGGCTACTCCCACTGTTACCCCAGAGCCCCAGGGGGAGACGCCGATAGTGACGGAGATTCCACCTGTGGCGCCGGTCCCACCAGACATGCCAGTAGCCCCAGCAACAGGGGCAAAAAGGGAAGCTTATCTGATCCAGTGGCAGAAGATCAAGCCAGAGACCTTCTCAGGCACCAGTGAACCATGGGATACCCAAGCTTGGTTCAAGACCCTAGAGAGTACCATGGAGCTCCTAGACTGGCCAGAGCATGAGAAAGTAAAGTGCGCCTCCTTCTGTCTAGCCGGAGACGCACGTATGTGGTGGGAGCGTATCAAGATAAAATGCCCAATCAATCAGATGACCTGGGTTAGCTTTGAAGAAGAGTTCTTTGAAGAATTCTTCCACATGCGGGTCACAAACCGCCACTACGACGAGTTCACTGAATTTCGGCAGGGCAACCTATCAGTAGAGGAAGCCGTGAAGAGATTCAACAGACTGGCTCGCCTGTGCCCTGAGCTGGTCAGTACTGAACGAGAGCGAGTCAGGCTAATGCTCAAGATGCTAAGGCCAGAGATAGCACTGAATGTGGCCAGCGGCGTCCATAGGCCGCAAACCTCAGAGGAACTAGTTAGCAGTGCTCTGATCACCGAGCATTACCTGAACAGCATGCGACAGCAGAAGGCAGTCGTGACAGAGAATAAGGGCCAAGGCAGTAGCACAGGAACTCAGAAACCCCAGGGCTCTAACTCTAACTGGAAAGGAAAGAATCAACGCAAAAGAAAGCAGTGGAACAATCCAAAAGCGGAGCCAGCCAATAAGCAAACCAAGTACCCCACTTGTTCTAACTGTGGGAGACAACACTCAGGAGTCTGCCGCCTGGGCACGCGAGGGTGCTACACCTGTGGTCAGGAAGGGCATATGGCCAAGCAATGCCCTAACAAGGCCAACTTACCTCCTCCACAGCCTATTCAGTATGGAGGTAAGCCAGCTCAGCTTCACCTGATGCAGACGACACTAGAGGGTCCTCAGATCAATCAAGGCAGATTAGAGGCTCCACTGGCTACTACAAATGCACGGGTTTTCTCACTGACCAGAGAGGATGTAGCCACCTCCTCTACAGTTGTTACAGGTCAGATTAGTATTTTAAATCTGCATGCATCTGTACTTTTCGATACTGGGGCAACCCATTCATATGCATCCAGGGCATTCGTCGAAAAACTAGCAATACCTCCGGACGTACTTAGTGGTCAGTTTCTAACTACCCTGCCCTCCGGAGACATCATGGCATCCACACACTGGCTCCGTGCCATACCAGTCGGCATTTCAGACAGAGAGCTTTACTGTGATCTGGTAATACTGAATATGTCCGACTATGATGTCATTTTTGGGATGGACTTCCTGAGCAAATACGGTGCTTCTATAGAGTGCCGAAAAAGGAAAGTCGTATTCCAACCAGAGGCAGGAGAGCAGTTTGCATACATCGGAGAACCGAAGAAGAAGGCCAAGAAATTTCTCTCCGCCATGAAAGCACGGAAACTACTGAGTACAGGGTGTGCTGGATTTCTAGCACATGTAGTCCATGCCGAACAAGTCAAGGACCAAAAGCTAAAAGAGGTCCCAGTGGTATGTGACTACCCATCAGTCTTCCCTGACGAGTTACCAGGCTTAGCACCAGACAGGGAGATAGAGTTTGAGATAGATCTCATTCCAGGTACCAACCCCATTTCAAAAGCACCATACCGTATGACTCCAGCAGAATTAAGAGAACTTTGGGAGCAACTACAGGAGCTGCTCGACAAGGGCTTCATACGCCCTAGTCATTCACCATGGGGAGCTCCAGTGTTGTTCGTGAAGAAGAAAGACGGGTCCATGCGCCTGTGTATAGATTACCGAGCTTTGAATCAAGTCACCATTAAGAACCGGTACCCTCTACCCAGGATCGATGATTTGTTCGATCAGCTAAAGGATCCACAGTCTTCTCAAAGATAGATTGAGATCCGGCTATCACCAGGTCAAAGTCAGAGAGGGTGATATTCCCAAGACAGCTTTCAGAACCAGATATGGGCACTACGAGTTTGTAGTCATGCCTTTTGGGGTCACAAATGCTCCAGCGACATTTATGGACCTCATGAACCGAGTATTCAGGGAGTACTTAGATAAGTTTGTCATCGTCTTCATTGATGAATTCTTATCTACTCAGGAACTCAGGAGGAACATGTTGAGCATCTCAGGACAGTATTGCAGATTCTTCAGCAGCT